>JARHVA010000262.1:1367500-1967500 GCA_037957365.1 Torreya grandis | reverse complement strand
ATATTTTGATTAAGGTCTTTGTCCTTTCTAGAAGCTTAAAAAGGTGAAAACTAGCTAATAAAAACCCATTTTTAATGCCTAACAGTCAAGAAGTCTAAAGTGCATCTACAAGCATGTACCATGGAATAAAAATAAGATATGTAAGTCTTGGACAGATTTGAGATACGAAGAATATTATGAGGTTAAGATGTTACATCTTGGTTTATTCGTCAAGAAAAATTACTAGATTATTTATGGATATCTATAGTAACAAATTTGGATTTGGTTATTTTCAACTAAGCTTTGAGATATATGCTGCTATGGGGCAGTTGGATATTGCTTAGGTTATATTATTACATTGTTATGATTTAGATCTAGTGTATATGTTTACATTATCAACATGTTGATTCATTATTTCATCTATATTTTTTGATGTATGTATATCATGTTGATACGATCTAACTACCTATTTATTGTGAGGTTGACGTAGGAGAACTCATCTTTCAGAGCATGATGGGGAAAGAGCATCATTAGAGAGAGTGATATATATCAAGATGTCATATGATGATAGAGAAATCAGCTATAACCCTTCATACACTACAATATTTATCACATGTTATAATGCATAATAAATGGTTTACACATGTGATTAATTCTACTTGCATGAAATAGTTATTTGTCATGATTTGCTAGTATAGGCTAAATGGTTTAATGGAACTTGTTTTGCATGATTAGCATGTTTGGTCATTAAATGCTAGTAGAAAACATGGTTTGCATATTTATATTACTGATTTATGAGGTTGGAATTAAATTTCTATGGCATTTGGGTGTGCTAGTTAAATTAGTAAATTATGGATTTTTATAATTAACAAATAAAATTTAGGAAATTGCCATTTGTGAGGAAAAATGGAAATGAAGAAGAAAATAAAAATAAAAAATAAAAAGAAGTAAATTAGTCTAAAAATAAGAAAAAATAAAAAGGAATAAAATACATTAAATAATGAGAAAAAAGAAAAGAAAAATAGATAAAAACAAAAAGAAATTTGATTTGAAGAAAAAAGACTATGCCCTTATCTATCTTAATATAGATTATGAAAAGGAGATCATAAGGATATACTGAGAGAAGAAGAAGGTGTATCACAATAAGGAAACCACATAAGAGAATATATAGATGAGAAGGAGAAAGTTAGCACAACGTAATTAGTAGATAGAAAAAGGGAAGGGAGTATAGAGGTAGGTATAAGCTTGTGTATTCTATAAATATTACATTCAATGGATTGTGTTTATTTTGAGCAAACTAGTTATATATGAATACAAAAATCTGTACATACATGATGACAAAATAATTAATGTTCTTCTTTAGGCAATGAGTGATAAATAATACCAAGAAGAATATAACATGATTTGTGGTCACAGTCTGTAATAGAACAAATTAGTGCCCTCCAAGTAGATATCTAGAAACTATAGGAGTGCCTAGAGATTTGGAGGCAATAAAATTATTGTATGCATAAAAAGTAATGGGTAAAAACTTGCAATGATCGGCACTAACCCTTAACCAACAAACTTAATTATTTATCCATAATCATTATATCAAAACCTTTCCACTTGTTTAATAGAGTTATGAGCTGTTGTATTCTATTATGGGACTTGAAGTTATGTCACACTCATAAGATGGTTAATTGGACTTTAAAACTTAGAATATAATTTAAAGTTGTAATGGTTCCTTGATATTATACTTAGTTGGGTTTTGACACAAGCTGTTATCACCCTGGCAGTGGAAGTGCCATATTCTTAGAATATGGCTTGTTGGATTTTTTAAGTTGAGTTCTTGTAGTTACTAAGATTGGTATATATTCATCACATATCTTTAATATAGTGTTAAACCTATATTTATTAATAATATAATTATCATATCATGATAATGACTGAGAATAAATCCTCAATAATGTTTCTAAACTCAAGTTGTTGCAAGTTGAAATGGGTGCCAGTATTAAACTCCAGGGAAAGATCGATATCTGAGAAAAGTGTGGGAAGGCTTTGACATTTTTGACAGTATCTGGAATAAGGTGTATGATACAAAAAACACAAACTAGAAAGAGAAATTAAAATTAGATCTAAATAAGGAGATTAAAAAGTTACAGAGATATAGAGATCAGACTAAGACACGGATACAATCCAGTGAAATTAATGATAAAAAGGTTAGTGCATCTTATGAGTAGGCTCTACTAGATGTAGGTAAACTCATTAAACATGAAATAGATTGGTTCAAATTTTGTGAAAAGGAAACTAAAATAAAGGCATTCTCAAAGGAAGGCCTATGTCAACAACCAAAAATTGATCCAAGAGAAAAAGCAAAGGCAAAGATAAGAGACTGGCTGAACAGCATGGTACACCATTTTTTATGAGCTATACAATTTTTTTTCCAATGGTGATCTAAATGTGGTTTATTTTATGATTCTAAATTGGATATTGGCTGGTAGAAGGGTATTTCATTTTTATTAAGTTTTGTATATGTTATTCAGGTTGTAACTCTTAGAGTTTAGATTGCATTCATGCAGTTGAATATACTCTTGAATATGTACATTATTAGCTATAATATATTCATTATAAATGATTTGATGTATTTGAGTTTGTCAAGAAATAAAATTTTCAAAGACTCAAAAGATATGAAAATAAAACAACTATAGTGCCCATCTAGTATAAATTTTATATATGGTTGCATCTCTATACAAATTTAGAGCATTGTCAGTTTTTTCTCGATTTTTGCCTTTTTAAAGTATGTTATAGATGGTCCAGGAATCCTATTATTGGTTATATAGGTTATATGGTGCATATTATGATGTAAAAGTACTCATATATATGATATATAAAAATAGAAATGGATGGTTAAATAAAGACATAAAGTTTCTTAGAGATCCGAAACTATAACCATAATAAAACAGTTTTCTAGAAATAAAATGAGACGTCTAAATGAAAGATTATAACGAGTTTATGAGTCCTTTGTTTCTCTACAAATAGTATGACTGGCTATTAGTTTATATATATTCAACATTGAATACTTGTGTGTAGTACATATTATGAGAGTGTCAATATGTAAAAGTGTTTATACATATATAACATATAATAGTACATTGTGATATGTGCCTATAAGTTATAGTAGTATGCAGTTTAAACATAAGGTATAGTCAAGTGGTATAATCCTGTACTTATTTGATTATTAATGTGGGTCATTTGATAATTAAAATCCTAAGTTTAGTTATGTGTAATTATGTATTTATGTTCATATACAATGAACTATGATATTATGGGATGTCATAGAGTACTACAATATAAATGTATGTCATACCCAGGTGGTAGCAAACTATAATTGATATACCTAGAACTCAATCTTGTGTTCGATGGAATAAATATACGCGAGTTGGTTATTTATTTGAATAACATGTTTTATGATAGTTATTATGACTTTATGTATGCATGCATATAACTCTTGAGAGTATAATGAATGCTAGGATAAAATATTATGTGTTTTGTGGAAAATGTGACTTGATTTTTATATCTAGTTGCTTGAATAAAAGCTTATATTTCTATGTATTTAAGACTAATTTATTATGACTGATTGTGTAAAAATTAGTAGTTAGGTTTAGAACACCAAACTATGATAATATGGGTTATCATAGGGTGTAGTATGTTTGGAAACTAATTATGGTAGCTAGAATCTATAGTTAATTATGTATTTTACCTGAGTGGTATAAACTGTAGTCATTATTTATTATATGAGATAGAAAATAATGTGAGATTTATTCATATGTTTGATGGAATAAATGTATGCTTTTGATTACTCTTATGCTTAGCATATTATGTGATATGATTTCTATTAGGATATAAATTGTAAGAATCTTTTGGTTATATTATGTTAACCAATCTTGCATTACTGATATTAAGTAAGGAGTGAGATGGACTTCACTAGATTACTAACATCATAATGCCAAATGAAGGCAATCTGATCAAGTGGTGTGTATGAATTTTAACTGATCTATAGATCCCTATTAGTTATTATTCTTGAAAACTTTGGTTAAAGTATGTTTAGTGAGACATTGTCATTTCATGAGTATGATTTACATATTTATGCGATATATTACAATAGAATAGGTTTTCTATGAAACACCACATGTTTAATTTTAGAAATCATATATCACATGGGTAATTTTTTGTCTCTCTAAATTTTCATGCCATCACTATCTACTCATCTATGAAGGGAGGGCCATTCCTTGATGGGATTTATTATCACTAAATCTTGCACCTTAGAAGAAGTTATTCAAGTTTTTCCTGGATTTGGGCAACATGGGAATATTTACAGGTATGTGGGTGTACCTATATTGGAAATGAGCCTATAGATTTAAGGGCTAGCTCCCTGAATATATTATGTAATGCCTATCACTTAGACTACTACTTATTTATGAGAAAAAGAGTTAGACAATGCATAAATTAAACCTACTCTAAAGGAGGTGATGCACCAAAAATGTCTTCCACATGACCATCATATTTCTACTAGGATGAAACAAAGCATACAAACTAGTTTTTAAGTTTTAATGGGTTCTAACATGAGTATTTCAATATAGAGGTGAGATGTGAGCAACAACACAAGGCAAATGAACCAAAGGGCAGATTTCACACTCCAAGGATAATTTTACACTTGAAATCTTTACACACTAGACTACACTTTATATGACATGTTATATTAGGAACTCTTGATCAAACATGAAAGGATAAGGGAAGAAAGGATAGAGAATTATCACTTCTCATCACCATACATCACTTGTAAACTTAGACAATTGTTTAAAACTCATAAATAGACTTATATTAATGCTCAAAGACAAAATATAACATTAGTCCAATAGGGATTCACCATAAATGGTGTGGTCTCCTTTTAAAATAGCTTAAAAGCTATACTTGAAGAAAGGCAACAAGAGAAAATGAACCTTGGCACTCAAAAGGGGAATCAATTAGTTCAAAAATTTGAAACATAGTTGTAACTACTTTTACAGATTATGCTCATTTAGACCTTTTGATTGATCTAGCAAGTGGTTTCATAGTTACCTTATCCCATAAGTGATGCTCCCTAATGGTTGCAATGATGGGGTTAAGTGGTTTCAAGCTAAGTTATAACATTTATGTAGTTAGAATAATTAGATCTATCTGTTAGAAGTTTATCCTAGTGATAACTGCTCCAAACTAGTTTATCATGGCATGCACAGTGGAGGGAAGGGTCCCTTTCATGCAATTGGTTCTAGAGATGAAACTATTGGAGCCTACACATATGCCTTCATGGTATACTTTGAGACATTGGCACTTTTTCAAACTAGACCATGCTCAAACTTGTTCTTATGTTCATGGTTCCACTATAGATGGAAAACCAATCTCAGACTATTGGTTTTCCTATAGTCATTACATTATGCCACTCTACTCGATGCCTAGTTCATATTAGGTCCACATAGATCCATTATGTCACTGTAAGAACCAAGGGTTTATAGATGCATGTAACCTTCTTTAAAAGATGGTGAACACAATCATAAGAATGAACCCTACATGCTACAACTCATCAAACCAAAAGTCAATATTGGGCTCTAATATCATCTTTTATGTTCCTTATGCCTAAATGCATCACTGTGTCCTTTTTGTGGCATTCAATCACGCTTCAATGGTAGAAAGATGACCTTATGAGACCCATTTGCTTTTATTGAAAATGGATTCTTGACCTTTGTCAAAATTCCTAAGCTCTCCTTTATCCTAATTGGTTATTGAGCTCTAACTCATCTTATTGACATATTGACATTTGCTCGCACTATCGATCTTGATCTATATAATCAAGCACCATCCATCGATCTTGCCCTTGACTTTTCAACTTTGTCTAGGCTTAAGCCACATGCCCAACACAAATTGATTCTTAGGATCCACTATCAGTCTACTAGCCTTATGCACTTTGACACATGTTGATCTCTCAAAATCCTCAACTATTTGACTCATATCGCATTTTTGGATCAAGATGTATGATGCAATGTGGACGTTTAGATTAATTGAGACCCACTATTTGAAATCCAACACCTACTTCAAGAGCTTAAAATTGATGTTCTCTCTCCCATCAAATGACATTCATGAGACTATCATTGACGTTCATATGACCATCAAATTTAATATCAAAAGGATTTATTTTTCTCAAGCTTAAAATTGAAATTATCATGAACATCTTATGCTACAAGTCCAACTTCAGATGCTATAACTTGATCTAGAAAGCTCACACAAACTTAGAACTTTTAGAGCATGTTCTTGGCATGTAGAACTATAATTGTGCATGATCCACTAGTCACACAAGGATTCCTGAGTAAAGATAAAAAATGTATAAAAGAGATACTTCATTTATTCCTAGATGGCATCTTAGATGGCCTAGCTCCTTAGACTCAGCAAACAAAATTTTTAAGGCTTATATCTCCAGATAAAAGGCTCATCAACATATGAAACTTATAAAGCATGATCACATCACTAAAGACATTGATTGTGCATAGTTTGATGGTTATGTAAGGTTTTCTGAGCATATTTAAAAATTGCACAAGTAAGCTACTCCATTCTATTTCCATGTGATGTCATGATGATGGTTTCGCTTCACAAAGCTTGTTCTTGAGCTACTGCTTGATATTTGAAAGATAAGATGAATTTATTGAGGCATAAGCAAACCTATTTCATGATCTAATAACATTGATCACCATGAAGACCTACCACTTGAATTTATGACCCTAAAATGACCCCTAAGACATCAAATGACACAAGGACCAAGATAGATTATGACCAAAGCTATAATGGTATATGACATGACATAAAATGAACTACAATCATGTCTTATGACATTATAAAAATCCCTTATACAAGGTTCTGATTATAAGGGGTTAACCCATTTTGGCCCATGGGGAAAATGGTCAACATCTTTTGTGATTTCCTAAGGGTGGCATGCTTATTATTCCATGACTTGTTGTCCAATGTTGTCCATTGGGATATGGAGTTACAAGTATATAGGTGGACATATAAAATAACTTGAATAGTACATAAAACACAAGAAAATAATAGAAACAAAACACAAATCAAGGGACCAAGAAAAAACACACATGTGCTTCAAAATCACTTATTGGAACACCACACACACAACAAAGGAAACACACACCTATTCTAATATTTACAAAACAGACCTTTAGCTCTCAATAGTAGGGTTTTAAATGTATCCAATTCACAGGGATGGTAAACTCTTCTCCATTCATCCTTGCTAATTGAAAAGAGTTAATTTCCTTGCACTTGATGATGACATATGGTCCACTTCATAGGATATCAAATTTGGTATGCCTCCTTGGTTTTGCTCTATCTTCATCCCATTTCAAGACTATGTCACCTTGTTGAAATGATCTTAGAGTTGCCTTCTTGTCAAAAGACCTCTTCATCATTACTTGATGATGCTCCATGGTTTGATGAGCATTATATCTAGTCTCTTGCAACTATATTAATTCTATCAATCTCACCTCCATTGGAGTGTTCTCGAGCAGTTCTAGTTGATGTGCCAACTCTAAGGTAGGCATATCTTAAGAGATAGACCACTTGGGTTCCCTTCCATAGACAAACACAAAAGGAGAATTCCCTATTGACCTCTTGGGAGTTATCCTATCATCCCATAAGGCTATCTTTAATTTGGTGTGCCAAACTCTTTGATTATGCTGTAAGGTTCTCTTGATGATTCTGATCAGGTTCTTATTAGTAGATTCAGCCAACCCATTTCATTGAGGGTAATAGTTGGATGAAATGCTCAAGAATATACCATTACCATTTGCCCAATCAGTTATCTTATCACCCATAAAACTAAGAGAATTATTTGAAATAATAATAAAGGGGGTGTCGAACCTTATTATGATGCTCTCATAGAACTCTAGGATAACACTCTCACTAGATTCCTTTAATGCTACTTCCTCAACCCATCTTGTAAAATAGTTAGTTGCTGTGAGTATCCATTTATGAACAACACTTGATGGGGGATTTATCATGCTAATGCAATGAAGTCCCTATTACATGGAAGGTTGATCAACTTGGATAGGCTTTAATGGGAGAGTTGCAAAATTATGCTTTCCTATAAATAAAACACATTATTTGCACCTTCTCACACAAGCATGGAAATCCTTGAAGAGGATAGGCCAATAATAGCTTGCCCTCATGATCTTGGCAACTATGGTTCTTAGAGAAAAATGCCATCCTTCTATCCCATCATGGAATTTATCAAGCAAGACGCCAAATTAATCATTATTAATACATCTCAATAACACACCATTGATGTCCCTCCTAAAAATCACATCAACCATAAGATAAAAGGGAATGGATTGAAATTTAAAATATCTCTGTGATCTATTCATATTATTAGGATACTCTCTATTTTGGAGAAATCGGATCATATCATGTGTCCAAATTTATGGAAGCAATAAACCAGCTAGTTGGGGACACTCATAGTTGACTAGAGACTCTTATTTTAACTCACGAAGATATAAAGCTATATATTCATAGAGGCATTTACCCCTTGCCAATTTTGTCACTTTGGTATCAACATCATACTCCATTACCTGAGTGATCCACCCTACCCTCTTTTTACTAAGGTCTTTGCTCAAAAGAAACTCTTTGGTGCTAGGATGAGAGACCATAACATGAATCTTGTTATTTGACACAATATGTTTGAACTTCCTTAGTCATCTTACAACATCAAGAACCTGTTTCTCCACAAAGGTGTACTTGACTTCATAATATTCTAAATATTAAATAAATAATGCAAAAGGCTACTCCACACTCTCATCATTTTTTTGCATCAACATGAATGAGATAGTATCAAGGTTAGCAATTGAATTCAACATGAAGTCTCTAGTAAAATAAAGATTTACAAGAGTAGGATCTTCTATAATTGCCTTTTTTATGGCTTCAAAACTGCTCTTACCCTCTTGGGCCCAAGAAAAGACTTGGTTCTTCTTGAACATAATTTTGATAGGTTTTAATAAAGATGCAAAACTAGGTATGAATATCCTTATAAAATTTATCTTGCCCAAGAAAATTTGAAGACCTTTCATATGCAATGGCAATGATAAGCCTAGAATAACCTCTATTCTCTCAGGATAAATAGTCAAACCATATTTGGAAATAATATGTCTTAAGAGCTTACCTTCATGAATAGAAAATATGCACTTCTTTGGGTTAAGAGATCCTCCATACTTTTTTCATATTTCAAACACTTGTATCAAGTGTTGCATGTGTTCATCAACATCTTTTGAAAATACTATTATATCATCTAGATAAACCAATATCATTTGATTGATCAAACCTTTGAAGGCCATGTCCATTGTTCTTTAAAAAGTTGCACCAACATTGGATATACCAAAGGGCATCTTCCATTAAGCAAAGGTCCCCCATTTTGTAGTGAAGGTTGTCTTGAACTGATCATCTTCATTGACTAAAATATGATTATATCCTAAATATTCATCTAAAAGAGAGAAATGCTAAGAACCTGAAACCATTTGTAGAATCTACTCAATTGAGGGTAAAGGATAGTGATCTTTGAGTGACACTCTATTAATATATATGAAGTCCACACAAAGTCTTATCTCTCCATTCTTATTTATAATAGGCATATGGTTAGCTACCCATGTTGAATGCTTTATAAGAAATATTATCTCAGATTTAAGGAGTTTGGTAAGCTCTATCCTCATGAGCTACTCAAACTTGGGGTTGATGGGTATTTACTTGTATCTAATCAGTTTAACTATAGGTTCCAACTCAATGGTATGGTGTTATAGGCTAGGATCAAATCCTTTGAGGTCCCTATACTCCCAATCAAAGATATCATGAAACTATCTACACAACTCAATGAATGCTTACTTTTCTAATGTAGAACATACCTTGCCTAATTTGAGGAGTTTATCCTTGAAGATCAAGACCCATTTATAATTATCATCTTTTGTAGACATACTCACTTTCTCCTTCTTCTTCTGATCATTTTCATTGAAGATAATTTCTAATGTCACCAAAACCTTAGGTATCTTATTAGTTCTTAGTTGTACAATTTGATCACCCAATTATTATTGGAGCTTCCTTTGATTCCTTTAGAAAAATTCAACCTCATTTTTGAAGAAGCATACAATGTGCTTATCACTATCAAATAATTGATAAGACACTTCATTATTATGTACAAAAGGTCTAATAATGACCTTAATATGAGACTATTTTCCCTCATCCTTTATGACAGTTGGAGTGTCAAATTGAGATCCTATGGCAGTTAGTTTATCAACATGACTATTTTTCTCCCTTGGGACTGATTGTATATTAAATGCATTTAAGTCTTCAATAAAATACCATACCCTATGCCTGTATCACTTAGGCAAAGGTTTCTTGATAGCAATCACATTCCTCACTTGATGCACAACTAGTTCACTATCTCTATACACTTGCAAGTTCTTGATTCCTTTTCTCATTGCCCATTGAAGGCCATGAATCAAACCTTCATACTCAGCCACATTATAAGTGCAACTAAAATGAAACCTTTATGATGCATAATACTATTGTTTATATGGAGAGACCAATATAGCACTAGCCCTTGCACCAACTTTACTTTTTGAACGTCAAAAAACATCTTCCATATCTTATCATCTTCACCCTCTTCCTTGGTAAGTAGAGGTGTCGATACTCCTTCATGTATACAATATACTCCTAGATTAGTTTCCTCCATGAGAGCATAAAGATCCTGCTCATAAGTATTAGTACCATATTCATCAAGAAATAAATCTACAATGCCCTCAATCTTAGAGGAAGTGCCATAATCTATAATAAAATACTTTTATTTATAAACAACATAATTTAAATTAGAACTTGTCTCAATGTAAGGTTTAATATGAAACCTTGAAAAAGGTTGTGACCTAATTATCACCTTGGTCCCATATCTTGTTATAAAATCCAAGAAGGAGTAGTTAGTTGAGAGATAGCCACCTATCTTAGATGTGAAGTCCCTTGATAGGCAAATTGCAAAGTGGGTTGGGAGATAAACCACAACTATGTCTTACAATATAGGAAAACTAGGACAATTATGTAAGAGAACCTTCAAACCTTTTATCAGCCCTATCATCTTCATAGGTGTACCATCTAACTAAAAGACCCCTTTGTTATGTGCCTTATATTTCAGGCCTAACTTGTTAGCTACAAATTTGGGTATGACTAAAGTAGAAGTTCCACTATCAACTATATAATTATGTACCAACTTGTCACTTATAATGAGGGTGAGGTAAAATGGTGGAGGTTTATCAACCCTAGTGGATGGTTCAAAAATGTTACTAGGATAAATGGATGTTTTAGTGTTCTTCAAATAATATACAATATTTAAATAATCCATACCTACTTTATTTTGGGTTTTTTAAGGCAAATAATTACTTGAAACTTGAGGAATTGGAGCAGACCTTACCATATTTTGGCTTGCTAGAGATGTAAAAGTTTTTGGAACTATCACACTTGTAGCTATGTCTTGTTGCCTTATAGGAGGATTGGATGAGCCTATGGCCATGTTGATGCCACCTCGTAGATCTTTCCTCTTGGCCCTTGTATTGTTTGCAATAGAGGCTCCTTGGTTTAGCATAAAAGTGTCTTCAACCAAAAAGTTGGTGAAGATATCTCTCCTTGAGGTTACTAATCCTCATTAACCTACATCATGACCTCATCTTAATTTTATAGGAGGGGAATAACCACCCCTTAAGACACTAGAGCTTTCTCTCTATTCTCATTGGTATCCTTGAATTGGTCTTGCTTCCAATCTTCTCTATTAAGCACAAAATATACTGAGAGGGGGGGTGAATCAATATATTATATATCTTTTCACTTAATTTGATTTCTTTTCTTTAACCACTTAATCACACATCAAAGATATGCAATAAAAGAGAGAGAGAGAGAGAGAGAGAGAGAGAGAGAGAGAGAGAGAGAGAGAGAGAGAGAGAGAGAGAGAGAGAGAGAGACATATTTTTACATGGAAACCCAAAGTGGGAGAAACCATAGAGAATAATCTCAAGTATATGAATGAACACCAACTCAAAATACAAAGTTTACAAGCACTAATTTGCAGGAGCACCAACCCCTTTGCCGAGCACCAAGACAACAACTATTTGTGAGCACCAACACATAGGAGCACTAACCCCTCTTGTGTATAAAACACAACTATCTCTCAATGTTTCTTACTCAACAAATGATATAAATCTACAATATCTCTTGCTTTTCTATCTTCAAAAAAAAATACAAACCATGCACTCTCTTGCATATTATAAATGGCTTCTCAAGCCTTTATTTATATCTTTCCAAAAGACCTTTGGAATTCACCCTTTATGACTATTCAATCTTCACGAAAAATGGTGCCAACTTGTATGACCCTTTATATCCTTGCATTTGAAAAGTCATATGGTGACCCTTCATAAGCAAACATGTCCTTTCCTCTTTTATCTTTATCTTGGTGACTTTTCATATTCCTTAAAGTGTCCTTTCATGTAAAAATGTGCCATACCTCTTTTGTCTTCATATGGTGACTCTTAAAATTCATCACGATGACTCTTCATGAGAAAATGCGTCCCATTCCTCTTTCATCTTTTACCCCATGACTCTTTGACTTCTCCATGGGCCCTCTTTTGACTTATATGTAACCAAAAATATATTCATTAATATTAAATAAATATTAACACACATTAGCCAAGATATGAATATTGAAAACACCATTAAATGTAATGGGGCCGTTATCACCAATAATGCTAGACCTTTGACATCAATGATAATATTTTCAATAATCTCCCCTTTTGTCATTGATGGTAACCTCAAACTAAAACTACCATATCCTAAAACCTACACATACTACCATCTGAAAAACATATAGTAACTCCCTCTTACTGTAGTAACCTGTACCTATTCCTTGTACCTATTTTTACACTTATACCTATACCTGTTATTCTCCTCCTTTGACATTAATTAATAGAAAAGGGCCTACTTGGAGCTAACACTTATCTCCCCCTCAACTGATGCTGAACCTAAATGGTAGGAAGTAAAATAAATCTCTCCTAACTTCTCTCATAGATACTCAAATTTGTCTTTTGGTAGTGCTTTTATGAAAATATCTACAATCTACTATGTATTACTGATATATTCAATTTTAACCTATTGATCTACAACCTAATCTCTCAAGAAGTGATATCTAATGGGAATATGTTTTGTTCTTGAATGCATTAATGGATTCTTTGAAATATTAATAACACTTGTGTTGTCTCAAAAAATAGAAATATCTTCCAAAGTTTGCTTCATCTAAAGCACTTGAGTACAACCAAAAACTGCTATAATATATTCTACTTCAGCTAAAAAAGTGATACTAAATTTTGCTTTTTGCTTAGCCATGATACTAAGCTATCACCAAGAAAGAAAGCTCCTCCAATTGTACTCTTTCTATCATCCAAGTACCCAGTTCAATCTGAATCTGTATAAGTAACCAAAGTGAAATCTCTACCTATGGTATCCCATAATCTGTAATCCAATGTCCCCTTGATATATTTGAATATTCTCTTTACCAACTAAACATGACTATCTTTTGGAGATGACTAATATCTTAAAACTATACCTATAGCATGCATGATGTCTGGCCTTGATGCTATCAAATATAAAAGACTACCAGTCATATATCTATATAAATATTGATGTGTAATAGGTGAATCTTCATCCTTGCTCACCTTATTTTCTATACACATTGGTGTGCCAACTGGGGCACAATCCTCAAAACCAAATTTCTTCAATATTTCCTTGGCATATTTACTTTGAGATATAATTTTTTATAATCTGACTGAAATATTTTCAATCCTAAAAAAAATGACAATTCTCCAAGCATGGACATCTCAAATTATTTTTACATATTATCAAAAAATTATTTTGTCATCTTTTCAATATTTCTTCAAAAAATGATGTCATCAACATATACCACAATAATCAACTAATGCTCACATTTTGTTTTGATGTAGAGATTACTATCAACAAATCCTCTCTTGAAACCTTGATCCTACAGGTATTTATCAAGTCTTGCATACCAAGCTCTGGGATCTTGTTTCAATCCATATAATGCTTTCTTCAATCTACATACATGGCTACTAATATTTGAGAGAATAAATCCCTTAGGCTACTCAATGTAGACCTCTTCTTCTAGATTCCCATTCAAGAAGGTAGATTTGACATCCATCTAAGACACTTTGAAAATTTTAAACACTGTATATACAAGAAACATTATAATAGCCTCTAACTTTGCCACTGGTGCAAAAGTTTCTTCAAAATATATTTCCTCAATTTGAGCATATCCTTTACATACTAATCTTGCTTTATTTTTGGTCACTTCTCCATTTTTATTCAACTTATTTCTATAAACCTATTTTGTTCCTATCATATTGTGAAATTTTGGTCTAGGCACTAATTCCCAAGTATCATTTTTTTCTATCTAATTTCATTCTTCATCCATAGCCTTAACCCAATGCTTATCATGTCTAGCTTTTGAAAAAGTTCTAGGCTGAATTTTGGATAACAAAGAGAAATTAACTTGCTCATATTCACTTACCATCATTCTTCTAGTGCAAATTCCTTCATTTATGTTCCCAATGATGTCACTTTCATTATGATTTCTATGAACATATTTCAATGGAGTTTTGGTGTCCTTTTTCTCCTTCTTCTCATCTTCATTTGATTCTTCAAAATCTTTCTCTTCAATGATTTCATGAATGCCTACTAGATGACTGATTCTTTGTGTTCCATCTTCTTCTATCTTGAGACTTGCACTTTCAAAAAAAAATTTGGTTCTTTTGTTATAAGATTTACTTTTGAAAGAATAACCAAGAAATATACCTTCATTTGCTCTGGATTCAAACTTACCAAGTTTTTCATTGGTTCTCTTTATGAAGAATCTACTACCAAAAACTCTGAAATAATCAACTGTTGCTAGTTTGTCTTCCATAGATCATAAGGAGTCTTGTCACTATTGACTCTCAATATTTATCTATTCTAAATATGCACTGCTATAGCAACTACCTCTCTCCAATATTTATTTACTATCTTGGATTCATTTAACATTATCCTCACCATCTCCTGAACTATTCTATTTTTTCATTCAATTACTCCATTTTGTTGTGGAGTTTTATCTATTGAATAATGTCTCTTTATTCCATGGTCTTCACAAAACTCAATAAATTGATCTGACATGAATTCTTCTCTTTGATATGATCTTAGACACTTAATTTTTAAACTGGTTTCATTCTCAACTAATGCTTTGAAATGTTTGAAAGCTTCTAATTTTTTCTTTAAAAACATTACCCAAATCATACGTGAAAAATCATCAATAAGCAACATGAAATATTTATCACTTTGAGTAATTTGAGTTCTCATAGGTCCACACAGATTAGTGTAAACAAGCTCTAGCATCTGAGTGGTCGAGTACTCTTTTTCTTTAACCACCTTCTAGCCTGCTTCCCATGTTGATAAGGTTCACAAAGCGTGTCAGATGGTTTTATAATTTTTGTAAGATTAATGATCGCTTGCTTCTTGCTGATGTTGACAAGATTGTCAAAATTTATGTGCCCAATTTTCCTGTGCCATAGCCAACTTTCTTCAATCTGACTCAAAAAACATCTTTGACCTTTGATGTCTGATAGCATATACAAATTATTCCCTGTTCTCTGAGCATCTGTAACCAACACATCTATATATTTTTTTCTAATTTCACAACCTTCTACATAAAACTTTAGTGTGTGACCTTGATCACACATTTTACTTACACTCAAAATATTATGCTTAAGATCTTCTACATACAAAACATTTTTAGTTTTAGTTCTACCATTATCCAAACTTAGTGTACCTTTTCCATCAATTCTAATAGTAGTATTGTGTCCAAAATATGCCACCATTGATCTTCTTTAAGGTTATGAACTTGCTCTTATCTCCTATCATGTGTCTCAAACATCCACTATCAATAAACCATAGATTTTCTTTATTTCTTGCATGCAAATTTGTTTATATTAACATAGATTTTTTAGGTTGTTTCTTTTACCATGAACCTGTCTAAACTTTCTTCTTGATGAATGGAGCCTTGACACTTTGGTCCTTCTTGACTAATTTGAACACACTTCTATAGTACTGAGCTATGTGTCCAAAGTTGTTCCACTTGTAAAATATTATGGTCTCTTCATTAAAGCTTGAAAGAGGAGTAAAAGAGTTGTGGCTTTTGCTTGACTCTATATGAATTTTCTTCTCCTTATTTCTGAAATTGTTAGCCCTTTTTTGACATTCTATTTTCTTATGACCATATCCATTAAAATAAAAATAGTAACCATAAAAATTGGATTTATTTGTGTATCTATGACCTTATTTCCTTTTTTAGCTCTATTCCCTCCAGCCTTCTTTGTTTGATATGTCCTCTATATTCTTAACTTCTTCCCATTTTATTTTTTCTTGTGTAAGAGCTTCAACATAGCTCTTTCTTCTTTACTTGTCTATGAAAGTAGTGACATCTTATTTCTCTTTTTTAGATCTAATACCTATCTTATCTGACATTGATCTTTGATTTTTTAATATATTATTCAATATATTAGTGTTATTCTCAAATTTTGAATCATTGGTTGTTCTATCATTGATTGCTTTAATTATTTTCTCAATATCTGCCTTTAAAGAAGCAATTTGAATAACATACCTTTCACATTATTTAGTTACTATTTTCAACTGTGTCATTGGATATTATTCATTATTCTTGGCTTCTTCAAAGTGTACTTGTAGATATTCAATTATTTCCTTTGACTCCTTTTCATTTTTCTCAATCTGGAGCTTTAATCTTAGATTTTTCTTTTCAAGAGATTTTAACTCTTTTAAGGCACAAATGAGTTCTCCTTCTAGATTCACTTTGGATTCACCTTGTTCTTCTTCTTCTTGATCATCTATAATTTTTCTTATAAAGGCATCTTCATATATGGACATGAATATAATCTCTTCTTCTTCTTTTGAATCATTGATTCCAATATCTTCGATTGAGCTAGGATCTTTAGAATACAAACTCTTCTTTTCGAATCCCTTCTTGAATTTACCTTTGAAATTATTCTTGTATGTAGAATTTCCTTATTCATTATTATCATTACCCATATTTGGGCATTTAGATGCAAAATTTCCAATCTTTCCATAATTAAAATATTTAAAAGGTAATTTTCTTTGATATTTATCTGTGCCCTTTTTTGGCTTACGAATGAAAAGAGTTCCATTGTCAACTTCATCATCGCTAGAACTATCACTTGATTCTTGAATATTAGCCTTTTATTTCTTTGATGTCTTAAAATAAAATTCTCTTTTTGAGGGTTTATCTTGTTCAATCCACATCTCATATGATGTAAGAATACCATGAAGCTCATCCATCTTTAGCTTTGCTAAATTCTTCATCTCTTCAATTGCTGAAACTTTTGCATCATATCTCAATGGTAGGGATCTCAATTTTTTTCGAACCATAGTTGATTCTTATAAATTTTTTCCAAGACCTTGAATCTAATTAACTATTTGATCAACCCACAAAACACAACTTTCTATATTTTCTTCTTCTTCCATCTTTAAACTTTTAAACTATCTTTAGAAAGTCTGAAGCTTAGCTTGCTGAACCTTTCCATCACCTTTGTAAATATTCTCAAGTTTTACCCAAGTTTCATGAGCAAATTTACATTACATAAATTTAACAAATTATAATTCACATAAACCACATAAAATAACATTTAAAGCTTTAACATTATTTTCACTTGCCTTCTTTTTTACTGGATTAGTTACAAGTGTCTGTGGCTCTTCATATTCCTCCACCACTGCTTTCCATATGTCGAATCTAAGGGCCATCAATAAGTCTTCATATTTATGCTCCAAAAAAAATAATTAATCCCATCAAACAAATGTGCCTTATTTATGGAAAATCCTTTATGTGATCCAGCGTTTGTGCTTTCTTCATCTACCTTCAAGCTATAAAACTTTTTAAAAAGGAATCTACTCTAATACCAATTGCTAAGCACAAAATATATTAAGAAGGGGGGTGAATCAGTATATTATATATTTTTTTACTTAATCTAATTTATTTTATTTGACCATTTAATCATAAATTAAATATATGTAATAAAATTGAAACAATAATTTGCACCACACGGGAGAGAGAGAGAGAGAGAGAGAGAGAGAGAGAGAGAGAGAGAGAGAGAGAGAGAGAGAGAGAGAGAGAGAGAGAGAGAGAGACTGGATTTTTACGTGGAAACCCAAAGTGAGAAAAACTACAGAGAACAATCTCAAGTATATGAATGAGCACCAAATCAAAACATAAATTTCATAAGCACCAACTTGAAGGAGCCCCAACCCCTTTGCTGAGCACCAACATAACAACTATTTGTGAGCACCAACCCACAGTAGCACCAACCCTCTTGTGTATAAAACACAATTATCTCTCAATGTTGCTTACTCAAAAAATGATAGAACTCTACAATATCTCTTACTTTTCTCTCTTCAAAAACAAATACAAACCATGCACTCTCTTGCATATTATAAATGGCTTCTCAAGATTTTATTTATAACTTTCCAAAAAACCTTTGGCATTCACCCTTTATGACTCTTCAATACTCATGGAAAATGGTGTCAAACTTGCATGACCCTTTATATCCTTGCATTTGAAAATTCATATGGTGACCCTTCATAAGAAAAAGCATATTTTCCTCTTTTGTCTTTATCTTGGTGAATTTTCATATTCCTTAAAGTGTCGCTTCATGAAAAAATGTGCCATACCTATTTTATCTTCATATGGTGACTCTTGGAATTCTTCAAGATGACTCTTCATGAGAAAATGCATCCCATTCCTTTTTCATCTTTTACCCCATGACTCTTTGACTTATTCATGGGCCCTCTTTTGACTTATATGCAACCAAAAATATATTCATTAATATTGAATAAATATTAACACACATTAGCCAAGATATGAATATTAAAAACACCATTAAATGCAATGGGGCCTTTATCACCAATAATGCTAGACCTTTGACATTAATGACAATATTTCCAACATTCTCCTTATACCAAATTATTATGAAATGGTACCATATCTTTTGCATTGGTGGTAGAGATAGGATTGCATGCATTATCAAGCCTATTGGGATTGGGCTTCCATTGGCCTCTTCCTCTTCCATATATTTGGAAATACTATTTCTGATAGGGGTAAGGATTCTGATAGGCACCTTATTGCATATTAACTTGTCTATTTTGAGCCTCTAAGGTTAGTAAATTTGCTTTCCAATCAAAATTATTTTTTTCTTTTCTAGGAGCCAACTTAGTTTTGGTATTAGAATTAGGAGATTAGGCATGATCTATAGTATTTACAAAAGCATGAGAGAAAGGAGGCATACAAACTGTAGGGGGCAATCTTCTAGCTTGGATGAGATTATTTTCAGCTTTAACAACAAAATCATATACTTTAGGGAGAGTGGAATCTCCCATAAATTTAAGCATGATATTAATTTCAATCTCAATGGATTTAAATTAGGTAGGGAACACAAAAATAGCAAGTGGCCTCATGGGAAAAGGCAATCTATTCCAAGTCTTTTGAAACTTTTCATTGAAGTCATACATTGTTTCTTTGAGTCCCCTCTTTATCATGTTGAGTTGATGTATGAGAGAAGCATGGTCACTTTCATTTCCAAATCTGGAAGTCAACAACACTCCAACTCATCCCATGTTATGATGCATCCACCTTCTATTTTCCTATACTGATCAATAGCCTTCCATTTAATGGACATTAAAAGGAATCTAATGGCAATGTTCTCTCAAACAATATTATAGAAATTACAAAAAATAGAAACATCTCTAATGTGCTCACTAAGTGTGATATGACTCTCACCATTGAATGTGGGCACACCTTTTTGGGCATTAGGAGAGATGGAATCATTTGCATGAAGTTAGATTGGATTATTGGTATTAAAGGTAGGGAAAACTTGAGGTCTAGCCATGTCTTCTTTTTCAAGATCTTCAACTTCTTCAGCCTCTTCAACCTCTTCCTCTCTAGAAAAATATACTCATTATTTAAAGGGTAGATTAGGTTGTGGATACTAAATTTCAAGGGAATTTTAGGCTAAATGGGTGGGTTAATAGGATTGGATATTCTAGAAAAAGATGACCTAGTGAGGACCATGAATTATGGGGGTAATTTTATAATAAAATAATGGTCTTGAACTAGATTTACCTTGAATGTTTCATCAAATTTTGAGTAGCACACCAATTTTTAGTTGATGTTGTCAAGACCAACATTCACCTTGACAAGTTATCTTGAAGATAATGGGTCCCACTAAGCATGTCAGAACTGTTATCACCAAATCTTGTACCCGAGAAGAAGTTATTCAAGCTTCTCATATATTTTTGAAACATGGGAATATTTCTAAATATGTGGGTATACCTATATTGGAAATGAGCCTCTAGATTTAAGGGCTAGATCCCTAAATATATTGTGTAATTCCTATCACTTAGACTATTACTTACTTATGGGGAAAAGAGTTAGAGAATGCATAAATTGAACCTAATCTAAAGGAGGTGATACACCAAAAATATATTCTACATGACCATCATATTTATACCATGATGAAATAAAAAATACAAACTAGTCTCTAAGTCTTAACGGATTCTAACATGAGTATTTAAATATAGAGGTGAGATGTGAGCAAGAACACAAGGCAAATGAACCAGAGGGTAGATTTCACACTCCAAGGATAATTTTACACTTGTAAGATATACACACTAGACTATACTCTATATGACCTATTAGACTAAGAAATCTTACTCAAACATGAAAGGATAAGGGAAGGAAGGATAGAGAATTATCACTTCTCATCACCATACATCACTTGTAGACTTAGACAATTATTCAAAACTCAAAAACAAACTTGTATTAATGTTCAAAGGCAAAATATAACATCAGTCCAATAGGGATTTACCATACATGGTGTGGTTTCCTTTTATAATATCTCAAAAGATATACTTATAGAAGAAATGTAGCAAGAGAAAGGCACCCTTGGCACTCAAAATGAGTATCAATCAATTCAAACATTTGAATGCAGTTTCAACTACTTCTACAAATTATGCTCATTCAAACCTTTTGATTGATCCAAGTCACTTCAAGTGGTTGCATATTTACCTTATACCCTCATTAATGCTCCCTGATGGTTATAATGATGGGGTTAAGTGGTTTTGAGCTAAATTCCAACATCAATGTAGTTAGAACAATCATATCCATCTATTAGAAGTTTGTCCTAGTGTTAAATACTCCAAACTATTTTGTTATGGCATGAACAGTGGAGGGAAGGGTCCCTTTCATGTAATTGGATCTGGAGATGAAACCATTGGAGCCTATATGTATGCCTTTGTGGCATCCTTTGAAATGCTGACACTTGTTTAAACTGGATCATGCTTGAACTTATTATTATGTTCATGGTTCCACTATAGATGGAAAACTAATCTTAGACTTTGGTTTTCCTATAATTATTATATTATGCCATTTTGGTCGATGCCTGGTTTATATTAGGTCCACATAGATCTACCAAGCATCGAGAAAAATGGCATAATATAATGATTATAGGAAAACCAATAGTCTAAGATTAGTTTTCCATCTATGCCTGGTTCATATTAGGCAAGACCCATTTACTATTGTCAAAAATGGCTTCACAACATCTATCAAAAGTCCTAGGCTATCCTTTGTCCTAATTGGCTATCAAGATTTGACTCATTTTATTGACATATTAACCTTTGCTCCCACCAACAAATCTTGATCTGTATGATCAATCACCAACCATCAATCTTGCCCTTGACTTGTCAACTTTATCTAGGCTTACACCACATGTCAAACATGAATTTATTCTCAAGATCTACTATCAGTCTACCAACCTCACATACTTACACCATGTGTCGATCTCTCAATCTCCTTGACTATTTGACACCTCTCACACTATTAGATCAAGATGTATGATGTAACATGGACCATTAGATCAAATGGGACCCACCGTTTGAAATTGAATAGCTACTTCATGGGCTTAAAAATGGAATTCTCACTCCCATCAAATGATGTTTGTGAGACCATTATTGATGTTCACATGACCATCAAATTTAAGCTCAAAAAGATTTATTTTTCTCAAGCTTAAACTTAACATTAGTGTGAATGTCTTATGTTTCAGGTCTAACTTTAGAAGTTTATATCTTGAACCAAAAAGTTCACGTGGACTTGGAACTTTCAGAGCATGTTTATGGCATGTAGAACTATAATTTTTCATGATCCACTGGTCACACAAGGCTTCCTGAGTGAAGATACCAAAATTCACAAAAGAGCTGGTTCATTCATTCCTAGATGACGTCTTGGATGACCTAGCTCCTTAAACTCGGTAAGCTAAACTTTGAAGGTTAAGATATCAAGATAGAAGGCTCATCAATCAATGACACTTATAGATCATGATATTGGCACTAAGGACATTGATCATGTGTGGCTTGATAGTCACACAAGGATTTCTAAGCATATTTAAAAATTACACAAGTAAGCTGATCCATTCTAGTTTTCATGTGATGTCTTGATGACAGTATAGCTTCACAAAGCTTGTTCTTGAGATACTGATTGATCCTTGAAATCTTGAATGAATTCTTTGAGGCATAATCAAATATGTTCAATGATCTAATAACATTTATCACCATGAAGACATACCACTTGCATATATGACCCTAAAATGACCCCTAAGACACCAAATGTCACAAGGACCAAGCTAGACTATGACCAAAGCTAGAATGACATATGAAATGACATCAAATGATCTATAATAATTCTCTATGACATTATAAAAATATCCTATACAAGGTTCTAATTATAGGGGGTTGACCAATTTTGACCTGTGGGAAAAATGGTCAATAGGATTAATGAAAGGATCGTTGGTCCATGGTTGGTGTGGAAAAATGCTTGGATGATTCTCTCCCTCCCCATAATAGTACTAATTTTGAGATGACACTTGAGATTGCCATAGCTACTAAAGAGTCCAGGGAACTCATGGTCTGAGGAGCCATGTATCTTATTTATATACATTATATTATATTGTATTTATTATTGGAAGTATTGTTATGAAAAACTATAATTACCTATTTACTATGGATTGACAGTAGTGACTGTATAATTTATTAACCATGGCCAACTATTTGTAATTACTTTATATGCTTGTAATATGATGTGTTCCTTATGATTATTTTGATCTATGATGCATGGTGAAGTATATTTCACTTATATTTATCACACTAAAAGTCTCTTATATGATTTTTGGTTAGATTCTCATGGTTTAATCTATTTATAATATGTGTTTAGTTCAAAAAAAATTCACATATTTCTAGATAAAACCCAATGGGGTTGTTACATATGGTATTAGAGTTGTGGCTCAAATTCTAGGACCTAATGAGTCCATTAGATTTTTTGTGTCCTTATGTGCACTAGTGTGAACCTAGTGATATAAAGTATTGCACTAGTATTTTAGATTTGTAGTGCCTTAGCACAAAACCATGTTACACCATGATAGGAGTTTTGAGACTTGGTAGATCCTCCTATATGGCTTGGTGATTATTATAAGTAAGAAACATTCATGAAATGTTGTGTGGAACATTGAGTCTATACCTTAGGATCATTTTTACCCTCTTGGAGTTGTTAAAGGGTTGGTTTTTTTAGTGTCTCAATGGTGATAATTGTATATGAGGTTTGGGTAGGTGAGTACATAGCATAGTTCATGAGTTGTGAACAAAAGTTCCCTACCATATTCTTGATATTTTATATTGAACATCTCGAGTATGATTACATCTTTCTTGGTAATAGAGTCACCTTCACCATTTGTGTTTTGTGTTATGAGTGTTAAAAAAAACATGGAATGCTTCTCACTTAAGTATATGTGCATTAGTTTTGTGTCTTATTTACACAAATCCTATAAGACCATTTTTTTAGATTGGCAACACCTAGTGCAATGGGAATTTTCTTGTATTAAAGTGTAGATATCTTGGGTGAGAATTCTTATGTGTTAGGAGTTTGTTTAAGTATTGACACCCTTATGTATATGTGGATTAGGAAGAAGTGTCATCTATCATAGTGGGCATAGAGGTGAGTTGTCAGTCCCTCACTTTTCTTTGACATCATTATAATCCCCTAAAAGGATTCTTATTTTCATGATGTTAAAATTTGTTTTTGAAATGTTGTTTTGGATCATATTCCCTTGAGTTCATGGGATAGTGTCTTCTAATTCTTGTTGAGATAGAAGTTTTAGAATTATATGGTTGATGCATTTGAAAGGGTAATATTTTTTTAATTTTTAATTGTGAAAATAGGCTGTGACACTACACTTACAAGTTTGACAAGTGAATAGTGATTTGGCAAGTTGAGTTATGGTGTTTCCATTTACCATGTGATGGTATATAGGAGTTTTGTTTTTGAGATTTTAGTTCTCTACTTTCCACTTGTGACTTTTTAGAGTCACGACTTTATCTACCTTGTGAACTTTGACCATGAGGAGTGACTAACCTTGAATTTATATTAATTATAGTTGATTATAATTATTATATTATTATATATATTTGATTACACTAATATTATTCTCTTTTTAAAACATGTTGTTTTGAAGATTTATTTTTGTACCTTTCACTAAGAATGATTAGGGTATAGGATGTGTAGAACATCTAGGTAGTCTAAAAGGGTTGAGATAAACTTTTAACTTGTGTGCTAGTTGTGCAAGCAAGGAGACATTGTCTTGCTTTTTTTTTTTAAAGGTTGTAAGGACAATGTGATCCTTGACCTTTTTATGTTATGTTAGTTTTATAATTATTTCCTCTTAACTATAAATATAATAGAATAGGTTAATTTGTGAAATATGATACTAGTTATGTTTGGCTAGTGGCAACTTAATACAATTATAAAATGATTGTATGATATTTCTTATATGTATGTTGGTACATCTAGAATGATTTAGCATATATTATTGATTTTGAGATTTATTAGTAAAGATTTGTGATTCATTGAACCTTGTGCACATTTTAGAGATTATTAGGTCGTGGAGACCTAAGGGATGAGTGGCAAATTAGGAACGTGAGTACTAAGTGATATGAGTGGATCCTACTTAGTCTTACATTGACTCTGTAGTTACTAAGTTTGGATCTGATAGATGGACTTGTCAAATCCAACATTTGATAGATGAACTTGTTAAATTCAATCATATGGTCATACACATGTATACTATGAAACAGTTATTCCTTAATATTGTATACATTGAAAATGTAGTATTTCTACTTCTTATTCACCATCATACTTGTCAAGAGCTCTATGGAGTAGCGATAATATTGAAATGTTATATTTATCATGAGCTATGTGGAGTAGAAATGGTAGTAACTTATACACATCATTCTCTCCAGATTCCCTAAATACTTTTTTCCAGAATGAGAAAAACACTCTCTAGGTTATAGAGATGTGTAAAGGGACTGGAAGGTTTTGTGGAACTCTCCCAAGCCTTTTATTTTTGGATTTTTTGATGATCTCATGTGCTTTTGGGGAAGTCAGTGAAATTTTCACCAAGGTATGTGGGAACCTTTGGGGTATTAGAAGTGGTAAATCCTATAGTATGCAAGCTTGTATTGCTAGTTCTAGACTCTAGAGTGGTCATGACAGAACCCTTTAGAGTAAGTGACACTCGCAAACCTTAATTGAATAATAGGTATATGCCATATATTAGGGTATTGTGGGACCAATACTCTAAGAATAGTGATACTTGGGAGAACTATGATGAGTTCTACAGGTGAATTTTAGATTTAGTGCTTGATTAGATACTATTATAATATGTTATTTTTATTGAACAGTGATTTTAATTCAAATTTTATGTTTGAATAAGAGTCATTTGGGATGATGACTAGATTTAGGGGGGAAGATGTTACATCTCAATTTTCTCATCAAGCAAACTTACTAGATTATCCATGGATATCTATAGTGACAATTTTAGATTTTGTTATTTTTAACTAAGCTTTGAGATATATGCTACTATGAGTCAGTTGGATATTTCTTAGGTTACATGATTACATTGATATGATTTAGATGTAGTGTATATGTTTATGTTTACATAACAAACATGTTGATTCATTATTTTAGTTATATTTTATGATGTGTGTATATCATGTTGATATGGTCTAACTACCTTCTTATTGTGAGGTTGATGCAATAGAACTCATACCTCAGGGTGTGATGGAGGGAGAAACTCATCAAAGAGGGTGACATAGATTGAGATGTCAGAGGATGATAGAGAAACTGGCTAGAACCCTACACACACCACAATAGCTAGCACATGTTAGAATTTATAATCAATGGTTTGCACATGTGATTATTTCTTCTTGCATGAAATAGTTCTTTGTCATGATTTGCTAGTATAGGCTAAATGGTTTAATGGAACTTGTTTTGAATGATAATCATGTTTAGTCATTAAATGCTAGTAGAAAACATAGTTTACATATTTATCTTAAATACAAATTATTTATTTATGAGGTTGGCATCAAATTGCTATGGCATTTGGGTATGCTAATTAAATTAGTAAATTAAGGATTTTTATAATTAAGAAATAAAATTTAAGAAATTTACATTTGTGATGAAAAAATGGAAATGAAGAAGAAAATAAAAAACAATAAAAAAAATCAAAAGAATTAAATTAATCTAGAAATATAAAAAAACAAAAAGGAATAAAATATATTAAATAATGAGAAAAAAGGAAAGAAAAATAGATAAAAACAAAAAGAAATCTTCTTTGAAAAAAATTATACACCCTTAACTATATTAATATAGATTATGAAAAGGAGATCATAAGGATATATGGAAAGAATAAGAAGGCATAACATAATAAAGAAACCATAGAAGAGAATATACAGAGGATAAGGAGAAAGTTAGCAGAATGCAAGTAGAAAACATAAGAAAGGGAAGGTAGTACAGAGGCAGGTATAAGCTTGTGTATTCTCTAAATTTTACATTTAATGGATTGTGTTTATTTTGAGAAAACTGGTTATATAGAAATATAGAACTATGTATATACATGACAACTAGATAATTAATGTTATTCTTTAGGCAATAAGTGATAAATAATATTGAGAAGAATATAACATGATTTTTGGTCACAGTCTATAATAGAATAAAATAGCACCCTCCAAGTAGATATCTAAGCAACTGTAGGAATGCCTAGTGATTTGTAGGTAATAAAATTATTGTATGCATAAAAAGTATTGGGTAGAAACTTTCAATGATCTTCACTAACCCTTAACTAGTGAACTTAATTGTTTATACATAATCATTATACCAGAACCTCACCACATATTCA
Organism: Torreya grandis; assembly: GCA_037957365.1. Lineage (NCBI taxonomy): Eukaryota > Viridiplantae > Streptophyta > Pinopsida > Cupressales > Taxaceae > Torreya > Torreya grandis. The sequence goes on along the minus strand of JARHVA010000262.1, from coordinate 1,940,030 downwards.
ATAGAATTATGGGCTACTGTATTCTGTTATGGGACTTGAAGGTATGTGACACTCATAAGATGGTTAATTGGATTATGAAAATTAGAATATAATTTCAAATTGCATTGGTTCCTTGATACTATACTCAATTAGGGTTGGAGCTAGGTTGTTGTTTATCAAATTTGTCTGTTAGGTCAAATTAGGACCCCTGTAGGTAAAAAATTGACTTTTACATATTTTAGGGGGCTAATACATATGTCACAAGGTGTTTTATAGGTTAATTAATGTCATTTAATATTGTACTAGCCTTGGCCCTTAGTCATTTTAGTCCTTTTAATCGTTTTAAGGTCAAAAAAGGGTATTTAGACTTGTATAGATTTGTTGGTAAGTGTGAAGATTCTAAAAGATGATGTCACATGACATGTGTCCTAAGAGGTCTTAATCAACTGTCAAAACTAAAAAGTGGTAGGTTATTCAAAGGAAAGGGTTATTTTCTTGGGAAAAAAGGTGAGTTTGACACTTGTATGGCCCATATGGAAGTATGCTAGGTGGGAGAAGATCATGGTATGTCTATTCAGCTTCCCCAATCTAAAATCCACATTTGAAGTGATCTAGAAGTGCCATTTTAAGCTCAAAACCATTATACTCTTTTTTCATTCTTCTTGGCACATAGAACTAGTCTTCAATTTTGTACTTGGTACAGATAGTAGGGGAGGTGAAATTAACTTCAAAGAGCTTCATTTAAATTATAATATTTTGAGGAATGATGGCTTATGCTTCATGAACCATCCTCTTAAAGTTGACCATGTTATCTGCCTCCCAATCTATGTACCTTATAAGTTTTACCTTGGTTTAAACAATTTCATATGAACCAATTATTGAAGTTGATTCCATATGATGTTGTATTCCTTCTCTAATTATTCCCATTCTTTGTTTCACATTTCAAGGTGTTGAGATGATTCAAGTAGCTCAAATTTGTAAGCGGATACACCTTTATGAGTTATAGGTAGTTTTCATCATTTCTAGATCTTTATGCTTTTAAAATGACTTTAGAGGGTTGCGATAGGTCATTCACCATGAATTAAATGTTTTATTTGTCCCCTCATCTTTCAATTTCATCCTCTAAACCAAAATATCCATGAGTTTTAGTCATATGCAACATTCACACATAATTCTACCATTAACACACAAATTATAGGTGCTTTCATGGATAAATTCAAGATAAGAGGGAGGTGTTGATACTTGTTTCACATCCCTAATAGTGTGAAAATGATTTTAGATGTGTTAGAATAGGAATAAAAATATTTTTATATCTAAACATAATGTTTTTTTTCCTAAGTTTGTGCTCACTGCCTATACATGGAAACATCTGCCTACAGGTGTCATTAGTAGAACATGAAGTACTTGTATGGAAAGGTTAAAACATGTAGTGGAACCCTTTTTGGAATCCTATAATGTTGAATGGATAATAACATACATGTTTGAAGTGATGTATGGATAAACCAAGTTAAAAACCATCTCCAAGGATGATGACTGAGTTTTAGGCCCTTTGTCCCCAAAATTGCAAAATAGAGTTCCTAGGGGTTTTGATGATATCTCATATCAAGGATGCATATACATTTTATACATATTGATGACCATATTTTATATCCTCCATCTAGGACAATGGCCATTAAAGTTTTGAGAATAATATGAGTAGTGGAGGATAGTAATTTTGAGGCCTAAAATTGCCTATAAAAACACTGAATTCAGACATTATCATCTGCAGTTCAAAGTCTAAAAGGACCTTTCTCCACCCAAATTGTAAGATTAGACTATTACAGATTATGTGAATGATTTAAAATGGATGAAAAAGACATGTGTCTCAAACAATATGACAACAAGGATTTAGGAGTAGGGTGGTAGATTCCATACACACCTATAGGTGTGTTTAACCCCAAAATGTCCACCTATAACTAGGTGTTGACTGTTGCAGGCAGTGACCTAAAGGAGTATGTATAGGTATGGGAAAAAGAATAAAGGTGAATTAAATAGGTCCAAAAAAATGATAAATGACTATGGATAGATGAAAGAAAGGTTTGTTTAATGTTCCAAGGTCAAACTACCTAGGGTCACCTATAGGACAGTACCTTGAAGAAACACAGTGAGATAAGAAACTAAGACATGATGCCTAAGTGATGGTATAGTCTATTGCCCCCAAAAATATGACTCATTTCTGGGACAACCTATGAAATATTTTGGTTCAACAAACCAAAATCCTGTCTCCCCTTTTCAAAAATTATTTTGAGCATTCAAGTTCTTCATTTTTCAGATCTTTTCCAAAAATCTACGGACTCTGTAGATATGTTTCTATGGACTCAACATGCTTGAAATTATCAGGTTCAAAGGCTTCTACAGGTGAGTTCAACCAAAAGAATTCAATCAGCAAGTTTTAAAGAGCAAGGAATGAACCATTGAACCTTGAACCATTTTGGTTCAACGGGTTTAATGGGTTCAAAGGTTCAATGTCGTCGGCAAGAGTTAAGCGCATTTGTCAAGGTTCAAAGTTCAACCATTACACAGCTTCAAACACTTAGCAAAAAAAAAAGGCTTGAACCATTGAACCGTTGAAACTTAAACCATTTTGGTTCAGTGGTTTAATGGGTTCACTGACCAATTGGTTCAATGCGCTTGGTTCAAAAGATCAAAAAGACTTGGCCAAATAATGAAGAATGAACCAATTGAACCATTAAACCATTGAACCAAAGTTGGTTCAATCGGTTGGTTCAATCGATAGGTTCAAGGGGCTGCCCCAAAGCCAAAGGAACAAATGCCCTTGTGGAGGGTAGTGAACTAGAGGTAAGTGCCCTTGTGGAGGGCAGGCAACATTGGTCCAAGGGTCAAAGAGAAGATAAAAAAGATAGAATTCCTTTGGATTTGTTCTAAGGATGACAGGGAACATTTCCTTCAGAATTTTTGTCTAAAGGAAATTAGTAAGTGAAAGACCCATTAGAATTCTTTTGAAAGTATTTTCTATGGGAAAATGACTAAGGCAAAGCCCGAAGGAATTCCTTCAAAATTTTATCTGAAGGAAATAATTCCAACCAAAGGAATGCCTGAAAGGAAAGAGCCTGAGAGCAGAGCGCTCCAAGTGTCATCATCTATGTGATTGCTAGATTACGAAGAACATGCCACATGTCCCTTGAAAAGCTTGATAGAAGCTACCAAGTGTCAACATCCATGGTCTCTCCCTTTCATTTCGTAAAGACAGTGGTGAATCTCAGGTGAGTTGATAAAGTAGATGCTGCCATGTGTCATCTTCTGTAGGACTCTCAAAAGTAGAAAATGCCACGTGTCACTTGCTAAGATCAATGGAAAGCAGCCAAAGCAAGTGGAAAAGACACAAAGGAATTGATAAGGATGATGACGAGTTGGAATGCATTCAAAGGCCAAAATGCCAAAGGGAAGAACTGCTACTAGAAGAGTGTAAAGAGCTAGCAAAGCTAAGGATATAGCCCTGAGAGCTCAAATGCCAAGAAAAGACAAAACCAGAAAGGGAAAAGATAGCCTGAGGGCTCAAATCATAGCAAAAAGAGGGAAAGGCCAAAATATCTTCAAGGGAGTTATTTCCAGTAGGTGAAATAGTGGATCAATTAGATTTCTGAAGCACACCAAATCAAGGATGCAGCTTATTTTTCTTCCAAGAAGTAATGGAAAATTGAACAGCTACACAGACATCAGGAAAAGGACTAGACACTCCATACTAAGGAAGTTACATATTAGAGGAATGGGCATGCCATACTTATGGCAATGCACTGTTCCCAACATGGTCCCTCTAGATAGAACTGAAGGTGCATTGAAGGCATTCAATTCAACATGGGCCTTTTTCATGAAAACAAGCGCCCAAGTCTTTCTTGGAGTGCTATCTATTGTAAACTCTTTTATTGTTACAAGGGAGATCTTCTCATTACCAGAATCAAAACTCTACCCAAATTGAAAGTTGAATATTGAGACTTTGAGCTTAGATTATTGTTCATGTCATTTTATCTGAATGAGAAAGCAAGTTGTTTGTAGACTTTGTGCTATTATAACTTGTATCATTTTAGGAGATTGTTCTTATGTCTATCTTCTGAATGTGTTCTTGTTTATTTAATTTGGCAAGTAGAACTAGTGGAAGTGATAAGGAAGATGTCCTAAAACCAATTACTTTTAGACTTTATGCTGACATAATTGTTTTCAGTGTGTGTTTTTAGTTTCTTTTTGTGTAAATGACCTTGGGATGACTTTGTGCCCCCATTTTTATTTGTATTTCACTCTTGGGCAATCGAGGTGGATACTTTGTGCTACATCTTAGGCTGTTGGTTACTACGTTCCTATTACTGGTTACTTATCCTACCTGAAAGAACTCCTGCTATTCATTGCAAGAATACTTCTGAAAGAAGAGAAGTGTCTTCAGTGTTTTCACCAAGATTTCTCCTTTGTCTATGAGCATCATCTCTAAAAGAAGAGAGATGGATGGTGTATCCTACCCTTGAATGTTATTTTCTATTTATATTTATAGTATATAGCTCCTACATGTTTAATAGGGAACCTCCCCTTGATGAGAGGAAAGATTTTTCCCCTTTGGATGTGGTAAACCTGCAAATTTGGATGACCAATCTCCCTTGTTATGGATGATAAGACCTATTTTACTCAATCAGATAGCTGACTGACAAAATATTCACGCAATAGTTTTTTGGCAACTTCGCTGGGGATTCAAATAAGCAGTTCCTATCCTTATCCATTACATATTCTGGTGACTCTGTTCTGTGTCTTACCCATTATCATTATAGACTTACCATCTTCCTCCATCTCCATTATATTATCTAGTCTATAAAACAAGAGCCATTGGGGAAGAGTGCACAGTTTGAAGTCTCAAGCTTCAAGCTGAAGCAAATCTCGCTCTTTTCTATTTTAGTTCTACAATCTGGCAGCTCCACGCTATACAAAAAGCTAGAAATCTCAAGGTGTTGTTGACCCTACTTTTGAGTTGGTGCAATAGATTAATTTTGAGTTGTTTCCTTTAGAATCTCACCTTCAATGAATTAGGAGTCTTCCTTTTACCCTTACCAGGTCACCAACACAAGGTAGAGCTTCTTTTTCTATTGCTAGTAGAGATTTGCCTATCCATACTCCACCTAAATTTGTGATCCCACTTCTACATAATTAAATCATGGCTCAAGGCCCCTGGGGTAACTCTTTCAATCCACTAAATTTGACCCCCCCTCTGCATGAACTTCCATGTAGATCAAGAAAGAACTTTCCCAAATTCTTTGGTGATGGGAGAGTTCACCCCGATGAACACATTACAGCCTTCAGCATATTCTGTGGTGTGATAGGGGTATAATTTGAGGATGTGGTAGTCAGGATTTTCATGGAAACACTAGAAGGTGCCACTTTAGACTGGTCCTACCATCTACAAGCTACATTAGTGACTGACTGGGACACACTTAAAGCCAAGTTTAAAGCCAGGTTCAAACCTGTAAAAGATGTGCATGCCTTGCTGGCCCAACTTACATAAATGAAGAAGGAACCTCGTGAACCCATGAGGGATTTCATAGAAAATTTTGACAAGCTGAGAAATCAAATTCCTATCATTTCTCAGCCCACACCTGAAAACCTTAAATGCTTCTTCATCAACTCACAGCTGCCTGAAGTGAGTTTTCTATTGAGACGTGTTGGCCACATAGACCTTGAGGCTGCTCAAGACATGGCTACTGAGGTAGAAGATGACCTTATCTTGGTAAGAAAAATAAGGAGAGATATAAATAGAGGTAAACCCTCTTCATCTTCTGAATACTCACCCACAACCACCACTGATCAAATGGTGCAAAAGCTGGAAAATGAATTGTTAGCCTTAAGAAGGAAAATGGCAGAAGGTATGTCTTTTGTTCCTTCATATAGAGATGTACCAAGAAGGACATTCCCTAATCAGTCATATCAAGGTAATGCTACCAAAAATCAAGGGCAGCCAAATAGTCTTCCTCCCCCACAGAGGAACATCGCCCTTGAAGCATCTCCAACCAAATCAACAGTTGGATATCTAGAAATAGAACATGATTTCTCTTTCCAACCTGAGTTTGAGCAAGAAAATAATGTTAATCTCTTCACTACGTAAGAAGAAGAATTAGATAGCAACTCCAACATTGGTTTCCTAAATTATCAGGACAAACTTAGAAGTGAAGGTAAAGCAAATGAGGGATCATATGTTGTGTTCACCCAGTCCAAAAATCAGTCAGCCCAACAAGCTGATAAAGAGAAGATAGAGGAGCGACCTCAACCAGTAATTTCAATTTCTAAGTGTGGAACCACTCTACCTTTCTAGCCAAAGGACCTGGTAGTTGTTAAAAAAGTAAGTACCCCAATCATTTTTGCACTGTCAACTTCAAATTCGTAGGCCAGTCCTTCCCCTCTCAAAAACTAAAAGGATGAACTCCCATCCTCTCTTCCTAGTCCATTTCAGTCATTTGACATAATTGATCATGTCAAGAAATCCAAAATTCAAATGACTAAATTTGAATTCTTGCAAGCCAATCCTGAGCAGTTGGACATTGGTAGAGAACTAAGTATGGACCTATCTGAGGCAAGGATCCCTGTTAAGGGCATAATGAAGAGATTGCTCCCTAAAAAGGAGGCAAAATATGTGGTCACCCAAATGTCAGCCCTTGCAGCTCAAATTCTATTTGAGTCTTTGGGCAGGGGTAATTATTTCTTGACCACAGAAGATATTCATGTTCCTGCAGACAAAAGTCCTGTAGTTGGAAATCCAAGAATTGATCCAAACAAGACATTAAAAGAATTGGTAGGGTGCAGTACAAATGAAGAAGGATCTTCCATCTCTAATGAAGATAAATTTGATAGAATATCATCTTTTGATGATGCTTGGATCCTGGAATCTGATGGCAACAATTATTCTACCAATGCTAGAGCTGGGATTGTGTTGATATCTCCTAAAGGAGATATTTTTCCTTCATGCAAGTTGTAGTTCAACAACACCAACAACACAGTGAAATGTGAATCTCTATTGCTTGGATTGACGGTTGCTCAAGACCAAGATGTCAAACTCCTTCACACCAAAAGAGATGCTAAGTTGATGGTTTATCAAGAGTTTGATGTTGATAATCAAAACATGTGCTAGACTGAACCAACAAAATAACAAACTATGGTAGTGGACCATACTATTGTACTCCAAAGTCAGCAAAAGGAACTCTTTGTAGAGAGAGCAAGGAGTTACAGTTTTCAAAGAGAAGACCATGTTTTTCCATGGAGCAAGAAGAGAGAGCCAAAAGGAGTTCACAGAAAACGTGATTCCTAGTGGAGAGTTCCATTCGCTCGTCACTGATTTTGGGGACAAAATGGTTTCCTACTTGTTTATCAGGATGAAATTCCATCTTCATTATCTCACAATGGGAAGTGTCTGAATCACTTCAATTCTTGAAATATCAGATAAGCTCACTTATACATATGTATATCTGTATAGTCTTTGTTTCTGCTTTGTGTTGTTCATTTTCATTTTTTGGAGCCTTTATTTTTGGATAGAAAGACTCCATAGCCCAATAGCCTACTTTAAGGCACTAGAGATTTTGGTTTCTACTCCCCTCAGTTGTTCCAAGTTTTCAATTGAGGGAAGTTCCCCAACTGGAGCCAACTGTTGTCCCCAAAAATATCACTCATTTTTGGGACAACCTATGAACTATTTTGGTTCAACAAACCAGAATCCTCTCCCCTTTTCAAAAATTGTTCTGAGCATTCAAGTTCTTCATTTTTTAGAGCTTTTCCAAAATCTAAAGACTCTACAAATATGTTTCTATGGACTCAACATGCTTGAAATTAGTAGTTTCAAAGGCTTCTACAGGCGAGTTCAACCAAAAGAATTCAATCGGCAAGTTCCAAAGAGCAAAGAATGAACCATTGAACCATTAAACCTTGAACCATTTTGGTTCAATAGGTTTAATGGGTTCAAAGGTTCAACATCATTGGCAAGAGTTAAGCACATTTGTCAAGATTCAAAGTTTAACTATTCCACGACTTCAAACACTTAGCGAAAAAACAAAGGCTTGAACCGTTGAACCATTAAACCTTGAACCATTTTGGTTCAATGGTTCAATGGGTTCAATGACCAATTGGTTTAACGTGCTTGGTTCAAAAGATCAAAAAGACTTGGCCAAATAATGAAGAATGAACTGATTGAACCATTGAACCATTAAACCAAAGTCAGTTCAATCGGCAGGTTCAAGGGGCTACCCCAAAGCCAAAGGAACAAATGCCCTTGCGAAGGGTAGTGAACTAGAGGCAAGTGGCCTTACAGAGGGTAGGAAACATTGGTTCAAGGGTTAAAGACAAGACATAAAAGATAGAATTCTTTCAGATTTGTTCAAAGGCTGATAGGGAACATTTCCTTCAGACTTTTTGTCCAAAGGAAATTATTAAGTGAAAGAGCCGTTAGAATTCTTTCAAAAGTATTTTTCATGAGAAAATGACTAAGGCAAAGCCTGAAGGAATTCCTTCAGACTTTTTTTCGAAGGAAATAAGCCCGACCAAAGGAATGCCCAAAAGGAAAAAGCCCAAGAGTGGAGCGCTCCAAGTGTCATCATCCATGTGATTGCTAGATTATGTGGAACATGCCATGTGTCCCTTGAAAAGCTCGATGAAAGACACCAAGTGTCAACATTTGTGGTCTCTCCCTTTCATTTCGTAAAGACTGTGGTGGGTCCCGAGTGAGTTGATAAAGTAAGTGGATGTTGCCATGTGTCATCTTCCATAGGGCTCTCAAAAGTGGAAGATGCCACATGTCACTTGTTGAGATCAGTGAAAAGTGGCCAAAGAAAGCAAGAAAGACACAAAGGAATTGCCAAGGAGGATGATGGGATGGAATGCATTCAAAGGCCAAAATTCCAAAGGGAAGAACCGCTGTTGGAAGAGTGTAAAAAGCCAGTAAAGCCAAGGATATAGCCCTGAGAGCTCAAATGCCAAGAAAAGACAAAACCAAAAAGGTAAAAGATAGCCCAAGGGCTCAAATAATATAATAAAGAGGGATGAGAGGAGAGATTTGTCCCCTTTGGATGTGGTAAACCTTCAACTTTGGATGACCAATCTCCCTTGCTATGGATGATAAGACCTATTTTGCTCAATCAGACAGCTGACTGACAAAATATTCATCCAACATAGTCTACCCAAGGTGGAATGATGAGTCCCATAATGGTTAAATTAATATGTAATCTTTATTTAAGGTTATAATATTGTATTTAAGGCTTAATTAATACAAAACTACACTTACAAATAGGGTATCACAGCTAAGAGAAAGTTTTTAGTTTGTGAGCTTAAGGTACAAGTGGAAAAGATGATTTATTCGTGTGGACTTGAACATGATGAGAAATTAGATGAACATGATAACATAAATAGGAGTTATTATGTGAATTTTGGTTCAGGTAAACACATCCATATACCCCCCTTTATTTGAAAATATGCACCTATAATATGTTATAGATGATTGTGAAGAACAATTAGCAAGTTTAGGATTTGTGGGAATAAAATGTGCATAAAGAGGAGATAAACAAGTTAAAACTAATTAAAAATTATGTTATGAGGTTATAATATACCTATATAAATTATCTTTTATCATAGATCATGTGTGACCACCTACATGTATAGTGTTTTGGGTGAGGATTCAATTTGTAGTTAACTACAGTGAATGGAATATTAGGATGGAAAGGGATATGTAAAATATTTTAAGTGATAAAAGGGAATAAGGCACATTAATAATGATTATAATAGAATATTTTTGCTCTTTTAAATTTAAAATAACAAAAAAAATGATCCCAAAAGCAAGCATACACAATCCATTGAAAAAATCATGCACACAGCCTTTACCTAATAGTCTATTTGGGTTTTTGTGATTTTGGAAGGTCATATGAGATGTGCAAGAGCTAAAAATTTTTATAGATGGTAATTATAACCTATATAAACCCATAAAATAATTTTTTTCCCTAGAAAAATAGGGGAAGTGCCCTCTATTTTATCTCAAATAGAGGGCACTTCCCTAGGTGCATAACCCTACAGTCTTAAGGTTTGGAGGAAAAATAGTAAACAAAAGGTTGATTTAAAACTATATAGAGGTATTTAAAGTTGGAAAATACCTAGGTAAAGTATATAAACATGTTACAGATTGGAAAATCCAAGCAGGATACTCTAAATTCTCAAATTTGTTGATAGGCATATAGGCATGGCTAGGCCTAAAAGACCAAATGATAAGGCATTTTCCATTAAAAACTTATGTGAGAATCATAACCTATTTTAAAATGTTTTGGGGTCACTATAGGTGTATTTGAGCTATTGGTAAATAGAATAACAATCAAATAACTCATTTTGGGCTTCAAAGATAACTCAATCCTACTTGACATGGTTAGGCCTAGTCTTCAAATGATAGGTCATTTTATTTTTTACCCTTGACCAAGATTTATAAAGGATTGGAGAATGGTTATGGGGTAAAATATAAGTTATAAAGATTTTTGAAGGTAAAGAAACCACAAGGAAGCCATTTTTGGCCTAGAAGCAACATCAAGCCTATGCAAGTTGGAGAAAAGAGCTCAATAGATCAGGTTTTGCTACCATATCTTATTGGAGGCTATGTATTAATGACAAAGGAGTTTAGAGGTGTTAGAATAGGTCTTTAAAAATAATTTTTTGGAATTTTTATACAAATCCAATGTCAAGTTTTTATAAACAAACCTTAAGAATGAAAATAGGCCTAAAACCCTCCTAACCCTTACCAGTGACTAGTTTGGAGAAATGGAGTTAGATAGATAATAAAATGGAATATTTTGTATATAATATTGGTTTTAACTTATATATTACTCTCTTAGGATACTACCCACCCTTTTGAGTTGTACGAACTTGTACAGATAGGGTGCAAAATAGGGTATTTTTGACCATTTTATGTGTTTTGTAAGTTCTAGAAGGAGTATGAGGATAAATCAAGTTTGGAAGAAATATATAGAATTTTTATAACTACATATGGATATTTAATTACTTTAAAAAAATTATAAGTTTGCAAACAATAGCTCTCATCTCAGCCAGTCAAAATTGGCATAGTGGACAAGCTATTGAGAAGGGTGGAAAACTTCACATGGGATGATTTTAAGGTGTGTCTAATGCTTATAATTCCATGGAGTGTCTTTAAAATTATCATACACTCTCTCAAATATATATTCATGGGAAACTTAATCCAAATTTGAGTCCAAGTGTGCAGGGTGTATGAAAGAAGATTTTTTTGGATTGCAGATGATGTTGGCTCACTTATAGATGATTATAGAAGACTAGGCCTACAAAAAATGAATGGAGAAGAATTTATATAATGATTACCATTAATTATAATCATCATACCTATCCCTAATCAGTTTTGGGATGTTTAAATAGGTCCAAATCATGAAGATAGTTTTTTGAGCTAGAATGAGGAGTTTCATGCCACTTTACAAGAGTTTGATGACTTGTATGGACACTTGAACTTTATGATCTTTCATGGTTTATCCAAAATAATCTTATCATGTAAAATTAACTAATTCTCTTAGCTTAACAAGTGTCCTTGTGATCCTTGGAATTCTCTCTTCTCCCCTCTCTCTCTCTCTCAAGTTCTATAAGAACTAGCCATTTTGGCCATTGTAACTTATGCTCCACCTAAATATGGAAAATACATACTCATTTACATACCATTTGATAAATATTACTAATAATTTTTACCTCTTCATGACTCTTCTTAGTGTTTTTTACTTAAATTTTAGATCTTACTTAGTGAAGACTATGGATTCCTTAGCACGTTGTCTCATTTTTGCATCCTAATTATAGTTGGAAAGATTCTTCTTATAGGGCATGTGAAGTGTTCTAGGAAATTTAAATGATTGTGTGAGTTATTATATTCATTATTTCCATTCAATTCCTCTTTTCTATTCCTCCTAGCTTTGCACATTCATCCATAACCTCATAATGTAACATTGATATGAGAAGATGCAAATTGAAGAAGTGTATGTTTCGTTAGTCCTTTGTTATCATGTGTAACATGCTATTGGTTGGAAGTCATCATATTATTTTGTGTATCACCTTACTTGTAATATTTTTATTTTAGTTATTTCTCTCCCTTTCCCCCCTAAAGTTTAGGTGTCGTTGCAATCCAAAGTGGTACATCAAAGGAGCTAGCCCTATCTAGATATTCACCTCATCCTTAGGATACCCACAAGCCTAGAGGTGTTTCCATTATGAAAATTGGATGATAAAAGATTATTAATATCTTAAAAGGGTGAAAATCTAAGTGACAATAGTTTTTGGCATGCCTGGTGGGACTCTTGATCCAAGAGGTTAAAATATTTTTGGTGTTGTCTTTCAAAAATCAACCTTTGGAGGCATCTATCAAAGCATCAATGATGACTCTGAAGTTACATCAGCTGGTTAAATAGCTTAGGTATTCCTTTTGAATATTTTTGATAACCATTCCTTGTGTTCTTCCTTCTTAATGAAGTTTCATGGTTGACCTTGGTGTTGAGCACTATTTTACACAAGTTGGTGAGGCATTTCAAGATTATGCCATTCCCTATCAATATGAATAAGTTATTAATAAACCCTATCATGAAGTGTACCAGACCTATCATGAAGTGTATAAACCCATTCATGAAGTGTATTAGTCCTAAAATCAACCATCTCTATATCTTGCTCCTAGTCAACCTAGTCACTTCTCAAGTCAATCCATCTCCACTTTCATGCAAACACTTTTAGGATATGAGAAGTACATGTTGAATCTTGAAACACAAAGGGGATATGGTCTAGAGTTTCCTATTAATCTTATCCATAAGGTGAGAGATGCATTAGAGTTGGTCAAAATAGAGTGGATACCTATTGAGAGAGCTAATTGGCAAAGGCTCACAAGTGTGATGCTAGATGTGAGTGGCTTGGTTTCTTCCAAGAGGATAGGCTAAGAACTCATGAAAGGAAGCCTCAAAAAACCTACCAAACTTCATATATACTTCCCCAATATTGATATCAATCATATTTTATACCTATTAATGAGCCCAATCAAGCTTACCAAAGTCATCCTTTTCCCCATCAGTTGGGAGAGAGAGAGTTGAAAAGAGAAACCTTATTTTTGAAGCTAATATTGATAGGTAGATTGAGTTGGATAATATAAATATGTATTATTCCATGTTATCATCAAATTATGTGGATTTCAATTCCTCATTTCCCTCTCACATTGCATCGCCATCTCAAGGAGTGACCCCTAGATATGAGATTCCAAGTTGGAAACAAGGTGGAGAGTCTAATCCTAAGGAGATTCTAAGATCCTTGACCACTTCATCCACTCCTAAAATTACATCACCACCTAAAGAGAAGACTTATAATCATAATATCCTAAGATAGAATAAGATAATGGAATTATGAGGAAAGAAAGAGGATAAAATCATTGTTAAGGAGTATAAAGTTGAGAATGAAGTTGATCCTTTGAAAGTCCCTCCCACCCTTCCTCAAAAAGCCTCTTATCCTCCATATTATCCCTATTATACTCATTATCCTCATGATTATGCCTATGAAATTCAATAAAATATTTTCCAAGAGAACTTATCCAAGCAAATTAAAGATTTGGAGTCAAGGATGAAGTTGTTATGTCAAGGTGTGATGGAAGGTTTAGACCTAAAAGAAGATCCTATGCCTAAACGCACCCCATATAACCTACCTAAAGAGAGTTATCAAGTTTAATCAGATGTGAATGAATTTATTTTCAAGTGTAAGGAAGATAACCAAGTCATCTTATCCCAAGGTCTACCTCCCCTTCCTCAATATCTCCCAAAAGAATCCCCAACTTTGCATTCTCAATCTAATTTTAAGCCCTATGTTCCATCTCCACCAACTATTTCCTCTTGTCCTTATCCCATCAACCTTTGCCTTGATAGACCTATGTTATGGGAACCTAAAGAAGATTATTTATTTGATAAAAATTTAGAAATGTTTCTTGAAGAAAGTGTAACTCCTTGGTAGCCTCATTGGGCTAGATCACCGGATTTTAAGATGCCTAGTCTTAGCATCACCAAAAAGGAGAAAGAGATGGAAGATCTTGCAGACCTTGAGAATAAATATCATATTATGATAGATAGTATACAACTTGAGAGCCCTCAAGAGGTCCTAAGTGTTGTAGAAGAGGCGAGTCCTTATTTTGAGTCTTCTTGTTTGGTTGATAATGAAGAATGCCTTCTTTGGGTTGAAGAAGAAGTCACAGATGAATTATTTTTATATTCTAAGGAAGAGGAAGAAGGAGATTATCTTGTTGTTACCCTTCATAATGCTGATAAAAATGAAGATGAGGAGTTGTGTTAAAAGTTTTAAAACATTTACAATGAGTTTGAGTCTCTCAAGGGGTCTACCATTTCATTGGAGCTGATTATAAATGATGATGAGCAAGATGACATTATCCAACATGTCAAAAATGGGAAAGAACAAGCTCCTAATCAACCTTTGGATTATTTTTTTGCATTAATTAGTGTAGGATATGCTCCTCTTCAAGGAGGCTATGATATGGTCAATGATGGAGAAGGTAACTTTGGTACTCAAGTAAGTATGTAAAGGAAAAATAACATTTCAAATATGTTATTTCAAGAAGCATATACATTTCATGATGACATGTTTGTAAATTCATCAAGATGGGATATCATCTTTTCAATCAGTTGGGAGAAACACATTAGCTCTTGAAGGATGGAACAAGCTGTTATTCACCTCAATCTTCTAAGGAACAAGAAACTAATCCTCTTGAAGCCATGCCTACAAAGAAGATGCAAGTTGACCATGAGATGAAGAGTGGGTAGTAGTATGAGGTATGTGAATAATTTTAAGAGGAATATATCTAAATTGGAGACCTATTTGAAGATGATCTACTTGAGAGCAGGTCAAGTGAAGTGCCAAGGAATAGTTTTGATCTATAAAGCACCCAATACAAGGAGAAACATGCTTGGCATTATGATCTATCTCATCAAGATGATGATTCAAGAAAATTTCCTTTTGTTCATAAAAAGGAGGTATGCTTAGTTCCTAGTTGTGCATAGTAGTTTATTTTCTAATTTCCCTAAGTGTCTTAAGCACATAGTTGTGTGTGTGTGTGTGTGTCTTGTTAGTTTGTTATCTTTTTTTTTGTGTGTATTTACTTTATGTGGTTTAGGTAATTAGTTGTTTTATATTGATCAAAACCTATGGTCAAAGTCTCCTTGTTTGTCTTAGACTTCAAATGGCTCCTTAGACCTAGCAAGATAAACTTTGAAAGCTTAGATATCGAGATAGAAGGCTCATCGATTAATGAAACTTGTAGATCATGATATTGGCACTAAGGACATTGATCATACATGGTTTGATGGTCACATGATTCTTTTTTAGCGTATTTAAAAATTTCACAAGCAAGCTACTCCATTTTGGTTTCTATGTGATGTCTTGATGATGGTCTGGATTTAAAAAGCTTGTTCTTGAGCTACTGCTTGATCTTTGAAAGCTTGGATGAATTCCTTGAAGCATAAGTAAACTTGTTCCATGATCTAACAACATTTATCACCATGAAGACCTACCACTTGCATATATGACCCTAAAATGACCCCTAAGACACCAAATGACATAAGGACCATGCTAGACTATGACCAAATATAGATTGGCATATGAAATGACATCAAATGAGCTATAATCATACCCTATGACATTATAAAAAGCCCTTAAAGAAGGTTCTAATTATAGGGGGTTAACCAATTTTGGCATGTGAGGAAAATGGCCAACAAGATTAATGCATGGATCGTTGGTCTATGGTTGGTGTTGAAAAGTGCTCAGATGATGCTCTCCCTCCCCACAATAGTACTAATTTTGAGATGACACTTGAGATTACCATAGATACTGGAGAGTCCAAGGAACTCATGCTCTAGGAAGCCATGTATTTATTTATGTATATTATATTATATTATATTTATTATTATAAGTATTGTTATGAAGAGCTATAATTACCTATTTACTATGGATTAATAATAGTGACTGTATAATGTATCAACCATGGTTGGCTATTTGTAATTAATTTATATGCTTGTAATATGGTGTGTTCCTTATGATTATTTTGATCAGTGATGTATGGGGAAGTATGTTTCACTTATAGTTATCACACTAAAAGTCTCTTATATAATTTTTGGTTATATTCTCATGGTGTGATCTATTTATAGTATATGCATTTAGTTCAAAAAAATTTCACATAGTTCTAGATGGAACCCAATGGGGTTTTCACATGTGGTATCTGAGTCATGGCTAGAACTCTAGGACCTAATGATTCCATTATATTTTTTGTGTCCTTATATGCACTAGTGTGAACCTAGTGACATGAAGTATTGCACTAGTATTTTAGATTTATAGTACTTTAGTGCAAAACCATGTTACACCATGATAGGAGTTTTGAGACTTGGTAGATCCTCCTATATGGCTTGGTGACTATTTTAAGTATGAGACATTCATGAAATACTATGTGGAACATGAGTGTGTACCTTAGGATCATTCTTACCCTCTTAGAGTTGTTAAAGATTTTTTTTTAGTGTCTCAATGGTGATAGTTGTATATGAGGTTTGGGTAGGTGAGTACATATCATAGTTCATGAGTTGTGAGAAAAAGTTCCCTACCATATTCTTGGTCTTTTATATTAAACACCTCAAGTATGATTACATCTTTCTTGGTAATTGATTCACCTTCACCATTTGTGTTTTGTGTCATGAGTGTTAAAAAAACATGGAATGATTTTCACTTAAGTACATGCACATTAGTTTTGTGTCTTATTTACACAAATCCTATAAGACCATTTTTTTCGATTGGCACCACCTAGTGCGATGGGAATTTTCTTGTAATAAAGTGTAGATATCTCGGGTGAGAATTCTTATGTGTTAAGAGTTTGTTTAAGTATTGGCACCCATATGTTTATGTGGATTAGGAAGAAGTGTCATCTCTCATATTGGGCATAGAGGTGAGTTGTCACTCCCTCACTTTCCTTTGACATCATTATAATCCCCTAAAAGGATTTCTATTTTCATGATATTGAAATTTGTTTTTGAAATGTTGTTTTGGATCATATTCTATTGAGTTCATGGGATAGTGTCTTCTACTTCTTATTTAGATAGAAGTTTTAGAATTGTATGGTTGATGCATTTGAGAGGTTAATATTTTTTTCTTTCCAATTGTGGAAATAGACTGTGATACTACACTTAAAAGTTTGATAAGTGAATAGTGATTTGGCAACTTGAGTTACGATATTTCATTTTACCATGTGATGGTATATAGGAGTTTTGTTTTTGAGATGTTAGTTCTCTACTTTCCACTTGTGACTTTTTAGAGTCACTACTTTATCTAGCTTGTGAAATTTAACCATGAGGAGTGACTAACCTTGAATTTATATTAATTATAGTTGATTATAATTATTATGTTATTATATATATTAGAGTAGACTAATATTATTCTCTTTTTGAAACATATTATTTTGAAGAGTTATTTTTTACCTTTCACCAAGAATAATTAGGGTATAGGATGTGCAGAACATCTAGGTAGTCCAAAAGGGTTGAGATAAACTTTTAACTTATTATGTGCTAGTTGTGCAAGCAAGGAGACATTGTCTCACTTATTTTTTTAATAAGGTTGTAAGGACAGTGTGATCCTTGACCTTTTTATGTTATGTTAGTTTTAACATTATTTCCTCTTAACTATAAATATAATAGAATAGGTTAAGTTATAAAATATGATACTAGTTATGTTTGGCTAGTGGCAACTTAATATAATTACAGAAAGATTATATGTTTTTTATTGTATGTATGTTGGTACATATAGAATTATTTAGCATATATTATTGCTTTCTAAGATCTATTAGTAAAGATTTATGATTCATTTAACCTTGTGAACATTTTGGAGATTATTAGGTCGTACATACCTAAGGGATGAGTGGCAAATTAGGAATGTGAGTAATAAGTGATAGGAGTGGATCTTAGTCTCAAATTAACTCAGTCGTTAATAAGTTTAGATCTGAAAAATAGACTTTTCGAATCTAGGATTTGATAGATGGACTTGTCAAATTCAATTTTATGGTCATATGCATATATACTGTGGAATGCTTATTCCTTAATTTTTTACACATTGGAAATGTAGTATTTCTAGTTCTTATTTATTGTCATACTTGTTAGGATCTCTATGGAGTAGTGACAATATTGACATGTTATACTTTTCAAGAAGTATGTGGAGTAGCAATGGCATTAACTTATACACATCATTCTTGCCAAGTTTCCTAAATACTTTTCTTTGGAATGAGAAAAATACTCTCTAGGTTAGAAAGATGTGTAGAGGGGCTGGAAGGTTTTGTGGAACTCTCCTTAGCCTTTTTTTTTTGGATTTTGTGATGATCTCATGTGCTTTTGGGGAAGTCAATAAAATTTTCATTGAGGTATGTGGGAACCTTCAAAGTATTAGAAGTGGTCAATCATATAGTATGCATGTTTGTCTTGCCAGTTCTAGACTCTGGAGTGGTCATGACAAAACCCTTTAGAGTAAGTGACACTCACAAACTTTATTTGAATAATAGGTAGATGTCATAAAGTAGGGTCTTGTGAGACCAATACTCTAAGAATAATGATACTTGAGATAACTATGATGAGTTTACAAGTGAATTTCACATTTAGTGCTTGATTAGATACTATTATAATATGTTATTTTTTTATTAAACAATGATTTTAATTCAAAACTTATGTTTGAATAAGAGTCATCTAGGATGATGACTAGATTTAGGAGGGAAAAATATTATATCCTAATTTCCTTGCCAAACAAACTTACTAGATTATCCATGGATATCTATAGTGACAAATTTGGATTTTGTTATTTTAATCTAAGTTTTAAGATATATTCTACTATGAGTCAATTGGATATTGTGTAGGTTACATGATTATATTTATATGAGTTATCTGTAGTGTATATGTTTACATTATAAACATGTTGATTCATTATTTCAGTTATATTTTATGATGTATGTATATCATTTTGATATGGTCTAACTACTTACTTGTTGTGAGGTTGACACAATAGAACTCATACCTCAGGGTGTGATGAAGGGAGAACATCATCGGAGAAGGTGACATAGATCAAGATGTCAGAGGATGACAGAGAAATTGGCTAAAACCTTGCACACACCATAGTATCTAGCAGATGTTAGAATGCATAATAAATGGTTTTTACATGTGAATATTATTCTTGCCTGAAATCGTTATTTGTCATGAAATGTTAGTATATGATAAATGGTTTAATGGAAATTGTTTTATATGATAATCATGTTTGGTCATTAAATGCTAGTAGAAAACATAGTTTGCATATTTAGCTTAAATATAGATTATTGATTTATGAGGTTGGCATTAAATTTCTATGGCATTTGGATATGCTAATTAAATTATTAAATTAATGATTTTTATAATTAATAAATAAAATTTAATAAATTACCATTTGTGAGAAAAAATGGAAATGAAGAAGAAAATTTAAAAAACAATTAAAAAAATCAAAATAAGTAAATTAGTCTAAAAATAAGAAAAACTAAAAAGGAAGAAAATATATTAAATAATGAGAAAAAATGAAAGGAAAATAGATAAAAACAAAAATAAATCTTCTTTGAAAAAAGACTACACCCTTATCTATCTTAATATAGATTATGAAAAGGAGATCATAAGGATATATGGAGAGATGAAGAAGGCATAACACAATAAGGAAACCACATAAGAGAATATACAGAGGAGAAGGAGAAGTAGGATGCAAGTACCAAACAAAAGAAAGGGAGGGTAGTACAGAGGTAGGTCTAAGCTTGTGTATTCTCTAAAATTTTCATTCAATGGATTTAGTTTATTTTGAGCAAACTAGTTATATAAAAATATAGAACTATGTATACACATGACAACAGATAATTAATGTTATTCTTTAGGTAACAAGTGATAAATAATATCGAGAGGAATATAACATGATTTCTAGTCACAATCTATAATAGAACAAAATAGCACCCTCCAAGTAGATATCTAAGCAACTGTAAGAGTGCCTAGCGATTTTCAAGAAATAAAATTATTGTATGCATATATAGTATTGGGTAGAAACTTGCAACTATTTGCACTAACCCTTAACCAGTGAACTTGATTGTTTATACATAATCATTATACTAGAACCTCACCACTTATTCAACAAAATTATGAGCTACTGTATTTTGTTATGGGACTTGAAGGTATGTCACACTCATAGGATGGTTAATTAGACTGTCAAAATTAGAATATAATTTAAAGTTTCACTGATTCCTTGATACTCTACTTAATTGGGTTTGGACATAGGCTATTATCACCTTGGTAGTGGAATCACCATATTCCTAGACCATGGCCAGTTGGATTTTGTAAGCCAAATTCTCATAGTTACTAAGCCTGGTATATATTCATCACGTATCTCTATTATAGTGTTAAACCTAGCTCTATTAATACTATAGTTATCATATCATGATAATGACTGAGATTAAATCCTTAATAAAGTTTATATGCTTGAGTTGTTGCAAGTTGAAATGGGTACCAACTGCAAACTCTAGGGTGAGATCAATAGAGTATTGAGAAAAGTGCAAGAAGGAGTCAAATTTTTTGATAGTATTTAGAATAAGGTATATGATATGGAAAACATAAACCAAAAGAAAAAATTCAAATCAGATCTAAAGGAGATTAATAATTTACTGAGATATAGAGATCAGATTAAGACATGGATATAGTCTAGTGAAATTAAGGATAAAAATGTTAGTGTGTCTTATCCTTGATACTAAACTATTAATGTTATGCTTGAAAATAAAATAGAGATACTTATGCCTATTACCTTATACTTTTACATAGGGACATGGTCTTCTATTCATATATCCATTGGTGGTTTAAATTGATATTATATAAATATCTATAATAGAGCTTTATGTATTCATGCATACAAACCTTGAGAGTATTATAAAATGCTAGAATAAAATATTGTGTGTTTTGTAGGAACTGAGACTTACTTTGTTATATCTATTTGATTGAATAGAAGCTTATGTTTCCATGTAATTATGAATATTTTATTATGACTAATAATGGTATTTAGTAGTTATGCTTAAAAACACTAGACTATGGTAATATGGGTTAACCAATCTCACATTGCTAAAACTGAGTAAAGAGTGAAATGGACTTCATTGGCTTACTAGCATCACAATCCTAGGTGAAGGCAATCTGATCAAGTGGTGTGTATAAATTTTAAATGATCTATAATTCACTATTATTTATTATTCTTGAAAATTTTGGCCAAAGTATGTTTAGTGAGACATTGTCATTTTATGAGTATGATTACATGTTTGTATGATATATTGCAATAGAACATGTTTTCTATGACACATACACATGTATAGTTTTAGAAATCATACAACACATGGGTACTTATTTGTCTCTCTAGATTATTGTGCCATCACTATCTACTCATCTGTGAAGGGAGGGCCATTCCTTGATGGGATTAGTGTGGGGGATCATTGGTCTGTGGTTACTATGGAAAAACATTTGGATGATTCTCTCCCTCCCCACAAAAGTACTAATTTTGAGATGACACTTGATATTGCCACATATACTATATATTCCAGGGAACTCATGCTCTAGGGAATGACGTATCTTATTTATGTATATTGTATTATATTGTATTTAATATTGTAAGCATTATCATGAAGAGCTGTAATTACCTTTTTATTCTGGATTGAAATCAGTGATTGTATAATGTATCAACCATGACTGGATATTTTTAATTACTTTATATGTTTTTAATATGATGTGTTCCTTATGATGATTTTGATCAGTGATTTATGGTGCAATATTCTTCACTTACAGTTATCACACTGAAAGTATTTTATAGGATTTCTAGTTAGATTCTCATGGTGTAATCTATTTATAGTATATGTGTTTAGTTCAAAAGCAATTTCATGAATTATAGATGGAAACTAATGGGGTTTTTACATAATAATAATTTGGTAGAGATTCATACAAGTTTTAGACTCACTACCATGAGAAGAAAGTGCCAAATAGGGGTTGTTAGGGTCATTTACACTAGATTGCTTATAAACCCTAACAATGGGCTAATGTAAGTTTTGATGAATTGAAGAGGGAAAATTATTTATGATATCACTTATACATGTCATGGGATGTTATACATACCTCAAAAAAGTGGATCCAACTGAAATCAAGCATATTCATCCCCTTTTTCCGAAGTAGCCATCTCTCAAGCTCACTAATAGACCTATTTTTTAAGGTCATATACACTATATGTGAACTTGAAATAGGAATTGAATGGGGGTAAATTGATATTTGAGGCATTTAATAGGTCCCCCTAATTTATATTCATGGCATTAATTAGATTATTAAGGAACTTTTCTCTATGAATAATCCTTAACAAGCTAAAACACTCAAAATAGGCTTAGAACCCTTCAAGGAGGTCAATGACTGAGTTTTTCTCTCTAAGTGACTCTAATGAATTAAAAATACCCTATAAAAATATTTAATACATCTATACACCTCTTTATCACCTGATGGAGCAAGACATTGGCACGTGTGAAGAGTAAAATGTACAAAAAGTGGCCTAAAATGGTAGTTTCAGGCATGTTTGTAGGGGTTTGGACTAATGAAAGCCTCTTGACCACTTGAAATGACTTTAAAAACCTAGACATAGGTATAATTATATTTAAATCATCCATTTAAGCACCTTCATGGTATTAGGATAGTCTTCAAGTCGTATAATAGGCCTAGGTGAAGACTATTCCTTGCCTACAGAGAGAATGCAAGTGGGCA
Source organism: Torreya grandis (assembly GCA_037957365.1). Taxonomy (NCBI): domain Eukaryota; kingdom Viridiplantae; phylum Streptophyta; class Pinopsida; order Cupressales; family Taxaceae; genus Torreya; species Torreya grandis. The sequence continues at coordinate 1,917,165 of JARHVA010000262.1, read as the reverse complement.
GACATTCTCAAGGATATTAAAGATAGTTTGAAAGGATTAATGTATAATTGATTTGATAACACCATGGTGATGGGAATATAAATATAAATAAAATGTTGGTTTAGGACCTTTATCATATTTTCAATTTTGTTCTCATAAGTCTTCAATCTCACACCAAGATTTTGTAGGTAGTAAGAAATGATAAAGCTTGTTTCCATTTTGTTGCCTCTAAGAGATCTTGTAGCAGGTGGGAATGACATTTAATACATTTATCAACATAATATATATACAAATACTTGTATATGGTCTATGGGTTGAGAAGAGTTGGTAGGATCTTCTCTAAGACGTCTAGGAGATAGACAAGATGGTTGTGGTAGTTCAAAGCAAGAGAAATTTATTCTTGAAGATGCCTAGGTATGAGCTAGGTGTCAAGGTAGTTAAGGATATTTGAATCCAATAGAGAGCATAATATACATATCAAAGTATTTTCAATACATGATAACACATAGAGAGGCTAATGATGTAAGAGGAAGGTCAAGTGTCAAGTTTTCAAGTGGTAACTACCTCTTCAAGACATGAGTTATAACTCCTCAACCAAAACTCCTACACCACCTTGAGGATCATGATCTCATTAAGAAACGCATATTTTAGATGGATGATAGGAATTATCTCAAACTTATCTTGTCACTTTTAACTGATCCAAGATAGTTTTGTATCCATCATTGATTCTTGACACCCACTTATCTCCCTCTCTTTTATTCTTTCTCATATATGTACTACTTTGAATGGAATTGTATAGATATTTCCACAAGTAGTATGGTGAATCCCTAACATTTTGTATGATTTTTATTAATAAATGAATATCATTTACCTCCTTTTATGGATGTATGCAATATGAAGCTTTGAATGGTTGATTTAAGCAAATGTAGACTTGGCTCACCTTGGTTTGTTGTCTTATTCATCTTGCCTTCATGCATTTTGATTATTTATTATAGGTTGTAGAGAGTGTCATTATGGGTCCCATGAGATTTAGAAGTGGAAATTATCTTCCCTCATAGTATCACAAAACCTTACCTCTATAAAAATAATTGATGTAATAGGTTCTTTTTAAGATAAGTGTATGTTTTTTATAGTCTTATAGGTCTTAGTACACATGCAAGTAAGTGGTACTAGTCAGAAAATTTGGTGTATCACCCCCTTAGTTCATATTTTATTTTTCTCTTTTCCTTTCAATTTGGTATATTAGTGATTGTTACTAAGTTATGCATCAAGGGAACTAGCCCTTATCTAGATGCTCAATCCATCCTTTAGAAGCTAGGATTATTCCCATGTGTAGCTTAGATGAGAGGACTTGAAACACCCTTTCAAAGGGTGAAAATTTAAGCTATAACACATGCTTCCATCTTAATTTTACTTACTCCTCAAACAAGGTCATGCCATTAAGACTAATCAGACATTGATAGTGTTTGACCATATTATTTGCATCCTCTCACCAACTAGTGTCTCAAATTCAACTTCACCCAATAGTTCATCCCACATGTTTCATAAGTTCCATCTAAATTAATTCCAAAATGATCACTATAAAGCCAAATTTTCTAAGCATTATCCATTAGAGGCTCATATGCTTGAGAAACACTAAAATATCTAACTGGACTTTGAGAAAAAGGCATATATTTTTATGAATACAAAGTCCATACAACCCTAGTAACCCTGAGCTAAATCTAAATACACCTCCAATGTCACAGTTTGTTTTCAAAAGCACTTAATCACCCCAAGATTACACAAAACATTTATCATTTTGGACCAATATTTCACACACACTACCTTAGCATGGGGGAACTAAATGGAGTTTGATCCCTCTTCAAATTCCTAGTATGTAGTCAGTGCTCAACATGAGAGATGTTGAGGTCAAACACAAATTTAATTAATAACTTATTTTGGCATCAAGATTGCATTCATACTCTTGTGTCATTGAGTTAGGGTTTTAGTGAATAAGAAGGTACACATTGGCTTTCAAAATAGATTAAGAGCTTATGTGTAGCCAAATAAGACATATAAGCACAAGAAAACCTATCATATTAGTCACAAAGATCAAACCCTCATAGGATGCCAATACGCCTTAAGGACAATAATGTAAGATACCCCTATTTGATTTCAATGGCCTTGTCCCAGATCTAAATTAAGCTTTGTTACTAATTCATAATGTCATCACATAGTTACACAATCATTTTCACATTTTCATTTATGGTCATGCGCATTTGATTACTAACTAAATAATCCTTATTTTACATTTTCCCTTTTTAACATATTTCTATATTTATTAAGTTCCAAATTAGTTTGTGCAATTTATTGTATATTTTATATACTTCAATTTTAATATGTAGTTTGTCATAATTATGATTTAGTTTCTATTTATCCCAAATTTTGATAAAATGTATTGGTGAACCAGTGTATTGTTGAATATTTTTAACACCCTAGATTCCCTTAGGGTTGCCTCTCATTTATACCATCCACATTAGGATTTTTAATTTCAGATTTTTTCATTTTCATAACAACCATGATCATAATGATTGAATCTATCTATTATATTTAGGTCCAAAGTTTTCATTTTTTTTTCATGTTGTTTTCCTATGACATGTAAAATATTTTAGTTGTATGTAAGTCCATGGATTTATAATTTAATGGTCAAAATAACATCCCATATTAATCAAGAGTCAAATAATGTACAATTCCATATTACTTATTATTACATGGCCCAATTTGAGTTGCCACTTGTTACTACTAGGTTTCAGATAGATCAAATGGTTTATTTCATTCCTCCTGATCCTAAAATTCACAATTATCTAAGCTCATATCCCACCTCTACTATTCAACCTAGGATTATAGTAGACCCTACGGTTTGATTTTTTGTCATTAGACATAGTAGGATGCCTCAACAAGCAAGTTAAGAGGAACAAATTTAGACAATTCCTCTACATCCCAACCAAATACAACAAGAATAATTAATTAGCCTAAAGGGTATGATATTTTGGATTGCTTAAGTAATACACTAGCTAATGTTTATATTTTAGAATTGCTTCTAAAAGCTACTATATTCAATGACATTTTATATTAAGCATTGAATTAGACACCTATGTCTTGTGACACAAATCCTTATTATTTTCCATATGTTGTGAATAATTTTAAGGATATTGAGGATTTCATATATTTTGTAAATAAATATTTTCCTACACAATATATTATTGATCAAAATCTACCTTTATTTACACAAACTTAAATCAAAAGTACATTAGCAAAATAGTTTTAATTGATAATGGTTCAAGGTTGAATATTTTCAAGATCACATTATTAAAAACATTGGGTATTAACATGGCTTCTCTTCAAAATACATATAATAATATGAAAGGATTCAATTATGTGCCTCACAAGCCTTGGGTTCTATCACTTTGGATATCCTAGTATGGCCTAAGACTTTATCTACCTAGTTCAAAGTACTGCTAATCCATCTGTAGTATAATTTACTATTGGGTAGGCCATGGATACATTCAATGGAATTTATACCTTATAATTTACATAGATGTGTCAAATTTCTACATGATGGATATTTATATACATGCCCTATAGATAATCAACCATTTAGATATTCTAATATTATAGAGCCCACTGTTGAGAATCAATCATTATTGGGGGGCACCTCCATCTACTATAGTGTTATCAATTGAGATCGTACTTATAGATTAAATTCATAAACATGAGGTTGGATAATATAGTAAACAAGATCAAAAGTTACAATTTATAGATATTTCAGAACAAGAGCATTCACATCAAAAGTTAGAGCTAGGGTAAGATATATAAGATTTACCCTTATTAGTAAACTCAGAAGATCCTAATGTCATATCTATAAAAGACATTGAGAATTATTCAGATGCTACTTCTAATAATGATATAAATGTAATACCAAAGAATATTGATGATTATTTATTTGGTTTAAACTTTACACTAGTTGGCCTAGCTGAGTAAAGAGATGATTTAAAGGAAATTATTCCAGTACATACAAATAAATAATAAAAATAATGATTTCAAATATCAATAAAGGACAAAACATTGTTGTAATATAAATACTACACAAATTACAATTTTAATAGGTGTACCATGGACTAATATATTTTTTAAATCTAGCATTATTAGATAAAAGAGGCACAATATATTAATTAATGAATTATAAGTATTCACATGCTACCATTTAAAAATTCAAACAATAATTTGTAACTTAGGGATATAGAACCAATCATCAAAATCCAAGAAAATAATACATACGACAAGCCACATGTGATGTAATAGATGTTACTTAATAGCTATTTGATTTATTTACCAATAGTAAGTCATATATATACTAGTATATTATCAAATCAAGTGGGAAACCCCTTTTATCACTTTCATAAAATAACAAGACATGCCATAGATACTTGTTTAATATTACCAAAATATATATATATATAAGGCTAACAACACTATTCAAATTATACAACCCATACCACAACCTACTAGGGCTCAAAAGCAAGGTCAAATACATAGAAATTACAAGTATCCTAGAAAGAATCCCTTGACTATTTAGGTTTTCATTGAGAATGAATATAGACAACATGTAGAAATGGATGAGGACATAGATCCATATGTTTATAGACTGACATTACTTAGACACATAGGTCATGATCAAGATGAATTGAAAAAATATATATATTTCAAAGATTCAATAGAATATATTATAATACCACTTGCATGTTGTCCCAAAGTTTTGGACACACTACTTTTTATTAGTTAAAAATACAATAAGATTAGTGTTACATTGGGTCAAAAATGGTTGCATGTAATGGAAACTACAATTGATAAATCACAAAATTGTCTTAAATTAAAATTTTAGGATAGTATAATTCACATTCTTCATGATGGTGTTGATGAAAATCAATTTTGAAATGGGGTCAAGGCTAAAAGTTGGCTTATCAAAAAAATGCACATGAGGCTTAAATTACACAATAGAGCAACAAGCTATGCAAATGTACATGATTTATAATAATGCAAATTATAAGGCTACAATTATAGAGCAAAAATGGTATGATGACCATAATGACAATGATTTATGGGAAATTGACAAGATGTAATATCCAAAAATTGGTAATCTTCCACCAGATCCACCATTCAATTACCCACATCCCTTGGATGTGCTATTTGTTTTTTAGCTTAAAATTTTTCTTCATATATGAAAAAATATTTAAAAAAATAAATTATTCTAAAAAATTCAAAAATAGGACCTATGCATGATTTGTGTAGTTTATTTGCATTAGTTAATTTATGTTCAATATACTCAACATTTCATTATATCTAATTTATATGAAATATTTTTCAAAATTATACTTGAGTGAGTTTCAATACATATAGGTTGTCATTTATATATGTGGTTTTAAGTGGTGATACTATATTAGGCACAAAAAATTTACATAGACAAAATCACTCTAACCCAGAAAATAATGCATTGTAATCTTGTTTAATTCCAATGGACTTGTCCTAGTGAACACATGCTCTAATTTTCTATATTAAAACCACTTAAAACCTTCTATTTCTTGTATATGTCACAACAAGTTCATTAGGGGCATTATTTTACACATGTTTTATCATTCTATGACTATCCCTATGGTTCATACTTTAGTACATTACATTGCATGATAATTTACTCACTTTTAAATTACTATATTATTGGATACATGAGTTATTGAATATACTAATTCTACAAATTAATTATTTAAATCAAATTCACTTATTCATACATGATTTTCATGTTTACTTTCATACTTCATGCATGTATTCAACTTGTTTAGATTGTGGACATTTCATCATGTCATTGATTATGGCTCTAAGCCTTCATTGTATGTTTGCATGTATGATTGATAATTAAACATGTCCCTTATATGTGGCCCATCATCCTTCTTACATGCTTTGTGTGATTTTGCATGTATTATTTTATGTGTGCATCATGGACTTGATACTTGTTTGCTCAATTTTTGATGCCATGATGGGTATCATGTATATTCCCTATTTTTCGATGCCCTAATGGATATCATGCATTTTATTTGAATTGGTATATTTAATTTCACATATTCATTTTATAATCATTGATCAATCATCTGTGTGCCTAATTGCTAACATCTATCAAGACAATGCCACTATTTATTCTTGGTTCCATATGCATCTTATGCTACCACATTGCTCAGTTTATATATGATAATGCTATGATATTCCATGTTCATCATTATCACTTTATATTTCAAACATTTCTATAACGTAATTCACATAAATTTATGATTTTGAGCTAAGTTATTACACAAGCTTCACAACTCACCTCAAAAGAAGGGGCATACATAGTGGCTTGTCTTCAAGACTAAGATGCAACAATGTACCAAATAAATAAGAAAAGATAGATTTAATTCAATTGATAAAAATCCATACCTAAAAATTAGTTTTAGACAACAATGCTCCATTTTTACGAAGGCACAAGATGACTGTGTCCAAAACAATGCATTGTTGACCCAACAAGTATAAAATAAGGATTTCCAAAACAATAAATAATTTCAAATAGGTATACAAAATCATTTTAAATGAGTTCTTATATTTGTTTAATATTTTTATTATAATGAGGGAATCACGTATGGCATGTGTTCTATATTTTGCATAGGATTTTTTCTTAGAAAATCACATGATATCACTCAATTTCATAATCCATGTACACCTAAACATCAGAGTGGGGCATGTGTGTAACACATGACCACTTATTTGCTTAGTTTTACGCTAGTTAGGCAGATGGAATGGAAATACTTATCATTTCTACATTGTATACACTAAACTTAGATTATGCTAGTTTTTCACTAGAAATCAATATTATTATGTTTGCCTTGGTTGATTCACTAGTTTTTCACTATAATGATCTATTGGAATTCATACAGGGATTCCAAACTACTCTACTACTTTGGGTATGGAATGATGGATTCAAGCACACCTTGAGTTTTCAAGAACACTCTCCTATCAATGAGTATTATGGCATGTACAATCCAATTGAAGTGCTGAAGAAGAAATATCCAAGGGTCATACCCTCTATAGTCACTAGTTTTGCATCAGAAAACACAATAATTTGCATACCCAATCAAGTGTATTCTTATTATTAGATATAAAATATTGTTATATTTTAGTTTGATATTTCAATATTAAGTAAAGACTAATTTATACATGTTTCATTGTAGGTTTGCATGAAGCACATTTTAACATTGTGGCCTACATTTAAGACTATTCTTCATAGTTAAGTTTAGATACACACTTTTATTTTACTATAGTACTTTCACTTTGTTTATTTAATATAATAAAAGGAGGGAAATATAGACACATAGATTAACATTTATTTTTAAAACAATACACTTGTGACCACTCATTATACACACTTAGCTCATGCCTGATTCCATAGTCTTTTGACTACCATTCCTTCACTTATATACATATGACCCATTCCCAAAAGCAACTAATAATGTCAAAATGTCTATATTTATCATTCTAAACAACTCAAGCTTACTATTTGATTGTTACACACTTAGAACTTAGTTATCCTTTCTACTCAGATAAGGTTGCACCATTAAGACTATCTTGCTCATCAGTAGTGTTTGATTTTGTCAGACACATCCTCCTACCAAATAATGGCTAGTTTCTCAAATTAAAATTAATCAAATAAGTCATCTCACATTTGTTAACATATAAACATGTATTTTTATTAGTTATAATAAATTATTATTAAATTATATGTGTAAAAAATAATTTGAAAAGTCATAGGAGAAGACAAATAGGTTTCATAAGATGAAGAGTCACCTTGGTTGATAAAAGAATGAAAATGATAAGCATTAAAGGGAGGTAAAGTAGAAGCAAATAAGCTATTTTATGAATGCATTACATCCCATGGCCTCTTGGCCATTGGAATGATATCTAAGTTTAATGAAATATATTCATATTAAGTTCATTATTTATCTTTCACAATAGATGTTTTATTGTTTCATTGGTTCATTCTAAAATTTATCTAAACTACAACTAACAATTGGTGTGGTTGAAAGTTGAATCTTTGGTATCCAATATTTTGGTCCATCAAGCCTAAAAAGAACATGAAACTGGTTCAACTCGGATCTATTTTGATTAAAGAAAGAGGTTGCCATGGCTAGTGAATTGGGTATTCGAGAGAGAAGGGACATGAGTAGAGAGAATATGAGGAGAGTTTAGTTATTTGCAAGAAAACTGAGTCAACTTCAAAACCATTGGACACATCTAGATCTATGGATAATGTATAATGCTACCAACCATCAGATCTAATTTAAGATTATCCTATCCCTAAAAATCATGGCAAGGATATAGTAAAAATTTAAATAATGGTGAGATGTGTGAGTATGGATTACCTAGTGGTGTGGACAGGTGAGAATCAATAGTGTTATGATGAATAAATACAATTAGACTATGAGTACATTATGGTTATTTGGAATAGATTTGTTTTTTTCACATGACACTTAGACTAAGAAGAAAGATGGACCAAGGTGAAAGAGATGACGTATATTTGGTTGCATATGTCCAATTGAATTGACCCTCAGAGAAATGAAGGAAGGGCATTGTAGATGAATGAAGAGGCAAGTTTATGCATATGACAGGGGGTGCATGGATCCATATGGTGTATAAGGAACATGAATGGGGAAAAAAAGATCATGATCAATATTAATTATATTTTATGACTATGAGAATTTGAAAAATATCACAAATGCATTTACAAAGATAGAAACACGTGACAAAATAAATAATATATATAAATTTAGAGTTAAGATCTTGGTTGATACTTATTATTCCATGAAAATCCTTTTCTAGATTGGTTTGGATGGAATTCATATTTTCAACCCTAGTAGATTCAAAATATTGAGAATATATCCACTTGAGACTATTACAATATTGAAGGTGATAGATCCTATAATGTATACATTTTGGGCAAAAAGTTATCTTGACATTAAACCAAGGTCATTATGGTTACAATAAAATTGTTAAACTACAAAAATAATTCTTGATATATTGGTTGCTACTTGTGTTTAGATTCGAGAAATGGCTAAGGAAAAAATTAATAGTTATGTTGACACATATAATTCATCTAAGTAGCCTATATATAAATAGAGTGTTTACATTTTTTAAAAATAAGACATACATTTGATGTTGTTTAGATTGTTAATTGTAGAGGAGTGTGAAGTTCCAGCATGAGAGGCTAAGGAAAGTAGTTAGTTGTAGAGGAACAGGGATACCCAACATGAGAGGTTGAGGGTAGTAGTATAAGAGGTCTAATAATTATGGCTGAGACTAGTTAGAGAGCAAGGGATTATAGTAGTTATGTAGCTTACCACAAATGCATTATAATGGAACAAAATTGTAAACTCTTGATTATATAGGGCATTTCCTCTAAGTGTCTTAGGGTGAGACACCTATTTTTGTTTGGGTGAGTGTTAGCATAGACATAAGGCTTTTTATTAGTTATAATAGATGTGATATAAATTGTACATGTGTCAAAAATAATTCAAAAAGACACAAGAGAAGACAAATATGTTTCAGAAGTTGAAAAGTCATATTGGTTGATAAAATAGTGAAAATGTTATGCATTTAAGGGAGGGAAAGTAAAATCAAATAAGATTTTTTTATGAATGCATTATATCCCATGGCCTTTCAACCATGGGAATTCTAGCTCTATTTAATGAAATATCTTCATATTAATTTTATTGTTTATCTTTCACAATAGATGTTTTATTGTTTCATTGGTTCATTCCATAATTTATCTAAACTATAATTTAACACATGTTTCCCAAGTTTCCTCCAAATAAATCCCAAAATAATCACTATAAATCCACATTTTATAACCATTATCCACTAGAGTCTCATATGATTGAGAAACACCAAAATATCTAATTGCACAATGAGATAAAAACATTTATTTTTACCAATTCAAAGTCTACATAGCCTAGTATCCCTGAGATAAGTCTACATACACCACCAAGGTCACAAGTCATTTTCAAAGGCATTTAATCACAGTAGTATTAGACCAACAATTAACATTTTGCACCAATATTTCACACACACGCCCCACCATAGCAAAGGATAACTAAATGGAGTTTGATCCATTTTTGGAGTATTGGTATGTAGGTATGGCTTAACATAGGGGGTGTATATATCAATTAAAACTTCAATTGTTAACCTATTTTTACCATATGATTATGGTCATCCTTTTATGTCATTGAGATACAATTTGGTGAATAAGAATGTGCACAATGGATTTTACAATAGATTAATATATCTTGTGCAGATAAATATGACATATAGGTGCCAGAGAACCTGTCATGTCAATCATAGGACACTTCCACATCCTAAGGAAAATAACTTGGGCCACCCTTGTCTTATTCCAGTGGCTTTATCCTATATTGAAGTGAAGCCCTATTCTTGATTCACTATGTCATCACATAATCAACAATCATTTTCACACTTGTATTTATGGTCCTATGTATGTGATTTCTAAGTAAGTCATTCTTATTTTGTACTTTCCATTTTAATATATTTCCATATTTATTAAGTTCCAAATCATTTTATGGAATTTATTACATATTCTATGCACTTTGATTTTACTTACCAATTTGTCATATTTAGGATTTAGTTTCTATTTATCCCAAATTTTTATAAAATAATATTATTATATTTCTAGACAAGTTTTAGAATCAATTAAACTATCTTAAGACAAAAATTCAAATGCATTCAATAAATGAATCTATGAAAGCTTTTAAAATACAACACAGAGATTAATCTAGGTAGAATTTCTATATATTTAGTTTAAGAGCTTTGGCATGAATCCACAAACATAGAAATAATAAATCTTCAACCACTAGCCCCATATGCTCTTATATAGAAAAAAAATGAGGATATGGCTAGGTTTAGGGTTTAGAAATTAGATTACTTGTAGAAAAAATATTATTAGAAATAAGACTTTCCTATTTTTAGTGAATGTCAATTAAGTACCTAATTAATTGATAATCTTCTCAAATAATAAGAAATGGATAAGTTTGCACCAATTAGTGCTTATCCATTAATTATATTAAAAATAAATAATACAAATTTATCGTAAAATATAAAAAAATGTATGCATTATTGATTGAACTTATATATATATATAATGGAAAAAATCCCATTATGAACAAATACTATGAAGCAAATAAGGATAACCAGATTAATATGTATAGTAAAGAATTCAATTCAAAAGACGAGGTAGATATTGAAGCATGGATATGTGGAGAGCCTAAAAAAAGTTTCTAATTTAATCCACATGAAGAGGGAGACCTCTACATCCACCAGATATATTATGACCCTGGGGTAGATACCATCGACCTTAAAAAAACATTTATTCTATTAGACGAGGATATTTACATGTGAAGATTCTCAAAGTCAATGACATAGGAATCTCGAAATAATATAAATTATAGATGAAAAGATGATCCTAAATGATAATGTAAGGTTGTAGAAGATGGAAAATATTCAAAATATTATATTACAAATAAGAAAGGGGAGAATCTCTGAGCAAAAATGATGCAATACACTTCAATACAAAGGTAGAAGAAGGTTAGTGGGAGTTACTACAATTAAAAGAAGATAAAAATAAATATTTATAGAAGTCATAAGTAGTTAGAGAAGAGAATATTTGGTCAAAGGAAAACCTAAAGATGGAAAAATGAATGAATATTAGGAAGAGGAATTATGCAAGGAAAATATCTGAGTTTTTGGTGTTAGATTATTAACATATTAGACACATTATAACTAGGGAAAAAAATATGTTGGAAAAAAGGGATAAAATTCAAGACAAATTTGGAAAAAATAAAAAATAAATCAAAATAATTTTGATAAAAAAAAAATCTTCATAAAAATAAAAAAAGAAAACAAGAATTAGAAAAAGGAGGAAACAAGAAAATGAAGAAATATGGATGTACCAACAAGTTGAAAATTAGTAAATAAAGGCTTGAAGTAGGCGATAAATATCAATCATAGTGCAATGGATATTGAGTTAGGTTGGTAAAATTTTGGGGTGGGGATGCATAATATATAAATTTTACATAAAAATAATGCATATGATGGGATTGGGCTTGGAATACAAATGGGACCATGTAGGGAAGTCCTATAAGAACAACTAGGCAAGTCGAATGGTGATACTTTGGAACCTCATACTAGATGCCAAAATTTAAAGGTTACATCTTTATACCAATTCGTCAAGCTTTGGTATAATACATAAAACCGTACAAGGATTCTTCATCATACTTATCTTGAGGATAATAAAAATGTATAATTCTAGGGATAACATTGTTAAGTTATTCATCAAGGTCATATAAATGTTCACGTCTATTATGGAGGCCCTAAACATGCTATGACATTAGTAGTGGTGATAGGTAGATAAAATATGGAAGAAACACTCTTGACTTATGCAACATCATACAAAGCTTCACAACATACTCCGAACACCTAGATGAATAATGGAAATGTCTAAGGGACATGCTCATATGTATCTCAAAGTTTCGAGACAATATAGATGTTGTAATGTATTGGGTAGTAGTATATTTATATACTATAGTTTTTAAAAGGAATAAATTACATACTATAGTATATAAGTAAATATATTACATTTTTTGTTAATAAGGTAAACTAATAGTTAATAAGAGTTGCCAAGGAGCGAGTGGTTATAACCAAATCCTTTGTAAGGTTATGTAAGAATTTAAAATATTTGAGGAAGAAAGAATATTCAAAGAGTGAGATAGAGAAGAAGATATGTATATGTCATACGAGCGAGATAAGAGAAAAGAATGTTGTTTACCATAATTATGGTTTTAATCAAAACATGATTAAAAAATAACACTAATGAATAGATTTGATAAATATGATTGTAAAAGTAGACAAATCAGAACTACTCTAGTGTCTAAAGGAGAAACATAACTCAAGTGTTGCATAGAAATTATAATTTCAATGTAAATAAGAGAAAATGAGATGGAATGATCACACATTAATTGATTTCTATAAATTTCACTTGGTTTTGGAATGTGCAAACTATCTGTTAATTGCATTGTATTTTGAGTCTCTTGGGTGGACTTGTATGAAACTATGATCTTCGAGTCTATTCTAGGCATAATGGTCATTGGGATAATTTGCATACTGATTCTATGTGGGAGCATAGAGTCTCACATATGTATGTTTTCTAGATATGTGAATTTTGTCATTGATTCACTATTTGACGTTGTTAGTTCCTGCATGTTTGATTTCTGGTTTCATTAGATTTTATATATATATATATATATATATATATATATATATATATATATATATATATATATATATATATATATATATATATTCCTACTTGACCTAGTTTGACTTTCATAATAAAGCAAAGGGTTATTTATTCAGGAAACCACTAAGGTGGGGTTGCAAACTATGTATCCCACACAATGAAATTATACATTCACATAATTTTGATTGTGTATAAATGAAATATCAAATATCTTGAGAAAGGGTTTTTAATCTCCTCTACCTTAGAAAATTTGATGCAACTACATGAAAATAAAAATCTTAATTTGGTACAAAAGGGCAATGAAAGACCAATGTAAATAAATATATCACAATTGTGTAAGATATGAATAATTGAATCTTAACTTGAAATAGGAGGAATGATGAAGCTTGATGCTTAATTGGGCTTTTCTATTAGTTCTTGTCCTTTCTCCTTAGTTGATTGAATATTTTATTTGACTTGGTACGACATTGTATAAATAGGGTGTTATAAGTTATGCACTTAAGATGACTTTAGTAGTGATGATATTAAAATATTAAGGCACATGATTTTCAAAAAGGCTAGAACAATTAAAAAAATGGTCTTGGGTATACTCATTGGTGTGAATAGTGACTACCGAGTTTAATTAAGGAAGATTCGTAAGGCCTATTAATTTGAAGAGGGATGAATAGGGGATCCTATCTTGATACACAACATGGAAATGTGTAATTTCAATCTAAGATGGTAATAGATATATATTTTAATAAGTTTAGACATGCTTTTGAGACTAAAGGGTTGAAATGAAGATCATTGTGGGTAAAGATAAGTCTTAAAATGGGAAATTAAGCACAAATAAGTTAAGTATGATAAATTAGGCAAAATACACTAAGGAAAATGATCTTGTTCTAGATTTATGTGTCTACATATTTACCCCACTTTGATGTGGGTATGCAAGTGTGACATAATGGATACATGTGTCAAAGTATAGAAGTAAATATTTGACATGCATACTTTCACTTACCTCGGGAAGTGTGATTGATTTTTTATGTAAGTTTAGGATAGGTTTTCATTTGTACCTGATTTTTATAATGTACTTGGAACAATTGGACATTTGCAGTAAATAGTTAATGATATTATTTTTTTGTTGTAAATATTTTTAATTTTGAATTTTGAAATTCTAAAAATTTGAATTTGTAAGGGAGTATAGAAATGAATACACATGTTTTTATTTTCCCCAAATACTGTAACAAAATTAATCTAGTATTAAACTTTTGACAAATATTGAAACATAGACACTACTTCTCTAAGAGTTTATAGTTCCCTCTACTCATGATATTTAAATTTTAATAAGCTATGAAACATAATAAACACTCTTCTGGGAGTTTATAGTGTCTAATTCTCACATTACTTAAATTTTCATAAGTGTTGAAACATAGCCAACATTTCTATGGAAGTTATTAATGACCAATATAATTTTTAATTGAGGAAATAAATAAATTTTCTATTTAAAAAAAGCTTTAATTGCTACTAAAAATTGTTTATATGTATAATTTTATTTATTTTTATAATAAATATGTATGATGAAATACATGATGTGGGTTAGTAAAGCTACCAAATAACTCATTGAATAATGATAATATTTGAACTCTAAAATTTAAATGTATCACTTGATATATAAAATATATGAAAGTGAGATGTGTAATAATTGTCTATCATCTATAGGGTAGATGTGTATATCATATACTTGTAGAGCTACTGTAGACCATTATAAAAGTATAAAAAATGATCTTAGTTTATATTCAATATTACGATAATTAAGTATATTGAATGTAAAGCTAAAGCGGTTAGAGTTATATGAACAAATGTGATGGGTGGATATTTTTTAGACTAAAATAAAGTAGATGCCTCATATGATAATGTTGATGATGAAGCATATGCTGAAATAATGGTAGTATAAATGATTTTTATCTTTTGTGATTTGATATTTAGTTTTACATGTGATCTTTGGGGTGTAATAGATCTCTCATAGGGTGAGCTACGTATGGTGTGTACTTTTTTATTGTTTATAATTCTTTATGAAATTTTGTCATATATAATATTACTTTACATGATATATTCTTGGTCTTAGGTGTAAGATTTTTTCTTGTAGTATATGTTGAACAGTCATCTTAGAAGATGAATGAACATTGACATTTGTGGCCTATTTGTTATAATTT
This sequence comes from Torreya grandis, assembly GCA_037957365.1. NCBI lineage: Eukaryota > Viridiplantae > Streptophyta > Pinopsida > Cupressales > Taxaceae > Torreya > Torreya grandis. Next base: position 1,901,577 of record JARHVA010000262.1, on the reverse strand, counting down.
TTATTTTCCTTCAATTAAATTGAATGTATGTTTTATTTTTACTAAATATAATTTTATTTTTTGTAATTCATTTACTTATCTAACATTTGTATCAATATATATGATTTTTCTTTTTTCTTTCATTCTTCTTTTTTTTTAGTCATGTAACCTTTATATATTTGTTTCATGATAAACAAAGATGAAATTTCAAATTTGAAATATAGTTTCAACATTAAAATGTAGTTTCTTCTCTCATTAACGTTTCATATTAAATAAAACTACACACTTTTTTATTGGTTTGTCAAACCCACACTTTCTCTGGGAACTTGTTAAGCATAGCCATTCATTGGAATTAAATATGCACTCTAAGGTGTCATAAATGTGTTGAAAGAATCATATCTACAAATATGTTTCAAAGGGTGTATCATCTTGCTTAATAATATTCCAAATGCATTGGCAGTTCAAAGTGGAGATGTGCACTTGTCGATTCACCCAAATAAATCCATGTGGGAGGAGGACAACCTTCAAATGGCTATATATATAAGAACTTATTTACGTGATTGAAAGATATCCTTGTAATCATCTAGTTTATGGTTCAATTATTTCATCTTTTTTATTATTAGATAAACCACACTATGATACGGTGACATAAGGATGTCATTAAAAATTTAATTCTTACCATTAATAGTATGCTTCTTACTATAACTAAAAATATTCTTGTACTTCCTGGTACTAATGATTGAAAGTTTATGAACTAACTACAATATATGGTATTTTAGATCATGACAATCTATCACAAAATTTCAAGGATTTACTTCATAGACTACAAGTCAATGGTAAATACATGGTTGACCACATGTAAAACATCACACACCTATAATTGTGAGATGTCACAAAGGATTACATCTTTAAAAAGTTTGATTTTGTACACCAAGTGACACTACTAGGTGATCCATTTCTCAAGGCCTACACTAGACCATACACTAGCATATGGTTATGGATGATGTATAAATTTCAAGTTCAATTTTTCAAAATATGATATAGGAAAAATTAAATTATTTTGACTTCCATTAGAAATGATGAAGTGTATTGTCTCACCATTGATCTACATTTGTTAATGAAATAATATTTTTAATTCATATAATTTCTTGTTGGGGGAAGTAGAGATTTTTTTAATACCGACCATATCATTGGGTTCATAATCTATTATCTTCTTAAATTTTTATATTTCTAGATAACTTGTACCCACTTCTCAAGATGTGAAAGTCGAGAGATCATAGGGTGACACTCTTCATTGGATTGAATATTGGAGTTATGAATTAAGCACCACTTTCCAATCTTGGACTACTTGTTCTAATCATTTGAAAATTATTTTCCACTCTCTGGTATGATGACTCAATCAATATACATACAAATAGAAGGCCTTAAATATAATTATTTAGATCATAAAATGTCCTCATATGAAAAGCAATTGATTGGTTTTAGGAAATCGCATAGCATGGTGATCTTCATGTATTTACTACCCATTTTTGGTGATATGGTGGTTTTACTTGCTTCTCTTTTTCTATTAGATTTTGAATTATGAATTACATCATTTCTAATAGGCCCATATTTTTTCATAGGTGTTAAATATTTGTGTTTCAAATTTGCCTCCACATCATTTTAATCACTATGTCTTATATTTTATGCTAGAACTCAACTCTCCACTTGTATCTCATAACATTGTTAAACTCTAACAAAATACCACCATTAATGTATTAGATGGAGTTATTAAGGATGAGGAGGGATGAGGAGGAATTGAGTAGAGATGATGAGGGAGTCAATAGGGATGATGAGGGATGGTGAGCGTCAATGAAGGAGTGATTAGGGAGAATGAGGGAGTGATTAGGGATGATGAGATATGGTGAAGATTAATGAGGGAGTGATTAGGGGAGATGAGGGATGAGGAATGATTGATTAGAGATGATGAGGTATGATGAAGCAATGATTAAGGATGATGAGGTGATGTAGGAGCATCACTACCCAATATAAATAGTGATCTATTTTACATGTTTTGAGTATTTAGAAGGTGGTAAAGGTCATAATAAGTTTGTAGGAGTCTTTCTAAGTTTCTAGTTTTGTATCAATTTTGAATTAGAGTTGTATTGGACTTTCCCACCAAATCTTTCATTTAAATTTTTAAACTTTCATAGAGACTTAAATCTTGTTTCAAGAACTCCAATGTTGAATTTGGTGTGGTTATACGTTAGCAAGGATTTTAGGATGTTACAACACATATATCTAAACTCACATTTGAGAAATATGTTAGTAGTTGAGTTAGTTGAGGGCACTCTCAACATACAAAAGAAGTTAAAATTTAGTTGATGGTTATTTGGTAATAAGAGTCTTGTCCATGTCTTATTTTGTATTCAAAGTTAGATTAAAGAGAGTTAGAGGGGGTAGGATTCAAAAGTATGAATGTAAAGAACCCCAAACAAGTGAATAAAGACAAGTTTTGATTATTTGCAGACAAGAAAGCAAACAGACCCTACATCTTCTTGAATATGTGTAAAGATAGTTGACAGTGTGCATGATCATTAAACATGATTAGTAAAAATTTATTTGTGTGAGTGGTAATTTGAAAATACCTTTTCTTTGATGGTGGTTATATACTTTTTAATTTGACTTTCAAATCTTTTGAATGTTCAAATTACAAACTATATACCATGTGCTTTTACAAATTGTGCCTTGAAATCTGAGTGAAGGTCAAAGTCTTGTGGAAAAGGAGATTCTATTTGGTGGTATTTTGGAATCTATGAGTAATTATTAACTTGAAATAACAATTAATTAATAGTATTTAAACATTTTATGTTATTATTTTTCTAAGGACATTCTATGTTAAACAACACAACCCTATCTTTTATGAGCAAAAGTTCTGAGTATACATTTGTGTGAGAAGGTATATGTACGTATTGGAGTGAACATTCAAATGTATATGTTTGTGAGTTGATTCTCATATTATCATGAAGTATTATATTATTTCATATATTTGAATGTATCTTGTGGAAAAAGAAAACTAACACAATCCTGCAGTCATCAAGAAATTTAACATAGTCAAAGTGGTATCTTGTGAAAATTGGAAAATTTAGTGTTATAGATGGAAGGAATTGATTTTTTAAAGTGTGTAAACATTTTTCAAAGGATTTTAAAACTTTATGTTGATTTAGAACCATTTTTGGAATCGATTAGAATAAATAACTTCTTCTCGAATTACTATAGACCTGTGACTAAGTACACAGTCTATTCAAATTTGGTTAAGTTAATCTACTGTAGATTTAAAAGGGAAATATAATACTTGGAAAATGTGTATAGGGTTAAATAAGACCTAATATAATATTCAAAGTCATTATAAACTCCATTAGAAGGTTTAAATCTCATTTTGACCCTTCTCAGGTATGTGAAACTAGTCCAAACCCTATATTAGGGTTTCTACTTTCAAAGTGAGTTTATAAGAGTTGTAACTATAAATAATTCATGAAATTTGGTGAAATTTTGAGTTCAACATGCCCAAATATAATATAGTGTTTTTAAGTTGTGTAAGTATGGATAAGTACGGATGGGGGAGGACTATGTGGTAGACAGGGTAGAAAGAAACCTAAAGACCTAATATGAGAGTAAAAAGAGCCAAAAGAAGCTATCAAATAGTTTTACATGTGATCTTTGGGGTGTAATAGATCTCTCATAGGGTGAGCTACGTATGGTGGGTACTTTTTTATTGTTTATAATTCTTTATGAAATTATGTCATATATAATATTACTTTACATGATATATTCTTGGTCTTAGGTGTAAAATTTTTTCTTGTAGTATAAGTCGAACAGTCATCTTAGAAGATGAATGAACATTGACATTTGTGGCCTATTTATTATAATTTTTATTTTCTTTCAATTAAATTGAATGTATGTTTTATTTTCACTAAATATAATTTTATTTTTCGTAATTCATTTACTTGCCTGACATTTGTATCAATGTATATGATTTTTCTTTCTTCCTTCATCTTTCTTTTTTTTAGTCATGTAACCTTTATATATTTGTTTCATGATAAACAAAGATAAAATCTAAAATTTTAAATATAGTTTCAACATTAAAATGTAGTTTCTTCTCTCATTAACATTTCATATTAAATAAAACTACACACTTTTCTATTGGTTTGTCATACCCACACTTTCTCTGGGAACTTGCTAAGCGTAGCCATTCATTGGAATTCAATATGCACTCTAAGGTGTCATAAATGTGTTGAAAGAATCATATCTACAAATATGTTTCAAAGGGTGTATCATCTTGCTTAATAATATTCCAAATGCATTGGCAGTTCATAGTGGAGATGTGCACTTGTCAATTCACCCAAATAAAGCCATGTGGGAGGAGGACAACCTTCAAATATATATATATATATTGAATTTTTTAAGATTTAAAAATAAAAAATAAAACTTATTCAATTTGTAAATTAATGACTCATTTAAATAATTAAAAAATATATATTTTAAAAAAAAAAAAAGTTTAGATAATTAATTTGATTTTTTTGACTTAAAATAAGTCATTTTTGTCCAAATCAATCAAACAAAATTTTAAAAACAAAGTAAATCATGCAAATATAGAGTTTTGTCTACATGATGCTTTTGGTTCATTTTTACGAGTAATGTTATTATGTTTTAGCTACTACATCTATTATCTAATATAAATACAACAAAGACATTTTTGGCTTCATTCTTATAAATATATGGTGAGAAATAAAGATAAAATTTCTATTTTTTTCCATTTCCATCTTTTACCCATTTGTTTCTTTTACTAGACGTAAATATTGAAAGAGTGAAATTTTGAGTATATAGGGAATCTACACCCACATATAAGGATTTCTCACTAAGTGTAATACCGCTTGTAGTGACGCAGTGTTTTCATGAAAATCACAATGTGTGAAATAGTATGTGATTTATGGTTTGACCTCTATGTCTTATAATTTCACTTGCATGATCGTAATCGCATGTGTTTATAGTGTTCATTATCCGAACTTGCAGTGTTAGCAAGTTTTCCACACTATGTTTAGTCTCTGGTCAATCGAGATGGTAGTGCATTTTAAGTATTGATTTGGCCTATTTATTTGTGTTTTAAATTCATTTGAGTGATTTGGTAGCAGACAATGCCTTAAGAATTGCTTTGATGTGTGTGTCTAACAATATTCTCTTATAAATGCTTTTCAATAGCCCATTTATATTCATTCGTAAATAAAGGTTTTCATGTTTTAGTAATTGTATAAAATTAATTAACAATTAAATGGTTTTCGAGCCACCAGCACCTGTTCAAGGTGGTATTAGATGTCTTATCTTGTTTTTCATAAGATGAAGTTGCTTGGCTCACAAACAGCCTTCCATGGATCAATTCTTGCTGCTAGCAAAACCTAACATACAAAAAAAAAAAATCAAAATTGTACCGTAAATGATTTCAATAAAATGAATAACTCTCAATATTTAACTCTTATCTTAAGATCACTATGTAAAATAATGATTCATACAATAAAAATAAAACTAAAAATTAAATATGATTAAATGACTTAACATTAAATATTCTCAAAATGGTTAAAATTTGGCCTACTAATAGAAAAATAAATGCATTCAAAAGTTATTTAGACAATCAATAAATGCAAGGGGGAGAAATACGTGTACTAAATGTGGAAGCATGGAAAAGGCATGTTTTGGGTTTGTTAAAAGGACACATATTCAAGTCAATGAATGTTATCCCAACCATAAACATGGTATGCACCCCCTTCTACACCCACCTTGACAGGAAAGTGAATTGAGGTAAATGTTGTTTGATGGCAGTCTTTAGCCTTTTTAGAATGCCTTTATCGTTTTGAGAGAAGAAATATAGCCTGGGATGCCATAGCTAGTGGGTGGAGAGAACAACTTTAAATGGAAGACTTGGTAAATGGTTTTTGTGTTTGATTATGCTTGAAACATGGGGAAATCGATGGAATTCTTTGATTCTTCTAAGAAATTGTGCCATGATCAGGAGTGAGAAAGAAAGAGACATGGATCTGGTGAAGTCATTGAGCAGTGGTGAAGGACTTCAAGGAGGAGTTATTGTTGATCTTGTTTCTAAGAAATAATCTTTCTCTATGCCTTCCATTATGCTATTTATGCAATAAATAAGTTTAGTATGAGCAATTAATTATTTTGGCCTGTTGAACTTTAGTAAGGAATGAGGTTAAAGTAGGGTTTTAGTGCCTTATAAAAACTGTTATTTTCTGTAGGATATCCTCAAATGCTGATTGTGTTTAGTTTTAGCTATGATGATCCTGATCGTAATCCACCAAAGATATTGGTGAATTAACAGGCTCAGATTAAGGTATCTCTTGGCTATAGTGCTCCTTGTTTATTGTTATCACCTTTGATGATATATTTCTTTCAGGTAGTATTGGTGCTCTTTAAGGCGGAGTAATTGGGATAAAATTAAGGTTTTGAGGGTATAAAATTTGTTTGTGAACAATTATGAAGTTAAAATTGAATGCAACATGACAACCAACATCCCCATGAGAATTCTTATAAACTCCTTATATTAGTTCTCTTGTTGTTGTCATATAAGAAATGATGTTTGTAGCTGGGGGAGAGAATGGTATCTTAGTGGTTCATATTTATAAAAAATTGCTTGAGTAGATCGAAGGGCCTGTCATTGGTTCTATTAAAATTTAATGCAAGAAATAGGTTTTGAAAGCTCATAATATTCCTTTTGATTTAGATAATTTTTTTCCCACGAAATATGATGGTTTGGAGGCATCATAGGAGGTTGGAGACCAATTCGAAAGAATGTAGTGTTGATTCTTGGTAAGAATTCATCTTAAATTTAAGTTTATTAACCTGAAAAAGTGAGTTAATTGATCTTCGTAGCTTTAAGTGTTGTGGAAATCTAGTTTCTAGTTTGGTTGTGGTAGATCCATCTAGCTTTTGTGAAACCTTTCAATGAGTGTACGCATGAAAATGAGACTTCTTATCTATCACGTGAAGCAAGCTGGTAGTTATATCAATCCCTTGGATCAGATGCTCGTCGGTTTAATGATTTTGTTACTACTAAAAGTTTTAGTATGAATTAATATTTTGAGATTTTTTATTGAAAATCATCTTAAATCAGTTCAAATCAATACCATATTGGGGTTTTTCTAAAACTAACAGTTGTAATCTATACCTCTATCGTATAATAATTTGATGCTATAACTAGTATCATTCTTCATCATTTGGATGTCATTCGGTGGAACCATTTCTAGAGGCATTCGCCAAAATTCTGCAATTGTTGATCATTTTCATCTCGTAGAGTCGTTTTAGAATTGACCTGCCAAAAATATATAAAGAGAGTATTTCACAAAAATGGATCTTGATAGTGGTTTCATTTAGATTTAAATTATCATAGGAACTTTAAAATTTCTGTAAAAATATTGTTTGATATTTTTAGCAACCCAATTCTAAACTTAGTTTATTCAAAAAAAATTGTCTGCACCAAAACACATTTAAAACGTTAGTTTATTTTGGTGTTTCCTTATTATGGGATTGGTTATGTAGGTTCCTAGTGGTACCTTATAGCTAAGAGATTTAGGATGAAGTGCCAAAAATATTTTTCTCAAGGTGGGGGTATTTTATCCATTGCCATTTGGTAGGTAATTTAGCGAACTATGAATTAGTTGTGAGGTGAGCTACTAAACCTTGTTTGCATTGTGTTTGATAGTTTTACCTCGGAATGATTATTTTGCATGGCCTAATGCAATTTTAAATTATATGATGTTGGTTTAGAGGTCAACTAACCTAGACTTAGTTTGAGGCCTTTTAGACTACATGGCATTAATGTGTTTTGTAATTGTGTTTTATGAGGACACTGATTTAACGAATTGTTAACAGATCACATTTTATTTATTTTGGATATGCATTAGTTTCCTAGTTGTATTGAATTATCTATGACTTTATAAATTTTTGACTAGAGAAATCAAATGCAACATTGTCCACCATTTTCTGGTGTAGTCATTACAACATCATCGTAGCTAGCTTGTCATAGTCCTTTGCATGGCTCGTAAATTGAGAGAGATGGTTATTAGTTCTATTTTTTGGGGCATTATTGTGTGTGCATGTTGTCCTATGAATTTGTCTAAGCTTGTAGATGCATTTTATAAAGAAATGTGTGATAATTGTGCATCTAAGTGGTTTTTTTTTTTTAAAATGTGTTTGGATGTATATTTTAGTCATTAAAATTTTGGGCATGACATTTTGGTATTATAGCATGGTTTTTGTGTTGGGAGATCTATGGATTTTTATTCAATATTGTTTCTTCCATAGTGAATTTATGTGTGTACATGTTGAGTGTCATGACTCCTTGAGGAGGTAAGGATAATACACCCAAAGAGTTCCTTAATCTATGGACTCTTAAGCCAAGTATCAAATAATGGGTTTCTTGTTTTGGTCTATATACTTGAGAGACCCATGTTAAAATTTGTTGAGCACGCACCCATCTAATTGAACAAATGAGGTTTTATAAAAGTATTGGAACAAGGTTTCAACCAAGTGTTAGGAATTCAAGGAATTCGGATGGTCATGAGGGCCAAGTGTCTCTTAGCTCATATTATGAGCTCTTGTATGCCAGGTTGATGGGCCTTTATAGATTTAGTGACCTTTTTTAATCTAATGTTGTCTTATCACTATAGTAGAGTGTTTGATATTATTCCATGGATTTTTATATTGTATTTGTTTGAGAGAGGTTATGGTGGGTTGTTAAGACATTTTTTCCACCAAGTAGGTGGTGAAATTGACACTTTTACAGCGATGACCATGTTAGAGCTTATGGTGGGTATCCAAAGGTTGTGATCAACAACTATTTGAGGTTATGACCTCATTTCTTAGAGTATCTACTTAGTGAACACCTTGGGTAGGACCAACAATGCTTTGGAGGTGACCTTGTTGATTAAAACCTCAAGAGGAATGCGTCTTTGTTTCTTCATTACTATGAAGGTATGATGTACCTTCCCAATTACAAGAATCTTCAGTTGACTGTTAGACCCTTGCTAATATTAGTTCCTTGATAATAAGGAGCTAAACACCTCTTAGATAGAGTTGGACTCTTACAAAGATGACACCATGTTGAGTGTTTTACCTATGTGTAAGTGCACCAAATTGGGGGACAAAAAAGGGCCTACCCGTGGACATAATTTTTTTGAAATTTCAGAAATTTGAAATTATGTAGATAATTTGAGATGGCTACACTCAAAATTTGAAGATGGTATAAAAATATGAATTGTAGCACTTCAAGTCTAATATTCAAAAAACTATTTTTTTTGAAAAATGGTTAAGTGTAAGTAGGTCAAACATCTAAAATTTGAAGAGGACCTCTTATTTTTTTAAGAAAACATAGTAGATAGATGTCCGTGCAATCCACCATTTTTTTAGCATCGTTAAATATTGTTTGAAACCGTTTGGTGAATATTTAAATAAGATCTTCCAGTGTGTTACAAAATTTTTAAATATTTTTTCAATGAATATATTTTTTTAATTAATTTTACAATTAAGTAGATCTTGAAAATTAACAAAAAAATGGATAGCCGGTAGTGCAGCCCACCCTAACTACCTAAAAATAATAATTTTTTTTTAAATGTGTGTAGAATTAGACCTTGTTTGTTACCATATGATTTGTTTTAAAATTAGATTAATGAAAAACAAATTAGATAAACATGAATAGGCATGTATAGGTGTGGCATGTAGTGGCTTAAAAAGGTGTAGTTAGAAATAAATATATTTTGAACCCTTAAAATAGCCCAAAATTTATAAAAATCATATATTTAGAAAGAGGAATCTATAGTGTATTTGGAAAATGAATTTGAAATTTATTGGTTTTTCTCAAAACTCTCGATCTCGATTGTAGATGCATAGTCACAAGCCTTTAGCTCAGAAATCCAAGCCATTTCTGAGCCTAAAGGCTCAGTTTTCAATTCAAATTCAAATAATGTGTATGTGTTATAGAATATATTATATAACATGTATTTGTTGTTTTGTTATATATTTATATTGTTACATTTATTTTCTTATACTTTAAATTTATTTTATTAAAGATAATAAATTAGGGTCACTCAGCATCTGATAGAGTTGGTCTCACAGTTGCATGATTTACGATGTAAAAAATTGTTTTTCAAAATCCAATCAAGTCAATGCTTAGGCATTTTCAGGGTCTAAGTATTAAACCTAGGGATTTTAGGACATAATTTTTGCATTGATATCCATTTTTGGTAAACATATAATCATTTCTTAAGTTTTTGAGCCTTCTGAATTGATTCTTAGCATTTCTAGGAGTCTTAGGTTTGCCAAAATTGAAGTTTTAAATCCACTCACTTTGAAATTGATGTAAAGTGGTGTTATTGGGGTAGCATAGGTCACATTGATGACGTTCACATATAAAACAACCACTTTACATGTTAATTTCACTTGATCATTATCCCTCCCTCATCCTTGATCACTTCCTAATCATCTCTCATTATCCTTAATATCTCTCTCATCAATCCTCATTGTCCCTAATCACTCCCTCATTGACCCTCACTATCCCTAGTCATCTATAATCCCTCCCTTATCAACCATAATCACTTCTCCATTGACCATCACTATCCCTCATCATCCCTAATCACTCCCTCCCTATCCTTCATCATCCCTAATCACTCTTTCCTCATCTCTCATCATACCTAATCACTTCTTCATCCCTATTCACTCCCTCCTCATCCCTTCTTATCCCTAATCATTCCTTCATTGACCTTATTTGTCTCTCATCATCTCTAATCACTCAGGCTTATCATCCCTAATCACTCCATTAATTATTATCATCCCTCATCATCCCTAATCACTCTCTTCTCATCCCTCATAATACTTAATCAATCTTTCTTCATCCCTCATCATCACTAATCACTCCCTCAATGACCCTCACCAACCCTCACCATCCTTCATCACTCCATCATTGACCCTCACCATCCCTTACCATCCCTAATCACTCCCTAGTCATATATCATAAGTATATACTCTAAATATATATTTGATTCCAATCATATGTTGTTTAATCCATTATGATAGAAATTAACTCTTTTCTAGGACTTGTGTTATCAATTCCCATTTGTGATAGTCAATTTTAATACTGAATGAATTGGATGATTTTCCAAATTTATAGTCAAGTAACATAAGTATTAACACAAAATAGAGTCTAAATTTTAGTGCATCGAATTATCTTTGTTGTGAAACTGACTAAATTAAAATTTATTTGATTCCACCTTTGGTATTTTGGTTCAAAAGATAAAAATTAAACACAACTCTCTTGTATAATTTTCTAATTTTGAGAAGATTTGAATCAAATGTAAAGTTATTTAGTGTTTCCCATTCCTGTATAACTTGAATCTTGGTTAGGTTCACACATGCACTCCTTGTGTGTGTAATGTGTCCGAAATATTTTATCTCTTCCATTAAAAATTAACATTTACTCATGTTATCACAGGAATATGTTTTTGCAAAATGTGAAACACTAGTTCAACACGATGTAGATGTTCATCCCATGTTTTCTAAAGATTAAGATGTCATCAAGGTAGATAAAAAAATCACATGGGTAAAGGGCATAAGGATGTCATTAAACATCTTGAAATGAATGAATTATTTATATTAGTTAACCGAAAAGGCATAACCAACTAGTCAATCAATCCTTCCTTTGTTTTTAAGACTATATTCCAAATGTCTAGAGGTTAACATGAATATGATGATACCAAAACTTAAGTTTATTTTTTTTAAAAACTTCTACACCATGGATATGGTATAAAAATTCCTTAATATTTAAATGAGGATAATATTTCTTCATGTTAATCTTGTTAATATTTTTTAATTAATTCACAACTTTGGCACAAACACAATTGGGTTTTTGCAAGGCAATGATTTGGGCATGATGTGTCCATTATCCATGACTTCATGTATCTACCACTTGATCTATTCATTCTCTAGAAATGATATTTTATATAAAGAGGTTTGAGGTAGAGGCAGTTAAGGTATCAAATCAATAGTATTGTTTAGTGTATAGTATGCAAGAACTTATTTAGGTGACTGAAATATATCCTTGTATTCATCTAGTTTATGATTCAACTATTTCATCTTTGTTATTATTGGATAAACCACAATATGATATGGTGACATAAGGATGTCATTAAACATTTAATTCTTACCATTAAGAGTATACTTCTTACTAGAATCGACAATATTCTTGCACTTCCTGCTACTAATGACTAAAAGCTTATGAACTAACTATGATAGATGGTATTTTAGATCATGACAATCTATCACAAAATTTCAAGGATTTACTTCATAGACTACATGTCAATGGTAATACATGGTTAACCACATGTAAAACATCACACACCTATAATGGTGAGATGTCACAAAAGATTGCATCTTTTAAAAAATTGATTTTTTATACCAAGTAACACTACTAGGTGATCCATTTCTCAAGGCCTACACTAGACCATACACTAGCGTATGGTTCTGGATGATGTATAAATTTTAAGTTCAATTTTTTAAAATTTGATTTAGGAGAAATTAAATTATTTTGACTTCCATTAGAAATGATGAAGTGTATTGTCTCACCATTGATCTACATTTGTTAATGAAATAATATTTTTAATTCATATAATTTCTTGTTGGGGGAAGTAGATATTTTTTTAGTATCGACCATATCATTGGGTTCATAATCTGTTATCTACTTAACTTTTTATAGTGCTAGATAACTTGTACCCACTTCTCGAGATGTGAAAGTAGAGAGATCATAGTGTGACACTCTTCATTAGATTGAATATTTAAGTTATGAATTAAGCACCACTTTCCAATCTTGGACTACTTGTTCTAATCATTTAAAAATTATTTTCCACCCTCTGGTATGATGACTCAATCAATATACATACAAATAGAAGGCCTTAAATATAATTATTTAGAGCATAAAATGTCCCCATATGAATAGCAATTGATTGGTATCAGGAAATCACATAGCTTGGTGATATTCATGTATTTACTACCCATTTTTGGTGCTATGGTGCTTTTACTTGCTTCTTTTTTTATGGTGGATTTTCAATTGTGAATTACATTATTTATAATAGGCCCATATTTTTTCATAGGTGTTAAATATTTGTGTTTCAAATTTTCTTCCACATCATTTTGATCACTATGTCTTAAATTTTATGCTAGCACTCAACTCTCCACTTATAGCTCCTAACATTATTAAACTCCAACAAAATACCACCATCAAGGTATTAGATGGAGTGATTAAGGATGAGGAGGGATGAGGAAGAATTGAGTAGAGATGATAAGGGAGTCAATAAGGATGATGATGGATGGTGAGGGTCAATGAGGGAGTGATTAGGGAGGATGAGGGAGTGGTTAAGGATGATGATTTATGGTGAAGATTAATGAGGGAGTGATTAGGGGAGATGAGGGAAGAGGAATGAGTGATTAAATATGATGAGGTATGATGAAGTAGTGATTAGGGATGATGAGGTGATGTAGAAGAATAACTACCCAATATAAATAGTGATCTAGTTTACATGTTTTGAGTATTTATAAGGTGGTTAAGGTCATAATAATTCTATATGAGTCTTTTTAAGTTTCTAGTTTTGTGTCAATTTTGAATTAGAGTTGTATTGGACTTTCCCGCCAAATCTTTCATTTGAATTTTTAAACTTTCATAGAGAGTTAAATCTTGTTTCAAGAATTCCAACATTGAATTTGGTGTGGTTTGCTTTAGCGAGGATTTTAGGATGTTAAAACACATATATCTAAACTCATATTTGATAAATATGTTATTAGTTGAGTTAGTTGAGGACACTCTCAACATATAAAAGAAGTTAGAATTCAGTTGATGGTTATTTGGTAATAAGAGTCTTGTCCATGTCTTATTTTTTATTCAAAGTCAGATTCAAGAGAGTTAGAGGGGGTCAGATTAAAAAGGATGAATTTAAAGAACCCAAAACAAGTGAATAAAGACAAGTTTTGATTATTTGCAAACAAGAAAGCAAACAGACCCTACATCTTCTTGAATATGTGCAAAGATAGTTGACAGTGTGCATGATCATGAAACATGATTAGTAAAACTTTATTTGTGTGAGTGGTAAGTTAAAAATACATTTTATTTGATGGTGATTATATAATTTGTCATTTGAGTTTCCAGTCTTTTGAATGTTCAAATTACAAACTATATACCCTGTGCTTTTACAAATTGTGCCTTGAAATATGAGTGAAGGTCAGAGTCTTGTGGAAGAGGAGATTTTATTTGGTGGTATTTTGGAATGTATGAGTAATTATTAACTTGAAATAACAATTCATTAATAGTATTTAAACATTGTATGTTGTTATTTTTCTAAGGACATTCTATGTTAAACAACACAACCATGTCCTTTATGAGCAAAAGTTCTGAGTATACATCTGTGTGAGAAGGTATACGCATATATTGGAGTGAAAATTCAAATGTATATGTTGATGAGTTTATTCTCATATTATCATGAACTATTATGGTATTTAAAGTATATTTAATATATTTAGATGAGAAAAAAGAAAACAACATAATCCTATAGTCATCAAGAAACTTAACATAGTCAAAGTGGTATCTTGTGAAAATTGGAAAATTGAGTGTTATAGATGGAAGGCATTGATTTTTTAAAGTGTGTAAATTTTTTTATAGGATTTTCAAACGTTATGTTTATTTAAAACCCTTTTTGGAATGAATTAGAACAAATAACCTCTTCTCGGTTTACTACAGACCTGTGACTAAGTACACAATCTATTCAAATTTGGTTAAATCAATCTAATGTAAGTTTAGAAGGGAAATATAATAGTTTTAAAATGTGTATAGCATCAAATCATACATAATACAATATTCAAAGTCATTATAAACTCCTTTGGAAGGTTTAAATCTCATTTTGACCCTTCTTGGGTTTGTGAAACTAGTCCAAACCCTATATTAGGGTTTTTACTTTCAAAGTGAGTTTATAGGAGTTATAACTGTAAATAATTCATGAAATTTGGTGAAAAGTTTGAGTTAAACATTCCCAAAGATAATATAGTGTTTTTAATTTGTGTAAGTATGGATGGGGAAGGATTGTGTGGTAGATAGGGTAGAAGGAAACCTAAAGACCTAATTTGAGAGTAAAAAGAGCCAAAAGAAGTTATCAAATAGTTGAAACAAATCTTGGAACTTTGTGAATAAATGGGATATGTTATAGGGTATCCATAAATGAGGTTGATTTGATGATTTTAGTCCGTACAAGAAGATTATATGATAGAGTAAAAGGTAGTGTATGATATGAGGATTGTGTTGAGAAGTTAAGTAGGGTTGAGAAAAAGTTAGAGAGAACTCAAAGGAGTGGAAGGAAGTTTTTCAGAGCCCTATTAAAGCCTAAGGAACTAGAGTAATATTTGATCCAAGTTGTTATAAGTCATAAAGACTAGTAAGGGGGATAGTCTCAAAGTAAGAGAGATTGAATGCATTGAGTAAGGAGAATAGAATGAAGAATTTAGTGAGACCATCCAAATAATAGTGGAGAATAAATGAAATGAATAAAATGTAGATGTGAATTTGAAATGTGTGCAAGGTCTAAAGATAGAGATCAAACAAGAAAAGAAAAAGTGAAAACTAGGTCGATATTGGCAAAGAGTTTGGACAAGTAGAGTATGCAATAGGGATTTGCATCATGAGGGATGGTGAGGGGAAATGAGGGAGTGATTATAAATGATGAGGAATAATGAGGGTCACCAAGGGAGTGATAAGAGATGAGGAGGGATGAGGAGGGAGTGATTAGGGATGATGAAGTGGTGATTAAGGATGGTAAAAGCCAATAAAGGAGTGATTACGGATGATGAGGGATGGCGAGAACCAATGAGGGAGTGATTAGGGATGATGAAGGAGAGATTAAAGATGATGAGGGATGGTGAGGGTCAATGAGGAAGTGATGAGGAATGAGGAGGGACAAGGATTGAATTGTTAGGGAGAATGAGACATAGTGAGGGTCAATGAGGGAGTAATCAGGGATCATGAGGGAGTGATTAAAGATGATTAGGGATAGTGAGGGTCATTGAGGGAGTGATTAGGGACAATGAATAATGATGAGAGAGTGATTAGGGGTGATGAGGCATGAGTAAGAAGTGATCAAGGATGAGGGAAGGATGATGAACAAGTAAAATCAACACAAAGTGGTTATTTGATGTGTGTAGGTCATTAATGTGACCTATGTTACCCCAATCACACCACTTTGCATCAATTTCAAAGTGAGTGGTTTGTGTTGACCAATTTTTGGTCCTGCAAGCCAAAATTGGGCACGCCCTCCTTTTTCTTTAAAAAATTCATCCAATCCATGTTTTGGCTAGATCATCCCTCTGTTGCCTTGTGAAAAATGTTCTCTACCAGATCTTTCTCATGAAAAATATAGGTGTTTCCATCATTCTACTTTGCCAAGTGCATTTCAGGTTTCCCAAATGACTTGTGCAATTTTCATAAGTCAAGTCACTTGATAAACCTGATTGGTCTTGGTGGTATAAGTAAAGTCACTTGTAAAACCCGATTTGGTCTTGATAGACCAAATCAAGTTTTCCAAGTGTCTTTACTTATTTTCCTTAGTAGCTGAAGTTGATGTAAAACCCAAGTAGCAGCTCCTGGGAAGTCCAAAATGGTCTATCTAGTGCAAATCAGGTTTGTGCAAGTGCATTACTTGTCTAATTTTGTAAGTAGAAGTGATTGAATAACATTAAATGGTCTAAGCAGTTCGTAAAAGGCAACAGATTTCCTTTAGAGAGCATTTTGATGGATTGAAGAATGTTTTCAAAAAGTCTAAAGGGTAAGTGTCTCTTCAAAGGGAAATTGGGAAAAGAAAGAGGACTTCTTCACTCTCATGAAGGGTCATTGCAAAATTCTTGAAGGGTATGTGCCCTTGCGGAGGGCACCTTGGTTGGCGGTAGGACCAAATCAAAATTTTCAAAGGGGAATTTAGAGGCACAAAGTGCCCTTATGGAGGGCACCTTGAGAAAGTGAAAAATGAAATCAAAAGGCCTGAGGGGCATGTGCCCTTCAGGAAAAGAAGAAATCAAAAGAAAGAATTCCTTTAAACATTTTTTAAGGAAAGTATGGAAAAAAGTCTAAAATAAAGAAGGCTCAATAAGTCAAAGATAATCCAAGAAGAAGGCAAGGAAAAGGAGAAGGCAAGGAAGAGACAAAACATGAGCAAAGTAAAGAGTAGAAAAAGACAAAGCATAGAACAACTCTAGCAACTAACAAGGTCAAAAGGTAGAATCAATGACCACTCAGACCAAGACAAGTGGCATAGACAAATTAGCAAGGGGAATTAATACATTTGTTCAAATATATCTACCAAAAACCAATACAATAAATTGGTTTTAGAACTATAGAGGAGAACAACCCATGTTTTTATGCTTCACCATTAATGCACAACCAGTTGCACCTAGCATTAAAGAGAGCATGGTCCAACCACAACAACTTGTGGATGGCTTTTTTAGTTGCTAGAAGGAGTATCCCATGATTTTATAGGCCCAGGATAGAAAGGGTGGTGACTTGGACATCTACAACATGGCTCTCCCATATGTAGTTGGAAGAATATGATAATAACATGGTCTTCTAGTCTCTGCAGAGGTGTTTAACTCAACATGGGTTTTCATTCCTTGATTTGTTAGCTACCTTATTTCCAATTCTCTATATATTTTTAGCTTCTCATTTGAGAAAATATCTCTCAACTTGTATGGTGAAGCCCTGTAGGAATTTACCTTGATTCAGACAGAGCATTTTACCTCCATTTGAACTTACACTTTTGTATATGTCTATGGTTTTATCTTGTGTTAAGTAATTTTATTTTCATGCTTTCATAAGTTTATTCTAGTATATCAAGTGCATAGTGATTTTATTCTCTTTCAGGTCACAAGAAGTGTTTGAAGAAGTATAGGAAAGTGAACAGGCTATGCAACAGTGTGTTTTAGAACACCTCTTGTGCTAGTTTCTTCCTCCCTATATCTTCATAGAACCCCCTACTGAAATACTGATGCAAGGAATTTTTTATCACCTAAATGAAGTGTATACTTTTTATCCATGGTTTAAAGTGTATGCCAAAGCTGAGTAGACCAATTGTTTTTGTGCATCACCTCTTAGCTTAGGTCCCATTTTCAATATTTTCTCTCCCTTTTCATCCTCCCCATTGTTAGTAATAGGAGATCTAGGGCCTCAGGGTGCATCAAGGGGAGCTATCCCCTAATCTAGAGATTCATCCCTCATGTTTTCCACCCATATCAAGAGGGATGTCTCCATTATGTCACATGGATGAACATAGTTGAGCCTCCCTTTAGAGGGTGCAATCCATCATGTCAATAGTTTTTGACACACCCAATGGGATAATTTTTATGTCCTATAAATTTTAGGATTGGTGTTGGTCTTGATATTGTTAAAAAATTCTAAAATAAGGAACTATATTCAACACTTGGTGACTCCATTCAGGAACCAAGTCTCTAGTAAATGACCAGCCTGACATCCCATGCCAAAGGTCACTAAAATATATTCTTCTAGGGGTGTCCCTTTTGAATTTGTTGAGTTAACTTTGAACTCACTGAGGTTTGAAAATACCCACCCTTACGTAGCAAGCCATTTTCCTAAACTGGCCATAAAATATACCTACTCAAGGAGACCCCTATTGAATCCTTTCACAGCCATGCCAGCCCTTAGGGCTTTCCCTTTTATGGCCTTCAATGGTTAAAGTCTCTTGAACCTTTAGTAGTATGACCCAATTCTAGGGATAGCTCTCAAAATTTTTCCTCCCTTTATTGGAGAGGGCCCAATCACTACTATCGAGCATATTAGAAACATAGCAAACCTCTGCAACATCCATAATATCACTAAAGAAAATGTAGTCATTAGATTGCTAGCCTTGTCCTTCAAAGAGAAAGTTTTAGACTGGTATGGGACCTTGCTTATGAACTCAGTTGGCTCATGGAATGAGTTAGGGACCCTCTTGACCAATAGGTTTGGGGAAAAAAGTGACCATTTATCTCTAGCTGAGTAGTTAACCACCATGAAGCGAGCCCCACATGAGTTTATGCAATATTTTAACACTAGCTTCCAAAACACTTGGGACAGGATCCTAATTCTTATGAGGCCAACCTCGAGCTATGTTTTCATTTACTACATGAAGACCCTGAGTAGTGACATTGATATCATGATATTGTCCATAGGTGGAAATACTCTGCTCGCTACCTATGAGATAGCCATAATTACTAAAAATTGCCTTGTTCAACCAGGAAAGATAGCTCCTAGACCTCCTATGCCACTCTTTCCTGATTTATAGCCCTCAATCTAGCCTGCTTTTCCCACTTTAGCTCCTCTACCTAATCAAGAGAAGTTAGATGTTTCCCTTAAAAATGACATCCATGAAGTTAAGATCCTACTGCAGAGTGTTACCAATGAGATAGTTGACCTTAAGAGACAATAAGCTTAGAGTTATAGGCCAAATCAAGGCTACCAACAATTTGGGCAAGCAAATAGGCCTCCCTTATAGAATTATAATCAAGGGAAAGGCCAAATTACACATGTCAAGCCTTATCAAAGATATAATCAAAATTCCCCTTCATCTTCTAAGGCTCTTGTCCCCACTCAAAATATTTTGGTACAGGAGCAACCCAACTATCCACCCTTGGAACATGGCCAAGAATAGGTTGCTTATGCCAGTGAGCTACCAAATCAAAGCACGACTACACAAGGTGATCATGTAGCCCAATTATCAAATTTTGAGATGTCAACATAACTTGGGATAAATAGTAGGTAGGCTCAATCTGATTCCACTCTTATGAATCACTTAGAAGGAGAGTTCTACGTAGTCAACTATATGGGGAGCACAAGTAATCAGAATGTTAGTGTTGCATCCAACACTAGATCCAAAAGGAGAGCCATTGATGAAGCTCAAGCACCTACAGCATCTCCTACACCCAATCAAGAATGGAGTGTACCTAAAGCATCCCCAAGATCACAAGCAAATCAAAAGTTTCCCAATTATAGGCCAATGGTTTCAGCTTTAGCTCCTCAGGTTGCACCACAGGTTATGAACGTTCCCAAGGAGAACTCTAAAGGGCATAATCCTTTAATCAATATGGTGGACTAAATGAAGAAGCTACACATAAACATCTCATTATGGGATTATTAGCACTACCAGGATAACAAGATATACTCCAAAAGGAATTGTATGGGCTGGGTGAGCAAGTTGTCCCAGTAAGAAATGATAATGTGTTGGTAGTAAATGGGGCTCCTCCCATGCATGGTCAAGCAAAGAAAGATGAGAAGGTCCCTCCCTTCTATTTATCCCTGATTATTGGTGATTTATTCATCCATAATTGCATCATTGATGGTAGAGCAAGCACCTCAGTTATGCTTAAATGCATAGCTGATAAGCTAGGACTCAAGTATGAGCAAATGACCAAAGGAGTTCTACAGTTGGATGGATCACTAGCTAAGACCTTGGGAGTGCCAAGAGGCTTGAATCTAAATCTTCATGCCTGTCTAACCTTCACAATTCCCCTTGATGTGGTAGTGGTATATGTTCCTTCGAACTTTGCTCTTTGTTTGTCAAGAGATTTCACATCCAAGATAGGTGGATACTTGGTAACCAACTAGTCTTACATGGTTTTCAGGACAAAGTATAGAACTAAAGTGAAGATTGAGTCAAATACCATCCACAAGGATCACCTAGAGCCATACTCACCCAAAGTAGTGAATGTGAACTATGTAATCATTGATGAAGAAGAACTTTAGGTGGATCAATCTCCATCATCTTCCCTTGTAGGAGTTTCTAACCTGCTCCTAGATGAATGGAGAAATGACAACTTTGAGCATGATCCTTATAATTTCATTGAAGAAGCTATTCTTAGAGTCTACTACATGTATGAGAAAGATGATTTCATGATAAAATTGATGAAGATAGATGAAGAGGACTGTGGTTTGTGACAATTGTTCTTTGATGGATCTAGAAGCAAGTTGAGAGCTAGTGGTGGGGCAATGTTGGTTTCACCTTCAAAGGATAAATACTTCTCAAATTTTATGTTTTATTTATCCTAAACCTATAATTTAGTAGAGTATGAGGCCCTTATTCATGGCCTATAATGGGCAAGGAAGAGAGGAATCAAATAATTGCAGGTGTTTAGAGACAGTGAGCTAATTGTGAACCAAGTGAGAGGTCAAAGCTTGACCAAAAACTCCTTACTCAAGTCTTACAAGCACAGAGTGTGGGACCTTATAGAAAACTTCATTGATTTCAACATCATTTCCATTCCAAAAGAGGATAAAAATCATGTAGATAGACAAGCAGTATTCGGTGCTTAGTTTGACATCCCAAAGGGGATGAGACAAAGCAAGAATCAACATCATTAAAAGGTGATTGTGAGGCCCTCCATACTAGACAATGTCACCAATTAGCAGGTGTTTGAAAGTGACAAGAAAATATCACTTTTATTATAGGAATAATTTGATTATGCTTCCAAAAATTAGTCCAAGTTATAGCAGCAGTATGATGGGTAGATTGTTCAACTAAAGACCAACAGGCTTCCCAAAGGTTTGGTAACTCTTGAGAGCATTTTAAATGAAGATGACCAACTAAAGAGAGAAAAAGTAAGCATGCCAACCAAGAAGGAAAATTATGAAAGGGTATAGATCTACAAGGATAAGTTTCTTGCACTTGGGAAGGTGTGTACCAACGAGGAAAAGCATGCTTTCATTATGTTATGTCAATAGTTTATTAATGTCTTCGCTTGGGAGTATGGTGATTTGAAGGGCTTTGATCCAAGCTTAGCCCAACACACCATTTAGCTAGAGGAAGGTGCCAAACCCATCAAGTAAAAGCAAAAGCTAATCAATCAAAAGAATGAGCCTCTCATGAGGAGGGAGCTCACTAAACTGATTGAGTCTAGGATCATTTTCCCTATCAAACACTCTTTTTGGCTAGCCAATTTGGTCCCTGTTAGGAAGAAGAATGGAGAAGTCAAATTGTGTGTAGATTTTAGAGCCCTAAATAGAGTCTTACTAAGAGATCAATATCCCTTCCAAGTATGGAACAAATTCTTTAGATGGTAACAGGAAGTGAAAGGTTCTCTCTCCTAGATGGCTACTCTAAGTACAATCAAATCCTAGTACAAGAATATGACCAATACAAGATAGCCTTCACCACCAATTACAGAACATATGCCTATAATAAGATGTCATTTAGATTTTGAAATGCTATAGATACCTTCCAACATGCTATGGACATGGCTTTCCAAGGTTTGATCAATGGTATTATGCTAGTTTATCTTGATGATGTGATATTCTTATCCAAGGAGGCAAGTGAATACTTGAGGCACCTGAGGAAAATATTTGAAAGGTGTAGAGAGTTTGGCATCTCTCTCAACCCAAATAAATGCATGTTTTCCATCCATGAAGGCAGGCTCTTGGGCCATGTAGTTTTAAAAGAAGGCACGTCCATTAATCTAGAGAGGGTGCATGCCATCTTAGCATTGTCTTTGCCTAAGCACAAGAAGGGCCTACAAAGTTTCTTTGGTAATATAAATTTCATTAGGAGATTCATTCCTAACTTTTTGAGCTTGTCAAGCCATTAACTTCCATGCTAAGGAAGGATGAGACATTCACATGGATAGCAAGAAGAAGAGAAAGATTTGAAGGCATCAAGCAAGCTATCTCCCAAGCTCCTACCCTAGCTAGTCTAAAATTATCCAAGGACTTCAATCTATAAACCTTTGGGAATGAAGAGGTAATCTCTATTATGCTCAATCAAGCAAATGGTGAGAATTTAGAATAACCTCTTGATTTTTTTAGCCAAGGTTTAGAAGGCTATGAGGTTAGATACATGTATGTTGAGAATCAGGTGCTTGCAGTCATATGAAGTCTATAGAAGTTTAGACATATGTTGTCTAGCAAAAAAATTCACATCATGGTGCCACATCTTAGTGTAAAATACTTCTTGCTAAACTGAGACTTGAATGAGAAAAGGGTAGGTTGGATCACTAAAGTAATGCAGTATGATGTAGAGATTAAGACCACCAAGCTGGTAAGAGGAAGAGGACTATGTAAACACCTTGCTACAAAATTGAAAGAGATAAAGGAGGACATTTTGGTACTCCATGATGAACCTATAGTAGCTATACCTAAAATCATGAAGATTTGGGCACAAGACATGGTTCATTTCCTTCGAATTGGTGAGTGTCCACAAGGTCTTGATAGGACCAAGAGGAGGTATTTTAGACTCCAATCTCTTCCTTATGTCCTAGTTGATGGAGTGATGTTCTGAAAAGACTTTTTAGGGGTGTTCTTGAGATGCATTTATTTAGACCAAGTCAACAAGGTACTATCTGAGTTCCATGATAGACCAGCTAGTGGCCACTTTGCTCCCAAGGCCACAATTGTAAGGATTATGAGGGCTGGTTAATTTTGGCCCAATTTATTTAAAGACACTCATGCTTGGGTGAGGAAATATCAAAAATGTGCCTTATTGGATGGGAAGCAATAGTTGGTTTCCATGCCTCTTCATCCTATTCAGGTGGAACATCCATTCATGTAATGGGGGTTGGATTTCATAGGACTGATCAATCCTCCTTCTAGTGCTGGCCACAAGTGGGTTTTGACTACCATAGATTATTTCACAAGGTGGGTAGAGGTTAGATATTTGAAGGAGGCCAATGAGAGTATAGTCCTAGACTTATATGAAGCTCTAGTGACAATATTTGGGGTTTCAACCACAATCATTTTAGACAATGCATTGGCTTTCTTGAGAACATAGACAAGTGAGTGGGCATTAAAGTATGGCATCTATGTCAGCACTTCTTCCAACTACTATCCACAAGAAAATGGGATGGTTGAGTCCAAAAATAAGAATTTGATTAGGATCATAAAGAGGATAATGGAGGAAAATCAAAGGACTTGGCATGCCAAGTTGAAGACAAATATTTAGGTAGATAGGATCACTCCAAAAAAGGCAATCGAGAATTCACCATATACACTTGTGTATGGAAGGGAAGTTAGACTTCCTATCTCACTTGAGTTACTACCTTGGATCTTACCCATCAACTACAATTGGTGGAGAGTGACAGCCTGGAAGTTAGGTATTATGAGCTAATGGAGCTTCAAGAAGTGAGAGACTAAGCCATAGATGCCATGACCAGCAACCAACAGTAAACAAAGAAGCATTTTGACAAAAGGTCTATGCCAAGGAGCTTCTCAGAAGGTGACATTATCTTGAAGTGGGATGAGGACTGAGCCAAGCCTGGAAGGCACATGAAGTTTGATGCTTTTTGGAGTGGCCCATATGTCATCACCCAATGCAAGCAACACAATGTTTTCCATCTCTTCAAGTTGGATGGTGGAGAGCTACATATCCCAGTCAATGGGATATACCTTAAGCATTGTTGGTTTCTTTTGTCATGTACATAGTTTTCCCTATTTTTTCTCATTTTCGCTAAGTGTTGTTATGCATGTGTGTAGTATATTTACCCTTTATGTGTGTTTTTTCCTTGTTGTTTGGGGTAAAATCTTTGTCGGTTCATAGGTCCTTAAAAATTTGTTGTTGACTTTTCCAAGATGCATCCTAACTCCATGTCAAATGGAATTTATGGCTACCAGTCTTCCCAAGCATAGCAAGCATACTTCCCCTGTGAGTCACTAATTGTGTTGACCAATTTTTGATCTTGTAAGCCAAAATTAGGCACCCCCTTCTTTTTCTTTACAAAAGTCATCCAATCCATGTTTTGGCTAGATCATCCCTCTGCTGCCTTGTGAAAAATATTCTCTACCAGAACTTTCTCATGAAAAAGTGAGGTGTTTCCCTCATTCTACTTTGCCAAGTGCATTTTAGGTTTCCCAAATGACTTTACTTGTGAAATTTTAATAAGTCAAGTCACTTGATAAACCTGATTTGGTCTTAGTGGTGTAATTTAGACTTTGAAAATGTCTTTACTTACAAAGGTTATAAGTAAAGTCACTTACAAAACCTCATTTGGTCTTGACAGACCAAATCGGGTTTTCCAAGTATCTTTACTTATTTTCCTTATCAGCTGAAGTTGATGTAAAAACCAAAGTAGAAGCTCTTGGGAAGTCTAAAATGGTTTATCTAGTGCAAATCAAGTTTGTGCAGGTGTTGACCATTTTTTCCCAACAGGCCAAAAATTGGTCCCCTTCTTCCCCTGCTATTCTAGGCCAATTCATTTTTTATTTTGCATAAATCTGGCGATTTCTACAGACTCTGCAAGTCTATTTCTACGAATTCTGTAGGTTTTCTTTCGGCAGTTGAAGAACCAGTCAAAAAAGGAAAGATTTTATAAAGCTTCTTCGGATTTTTGTCTGAATATATTTACAAGGAAGGTTGGCATCTTCAAACCATTGAACCATCACTTCATTTCAAGCTTTGGTTTAATCGGCAGTTCAATCGGCTTTGGTTCAAGCCTTAGTTCATCATTCCAAGCCCATCACTTCAATTTCAAGCCTTGGTTCAATCTTCAAGTTCTTTGGCTTTGGTTCAATCAGCTAAGTTTAACGCTTAGTTCATCAGAAAAGTCTAGCAAAAAGTTCAAGCAGCTTCAGGTTCAGCATTTAGTTCAAGGACTTGGCTCGGCCCACAGCTTTGAACCATTGAACCAGTTCAATGATTTAGTTCAATGCCTCCAGTTCAACGTGCAGGTTCAACGACTGAGGCGAGTAAGAAGAGTTCAAAGGCTTAGTTTAATGGGATCAACGTGCAACTTTGAAC
The DNA here is from genome assembly GCA_037957365.1 of Torreya grandis. Taxonomy (NCBI): domain Eukaryota; kingdom Viridiplantae; phylum Streptophyta; class Pinopsida; order Cupressales; family Taxaceae; genus Torreya; species Torreya grandis. The sequence goes on along the minus strand of JARHVA010000262.1, from coordinate 1,875,769 downwards.
CATTGAACTGGTTCAAATGAATGGTTCAATGGCTTGGTTCAACTATTTTGGTTCAAGCGGCATTCGGCTCGGCACGCAGTCTTGAACCATTAAACCATTGAACTAAAATTTTGGTTCAACAGGTTGGTTCAATGGCTTGGTTCAAGGGTGTGCCCTACAGTTGGAGGATAGTTCAAGATCCAAAAGGCCTTGCGAAGGGCAGCCAAAGGGCCTGAAGTAGAAAATCCATGAAAAAAGGCCTGATGAACTTTGCCAAGGATGGTGACGGGCCCAAGAGCATCAAATTTTACACCAGGGAAGCTAGATCATACAAAGCACTAAGTGGAAACCACAAAGGACTTCAACATGCTTTTTTAGGAGTAGCAGAATGTGCCATGTGTCCTCTATAGGGCTCAATGGAAGCTGATAGGTGGCAACATCCTTGGGTTTCTCTTGGTGGCTTCAAAGAAGACTTTGGTGGGCCCGAATGAGTTACTAAGATCTAAGCGGAGCGTGCTAAGTGTCAACATCTGCTAAGAACCAAAAAAGGGCCCAAAATTTTCTCTAAGGTAGATAAAGGCTTTGCAAAAGTGACCACGTGTCAAATTTTCCCTAACTCTCAAAAGGCCCTCTAATGTAAGCGGATGCTACCACGTCCCATTATTAGCTCAGCAGAAGCTGCCACGTGTCAACGTCTGCATTTCAAAGTGTCTTCTAAGTGCCCAAGTAGTGGACTATGACACATGTCAAGGGTGGATGCACTCTCAGTGAAAAGGGACAAAGTAGGAAGTCGAAGGAGAGTCCAAGGGTGACAGGTGCGTGAACGTCAAATTTAAGCCAGTAAAAAAGCCATTGGTTTTTAAGTGCCTGAGTGCCGACCATGGAATGAACCCAAAGAATGCATCAACCCACCAAAAGATCACCCCTGAGAGCTAAAGGAGCAAAAAAGGACAAAGAGCCCAGAGAACAAAGAGTAGGCAGACGGTGTGGCTCATAAATTCAAATCCTGACAGCAGAATGGCCATCACACAGAAGTAGATGAAGTAATCCAAGTGATGTAGGAAGGTGTCAAGAATTTATTTTAGTGGTTGACACAGTGCCTACCATATGGTCATCAAAGAGGCATGACAGTGGTCGACGCGACTGGTTTTCTTCAATATGCACTACAGAGCAAGAAAATGGCATGGCTCATAAATTCAAATCCTGACAAGTAGAATGGCCATCACGTAGAAGCAGATGAAGCGATCCAAGTGATATATGAAGGTGTCGATTCAAGAAGTTATTTTAGTGGTTGACACAGTGCCTATCATGGGTCACTTGTAAAAAGGGTGCCAAAAGGCCCCTTTTCTTCCTCTATAAATTAGAGACTTGTCTTTGGAGAAATCATCTTCCACATTTGTAAGGCGTAGCCCTAGCAAATTTTCACCTGAATCAATAAACACATTTTTTGCCTCTATCCTAGTTAGATATCTTTGTGTATGTCTGAGTGTTAGTTTGTGTTTAGTCATTGCTTCTTGATGCTTGCACAAGTTCAACACCAACATACCTGGTGTCTATAAGGTGCCATTTCTGCAGCTAACAAGGAGAGCTATATTTAGAATTGCAGAAATAGAAGAAATTACTATACAGTGTGCTTTTCACAGCACCTTTGGTGAATCTCTATTTTTTTGTATTTTCCATTAAAGCCTCCCTGCTAAATTTCTTGCAACCTGGTCCTTCTGCCAGTTTGAAGTGTATGTATGTGTTTGTCTGATTTTAAGTGTGAGTGTGAGAAGGTTGGATCATTTTGATGCATCACCTCCTTTAGAGTAGTTTGTTTTCTTGAAATATTTCTCCCTTTTCATCCCCCCTATTATATATCTATATATATACATTAGCACTTATTAAAACAAATTAGATGCATCAAAGGGAGCTAAACCTTACCTAGAGACTCTCCCCTCCAGCTTCACTAGTCTCACAGGCGAGAGGGGAGTTTCCATTGTTACATGTGGAAGGCAGGAGCTCAACCTCCTTGCCCTGAGTGCAATCCACTGCATCAACCATTTTTGGCAAGCCTGATGGGACCAACTAGGACAAGTTGTGTCCATAGAGTTAAAGAATTTTGGTGTGTTCTTCGACCAATCAGCCTTTGGAGGCTTTCGCATCAAACACCAATGGTGACTCTGAGTTAAATCAACTAGTTAAGCAGTTTTGGTACCATACCATCAAGAAACAATATTTTGGTATGTATACCCCCATCGTTCAAAGCCATGGACCCTATTTTCCTTGGCCAGCATGGCTATAATCCTTACCAGCCTTATGTTGATCCTTATCAGGTTTGATATGACCGGTCCCAGCCCTATCATGAGCTATATCAGCCTCATGCCCAGTCTTCTCATTATGTCACTTCTCCCACTCAACCCAGTCTCTTTGACAATCAACCCATTTTTGCCTTCAAGCGAGCACTGCTTTGATACAAAAAATATGTAATAGATCTTGACACCAAAAGGGGATGTGGCCAAGAAATTCCTAATCATGTCATCCATCAAGTGAGAAATGCACTAAATCAAGTTAAGAAGGAATGGACTCCCATTGAAAGAGCCAATTGGCACAGGCTTACAAGTGAGATGCTATATGTGGGTGGTTTGATTGCATCTTTGGAAGAGAAGCTGAGTATTCATGAGAGGCAGCCTTACCAAGTCTACCAACCTGTATACTTGCTACCCCAAGCATCATATCAATCATGCACAACCCCTGCTTATAAGCCAAGTCAAGCCTGTCAAAGTCATTTCCCCAATTATGTTGAGGAGAGTTTCGAAATGGCAAATATTGTGTTTAAGGCTAATCTTGATAGACAGATTGAATTGGCAAACCTTCAGATGCAGCAGTCCATTTTGGTAGCAAGGGAAGTGGAATCTAAATCTTCACTACCCTCTCATATTGTGGCCCCATCACCCCCAAAGGAGATTCCCAGTTTGAATTGCTTGAGCTGGAATAAAGTGGTTGAGTCATGGAATAGCAAAGAGGAGAAAGACATTGTCCAAGAGTGTGAGGTACAAAATGAGGTTAGTCCTTTTCAAGTCCCTCCCACCCTTCCTCAGGAAGATCCTTGCATTTCATGGCAATCTTCATGCACTCCCCATCTCTATGATGACTCCCACGAGCTCCAAGAGGTATAAAATGAGGATGATCTGACCAAGCGGATTGAGGAATTAGAAAAAAGGATGAGACTACTAGGTGAACGAGAGATGGAGCTTTCAGACCCTATAGAGGAGCCGACGCCAAAAAGAACCCCTTCCACCAATCCACAAGCTAATTTCAATATTGATGAAGTGTTGGTAAAGTGGAGGGACGAAGACCAAGAAATTTTGGCCCAAGGTCTGCCCCCTCCTATTCTAAAGAAAGCCCCCTCTTGTGTGCCAAATCCTTTCTATCAGATGGCACTTGCTCATTCTGACTCATCTGATGCATTAATCGATCCTACCCTCAATCCCATGCACCTAGATTTTTAGCACACCTCTTTTCAAATAGCTCTTCCTATACATGAGTAGACCCTCCCAAATCTTCCCCAACCTCCTCAAGTCTTTCAATGTGATCTCCAAATTCTGAGCTGGAAGAAGGAACATCATGAACCAGCTCAGGTTCTTGAAGAGGATGAAGTTGATGCCTGTTCACAGGAGCAAGATTCCAATCCCAAGATCATGAGTTGGAAGCAAACAGTGGAATATTGGGGCAGAAAGGAAGAGGAAGAGAAAGGTTTTGCTCAAAACCTTGAAGAAGATGGGGCTGCTAATGCTCCTGATGATGATTGTGACTTCTAGGAAAGGCTTTTCCAGGAAGATATGGATAGGTGTATTGTAAAATTGGAGTCCATAGCAGGTTTCCTCAGTGAACGTGTGATAAACGTTTAAGACCAAATAACAGATTCCATGTCTGAATACACTCCATCCACACACCACCAAGAGAGCTATTAGGCCTTACCTGATATAGATTATGTTCAGTTTATGACTGACCAAGGAGACTTCAGGAGTATGGATGAGGAGGAGATTACCTTAGGTGACATGGAGAATCATGGACAATCTCTTGTTCATGTTTTGAATGATTCATTTGAAGTCATTCGGGTAGGTTGCATTGTTCTTCAAGAGTTGGATAAGAGTGGGGAAGGCAGCATTGGACTCAAATAAGTTTGCAAAGGGGCTACAGGCCTTCAAATTTATTCCTTCAAGAGGTGGGTGAATCTGAAGATATTTTATTTGAAATCATCAAGGAGGACGGTCATGTCATGGAACCCAAGCATGAGGTAGAGGAGAAAAAGCCAGTCAAGGGTGCATATCAAGGGGCTTAAGGTGATGAGTTAGCAACAATTGAATTCTTGATGAGATACACCATCTTGAACAACCAATAGGAGGCAAGCTTCCAAGAACAAATAGAGTTCGTATACATTGGAAGCATGTTTGAATCTCCACTCAGATACAAGCCAAGCAAGGCGACAAGCAAGAGGATCAGGTCACCAAATCTCCTTTTCTTTTAGCCACTTGTTTGCCACCATAAGTCTTCTTTCTAGGAAGGAGACTTAAGAAGCTTTCCCTTTGACCTAGGAGGGAGGCAAATTTTCCTGGTTAGTTATACTGTTTCCCCTAAGTGTTGTTTGCACAAGTAGTTTTCTTAACTTTGTGTGTGTTTTCTTTCCCTTTTGAGGTGAATCTGCATGATTGGTTCTAGATTTATAAGATCTATTTCTGATCTTTAAGTTACAATCTAACCCCGTGCCCAATGGATTTTTAAGGCAACTGGCTTCTAAGCATAGCAGGCATGCTTCCCCTAGGAGTCACTAATTTGTTGACCATTTTTTCCCAACAGGCCAAAAATTGGTCCCCTTCTTCCCCTGCTATTCTAGGCCAATTCATTTTTTATTTTGCATAAATCTGGCGATTTCTACGGACTCTGCAGGTCCATTTCTATGAATTATATAGGTTTTCTTTTGGCAGTTGAAGAACTAGTAAAAAAAGGCAAGATTTTATAAAGCTTCTTCAGATTTTCATCTGAAGAGATTTATAAGGAAGGTTGGCATCTTTGAACCATTGAACCATCACTTCATTTTAAGCTTTGGTTCAATCGGTAGTTTAATCGGCTTTGGTTCAAGCCTTAGTTCATCGCTCCAAGCCCATCACTTCAATTTCAAGCCTTGGTTCAACCTTCAAGTTCTTCAACTTTGGTTCAATCAGCTAAGTTCAGTGCTTAATTCATCAAAAAAGTCCAAAAAAAATTTCATGCAACTTCAGGTTCAGTGTTTAGTTCAAGGACTTGGCTCGGCGCACAGCTTTAAACCGTTGAATCGGTTCAATGCTTCAGTTCAACGCCTCCAGTTCAATGCACAGGTTCAACGGCTGAGGAGAGTAAGAAGAGTTCAAATGCTTAGTTCAATGGGCATGGCACATAGCTTTGAATTGTTGAACTAGTTCAAATGAATGGTTCAATGGCTTGGTTCAATCATTTTGGTTCAAGCAGCATTCAGTTCAAAGCAAATGGTTCAATCAGCTCGATGCGTAGTCTTAAACCATTAAACTGTTGAACCAAAATTTTGGTTCAATAGGTTGGTTCAATGCCTTGGTTCAAGGGTGTGCCCTACAGCTAGAGGGTAGTTAAAGATCCAAAAGCCCTTGCGAAGGGTAGCCAAAGGGCTCGAAGTAGAAAAGCCACGAAAAAAGGCTCGATGAACTTTGCCAAGGATGGTGACGGGCCCGAGAGCGTCAAATTTTACACCAGGGAAGCCAGAGCATGGAAAGCACCAAGTGGAAACCATGAAGGACTTCAACATGATTTTTTAGGAGCAGCATAATGTGCCATGTGTCCCCTATAGGGCTCAGCAAAAGCCAATAGGTGGTAACATATGTGGGTTTCTCCTGTTGGCTTCAAAAAAGACTGTGGTGGGCCCGAATGAGTTGCTAGGAGCTAAGCAGAGCGTGCCAAGTGTCAGCATCTGCTAAGAACCAAAAAAGGGCCTAAAAGTTTCTCTAAGGTAGTTAAAGGCTCTACAAAATTGACCACGTGTCAACTTCTACCTGAATCTCAAAAGGCCCTCTAATGTAAGTGGATGCTGCCACATCCCATTATCAGCTCAGTGGAAGCCACCACGTGTCAATGTCCATGTTTCAAAGTGTCTTCTAAGTGTTCAAGCAGCAGACTACGACACGTGTCAAGGGTGGATGTGCTCTCAGCAAAAAGGGGCAAAGCATGAAGTCGAAGGAGAGTCCAAGGGTGACAGGTGCGCGAACGTCAAATTTAAGCCAATAAAAAAGCTGTTGGTTTTTAAGTGCCTGAGCATTGACCATGGAATGAGCCCAAAGAATTCAATGACCCACCAGAAGATCGCCCCTGAGGGCTAAATGAGCAGAAAGGGATAAAGAGCCCAGAGAAAAAAGAATAGGTAGACGGTGTGGCTCATAAATTCAAATCCTGACAGTAAAATGGTCATCACGTAGAAGCAGATGAAGCAATCCAAGTGACGTAGGAAGGTGTCAAGAATTTATTTTAGTGGTTGACACAGTGCCTACCATGTGGTCATCAAAGAGGCACAATAGTGTTCGATGCGATTGGTTTTCTTCAATATGCACTACAGAGTAGGAAAATAGCACGGCTCATAAATTCAAATCCTAATAGCAGAATGGCCATCACGTAAAAGTAGATGAAGCGATCCAAGTGACGCAAGAAGGTGTCAATTCAAGAAGTTATTTTAGTGGTTGACACAATGCCTATCATGGGTCACTTGTAAAAAGGGTGCCAAAAGGCCCCTTTTCTTCCTCTATAAATTGGAGACTTGTCTTTGGAGAAATCATCTTCCACATTTGTAAGGCGTAGCCCTGGCAAATTTTCACCTAAATCAATAAATGCATTTTTTGCCTCTATCCTAGTTAGATATCTCTGTGTATGTCTGAGTGTTAGTTTGTGTTTAGTCATTGCTTCTTGATGCTTCCATAGGTTCAACACCAACATACCTAGTGTCTATAAGGTGCCATTTCTGCAGCTGACAAGGAGAGTTGTATTTGGAAGTGCAGAAATAGAAGAAATTACTATATAGTGTGCCTTTCACAACACCTTTGGTGAATCTCTATTTTTTTGTATTTTCCATTAAAGCCTCCCTGCTAAGTTTCTTGTAGCCTGGTCTTCTGCCAATTTGAAGTGTATGTATGTGTTTGTCTGATTTTAAGTGTGAGTGTGAGAAAGTCAGATCATTTTGGTGCATCACCTCCTTTAGAGTAATCTATTTTCTTGCAATCTTTCTCCCTTTTCATCCCCCCTATTTTATATATATATATATATATATATATATATATATATATATATATATATATATATATATATATATATATATATACGTTAACACTTATTGAAACAAATCAGATGCATCAAAGGGAGCTAGCCCTTACCTAGAGACTCTCCCCTCCAGCTTCGCCAGTCCCATAGGCGAGAGGGGAGTTTCCATTGTTGCATGTGGAAGGCAAGAGCTCAACCTCCTTGCCTTGGGTGCAATCCACTGCGTCAACAGCAGGTGCATTACTTGTCTAATTTTATAAGTAGAATTGATTAAAGAACCCGAAATGGCCTAAGTAGTTTGTAAAAGGCAACATATTTCCTTTAGAGGGTATTTTGATGGATTGAAGGATGTTTTCAAAAAGTTTTAAGGGTAAGTGTCTTTCTAGAGGGTAGTTGGGAAAAAAAAGAGGACTTCTTCACTTTTTTGAAGGGTCATTGCAGAATTCTTGAAGGCTATGTACCCTTTTGGAGGGTACCTTGGTCGGTGGTAAGACCAAATCAAAAGTTTTGAAGGGGCATTTCAAGGCACAAAGTGCCCTTGCAGATGGCACCTTAAGAAAGTGAAGAACAAAATCAAAAGGCCCAAGGGGCACGTGCCCTTTGGGAAAAGAAGCAATCAAAAGAAAGAATTCCTTTAGATAAAATGTCTAAAAGAATTCCTTTGGACATTTTGTCTAAAGGAAAGCATGGAAAAAAATCCCAAAACAAAGAAGGCCTGATAAGTCAAAAACAAGCCAAGAAGAAGCCAAGGTAAAGGAGAAGGCAAGGAATAGTTAAAACATAGGCAAAGTAAAGAGAGGAAAAAGATAAAGCACAAAACAGTTCCAGTAGCTAACAAGGTTAAAAGGTAAAATCAATGACCACTCAGACCAAGACAAGTGGCATAGACAACTCAACAAGGAGAATTAATACATTTGGTAAAATATATCTATTGAAAACCAATAAAATAGATTGGTTTTCAAACTATAGAGGAGAGCAGCCCATGTTTTCATGCTTCACCATTAATGCATAACTAGTTGTGCCTAGCATTGAAGAGTGCATGGTCCAACCACAATAACATGGGTGTTGGGGATATGAAACACCAGAAGCACACAATTGATTACCAAATACAAGCAACTTAATATGCAGAAATAACCAGAATCAACAAGTAACTAGAATCCAAAAATAACACAAGATATGAGAGACAATACACAACTTGTATTAATGCTCATACAGAAAAGAATACAATAAAGAAGATGCCACTTCTTCTCCACCACCTCTTCAGAGGCTTCCCACACCTCAAGTGAATAGTACTTCTCTCCTCAAAGCTCTCTCTCTTAGGTCCCAACACCCAACTCAAACACTGAGTTGGTGTTCACCCTATACCTGTGCTCCACGCACTCCACAAGTGCTCCATGCACTCCACAAGTACACAAACATACTTCAAGTAGATCTCCCCTGAACCTACATCAACTTGCACCTCAATAGACCTTACTTATGGAAGGATCTTCCTTGCCTTCCTCTTTGCCCTGAGCACACACCTGTACTCTAAGTAGATCTCTCCTGATAGTACTCCCTATTGTGTTGCTGTCCTATCTGATCTTCTACCTACATATCAAGCTAGTTTTGCACACCTGTGAACCTTGACCTTGCACACACACACACACACATGCATATCAATGATCTTACTTACCATGTAGAACTCCTATCGTAGCCATGCTCACCTGATGACCAAGATCATACACTCCTGAAGAATCCTGTTGATTCTCCAATCCATCACCCACCTTGGTATTGTGGCACTAGGAGGAACACACTATTTCTCACCTCACACATAGAAGGAGATTATAATAATGCTCTCTTACTCACTAGCACAAGTTTACAATACAACCATGAGTCTATTATATAGATCTCATCCAAACAATAATTAGACATCTAATACTATAATTAGATCCGCAGCTCTCAGTCTATAATTAGCCCTAAGCATGCAAACACTTGGTTTGTCAACTAACTGCCCATAATATACTCACAGTCGAACCACACAGGCGACTGACGTCAGTCCCTGTCTGCCTAGGGGTCACCGATGTCGGCCGATCTCTGACCGATGCCGGTTGCTTCCTGTCTCCTACCTGCTGACGTCGGTTGGCCTGACCGACGCCGGTGTCTGTGACACTCCAGCAACTCCTCCAATGGCCTTCTCCATGTCTGCATCAGTGAAGCTTTTAGCTCCACAACCTAACAATCTCCCACTTGGAGATAAACAGCTGCACTGTACCTGTACCTGTACCTCATCTAATCTATTTCCTAGTTTGTATCCCTCTTCAAGATGAATCCTGAAGACCACCCACCACACAACCTATGGTGTACCTCCTGTCATTTGAGTACCCTGCCGCATCCGATCCTATAATCTCATGTAGTGAAGTCTTGACCCTGAATAGCATGAATCCCTACTGCTGGTCTCTCTCAAGTACCTGAGAACTCACTTCTCCAAATTGGCTCCTAACTCTCTGATAGCTCCCACTACTTGGGAAAACTCAGGTCTATGCTAGACCTCATGTGATTTTGGACACTGAACTGTCCAGCCCTTGGTGCGCTCTGATTCTGCATCCTACGTCTCACCAACACCTGATTCACATCAGCTCCTACTGGAGACAAAATCAACCTGTAATCTCCATGTCTCCCATGCCGAAGAATTTTGCTGCTCCAAATTCTTCATAGCAAACCACTGAACTAATCTTACCCTTAGCTCAATAAAACCCTATATGTACACCCCTGCTAGCTAGCATACTATCCACATACAGCAACAAAATGATGTTGCAATCATCATCCCCCTGGTAAGTCAAACCATAGTAGTTACCCTAACATTGACTAAAGCCATGCTTCGTCCTCCACCTGTCAAAACCTGTACCACTGTCCTGCAGCTACCCAAGACCATATGCCTAGCCTTTTGTCTCACGTGTCCATTCTCTCTATTCTTCAACTAAGGAATCCATTCATCTTGTAGTGCTAACATACCGGCTAGCAACCCTACAAAATCTCCCATCTGGTTCTGCAATCTCTCCATGCCACGCTTCCATTGTTTCCTAGATCCTTCCTGCTCTGCAGTCAGCAACTAGTATAAAGAAGAGGAACAACGAATTTGAGGCCTACTTACATCTTCAGTCCTTTGTATGGGTGTTTGAGACTCCTTGATAGCTTGCTGTCCACCCAAAATTTGTTATAGTGACCGACCTCGGCCACCCCACAGTCTGCATCTGATCGACATCGATTCCTACGCCTATCCTGACTACCAACCCACCATCGTCAGTGTCCTCCTGATGCCGATGTCGGTCCTCATGACCGACGTCAGTCTTATATACTACCGACGTTAGTTTTTTTGCTGACACCGGTACTTGTGGTTCCTGTGAGTGATGACTTTTTACCCGTGAGCTCCTTTGAATCAAACCCCATGTCCAAACTGCCCTGCTCAGAAGTATCCAGCCCATCCACTGGTCTCTGTCTGCCATTTCCTCTAAGAACACCAAGGCTTTCCAGTTCTTAAGCCTATCAAATATATCTATCTTTCACTTAAGAACATGCATCTCCTTCCTGCTCTTGTGACCAAGCCTACAAAGCCACGTCTCCACAACAAAAGAAGAATCAGTAATATAAACAAGTAGATAAAGAGTACCTATTTTGTTACCACTAGCTAATTCAAGTGCATTCGCTATGAGAGTTCTCGTACATCTCCCATCACCCAACTCTTTTGAAGAAATTAGCCACATCTCCAAACCTGGGACCTGCATGACCTCCTTCAACACCCATGTGTTGGCCGCCTGCGATTTCAGCTTCACTTCCCCTTTGCCAATTCTTTGGCAAGGCTCACCAGCTCCTCTATCTGGGGCTGCATGGAAAGAGGCAACCAAATATGTAAGACAAGATTCAAATTTATCCAAGAAACCTCCCAGAGCATCCTGTGCCACATCACCTGCAACATCTGCTTCTTCAGTTCCTCCATGCTGATCTTCCACAAACTAATAATTTTCTTTTACCTGCTCTTTCTTTCCATCAGACCGTAAGTGACCATCTGTGCTTTTCAACTCCTCCATCCTTAGCTTACTTTGATCTACCATTGCTCTACTCCCACTCAATCAGAAACCCCTGAGAGTGACCTGTAACCAAATACAAAACCGCTTCCTACAACCTTAGCTCTGATACCACGTGTTGGTATCAAGCTCAAGAACCTACAACCAGGCTCTGATACCACGTTTTGGGGATATGAAACACCAGAAGCACACAATTGATTACCAAATACAAGAAACTTAATATGTGGAAATAACCAGAATCAACAAGTAAATAGAATCCAAAAATAACACAAGATATGAGAGACAATACATAACTTGTATTAATACTCATACAGAAAAGAATACAATAAAGAAGATGCCACTTCTTCTCCACCACCTCTTCAGAGGCTTCCCACACCTCAAGTGAATAGCACTTCTCTCCTCAAATCTCTCTCTCTTAGGTCCCAACACCCAACTCAAACACTGAGTTGGTGTTCACCCTATACCTGTGCTCCACGCACTCCACAAGTGCTCCACACACTCCACAAGTACACAAATGTACTTCAAGTAGATCTCCCTTGAACCTGCATCAACCTGCACCTCAATAGACCTTACCTATGGAAGGATCTTCCTTGCCTTCCTCTTTGCCCTGAGCACACACCTGTACTCCAAGTAGATCTCTCCTGATACTGCTCCCTGTTGTGTTGTTGTCCTCTCTGATTTTCCACCTACAGATCAAGCTAGTTCTACACACCTGTGAACCTTGACCTTACACACACACACATCTGCATATCAATGATCTTACTTACCATGTAGATCTCCTATCGTAGCCATGCTCACCTAATGACCAAGATCATACACTCCTGAAGAACCCTGTTGATTCTCCAATCCAGCACCCACCTTGGTACTGTGGCACTAGGAGGAACACACCATTGCTCACCTCACACATAGAAGGAGCTTATAATAATGCTCTCTTACTCACTAGCACAAGTTTACAATACAACCATGAGTCTATTATATAGATCTCATCCAAACAATAATTAGACATCTAATACAATAATTAGATCCATAGCTCTCAGTCTATAATTAGCCTTAAGCATGCAAACACTTGATTCATCAACTAACTGCCCATAATATACTCGCAGTCAAACCACACAGGCGACCAACGTTGGTCCCTGTCTGCCTGGGGGTCACCGACATCGGCCGATCTCTGACCGACACCGGTTGCTTCCTGTCTCCTACCTGCCGATGTTGATTGGCCTGACCGACGCCAGTGTCTGTGACACTCCAGCAACTCCTCCAATGGCCTTCTCCATGTCTGCATCAGTGAAGCTTTTAGCTCCACAACCTAACATTGGGGATGGCTTTGTTAGTTTCTAAGAGTATCCCATGCTTTTTTAGGTCCAAAATAGCAAGGGCAGTGACTTAGACATTTACAACATGGCTCTCCCATACGTAGTTAGAAGAATACGGTAGCATCATGGTCTTTTTGTCTTTGTAGAAATGTTTAACTCAGAATGGGTTTCCATTTCTTGATTTGTCAACTACCTTATTTCTAGTTATTTATATATTTGTAACTTCTCATTTGAGAAAATATCTCTCAAATTGTATGGTGAAGCCTTGTAGGAATTTACCTCAAATTAGAAAGAGCATTTTAACTTTATTTGAACTTTCACTTTTGTATATGTCTAGGGATTTATCTTGTATTAAGTAATTTTATTTTCATGCTTTCATAAGTTTATTCTAGCATAATTAGTTCATAGTGATTTTCTTCTCTTTTAGGTCATAGGAAGTTTCTGAAGAAGTATAGGCAAGTGAATAAGCTATGCAACAATGTGTCTTAGAACACCTCTTGTGCTAGTTTCTTCCTCCCTATATCTTCATAAGACCCCCTACTAAAATACTAATGCAAGGATGTTTTTTTCACCTGAATGAAGTGTATGCTTTCTTTCCATGGTTCAAAGTGTATGTCAAAGCTGAGTAGACCAATTATTTTGGTGCATCACCTCTTAGCTTAGGTTTCATTTTCAATATTTTCTCTCCCTTTTCATCCCCCCCCATTGTTAGTAGTGGGATATCTAGGGCCTCAGGGTGAATCAAGGGGAGCTATCCCCTAATCTAGAGATTCATCCCTCATATTTGCCACCCATAGCAAGAGGGATGTCACTATTATGTCACGTGAATGAAGAGCATTGAGCCTCCCTTTAGAGGGTGCAATCCACCGCATCAACAGTTTGTAAACTTCAATTTTGATAAACCTAAGACCCCTAAAAATTCCAAGAATCAATCTAAAAGGCATAAAAACCTAAAAAATGACTGTACATTTACCATAAATGGATATCAATTACAAACATTATGTCCTGAAATCCCTAGGTTTAATACTTAGACCTTTAAAATGCCTAAGTACTGACTTGATTGAATTTTGAAAAACTATTTTCCATATCGTAAGGCATGAAAATATGAGACCAACTCTATCAGATGTTGAGTGATCCTAATTTATTATAATTACTAAAATAAATTTAAGTATAAGCTTATGGCCAATAATATAAAAGTATCCATGAGAATCATGACATCGATAGAGCTGTGGTACCCATATTTAGGATGGAGGATAATACTATGATGGATAATCACATGATTATATGTTGTAATTATTTGTCCTCATAGTGAGGTAATGAAGGGGATAATCTCATAAAATAAGGGACAAGATTAAGTTAGACAAACGATGAGTTTAAATTTTGTTTTAACAAAAGAAAGGATACAAATGTGAAGCATTAAAGGGCTCAAGTTCTGATTTCCATTCAAGATATGATAATCGATAAGCTCTCGACCAAGGTTCACTTTAAGAGGCCATGACGTAGACCCCCTAGGTTTTTTTAAGTGAATCAATTTCACTACCTTGGTAAATCAGAGTGTGTAGAGGAGGTGGAAAATCACCCTATTTATTTTTCATGAAACTAAGCTATCAAATGAAATTATACCATTGGGTGTCATTATGCTGGTGGACGACATTATGTTTCTAGGTGTCATTATGCTTCTGGGTGACAGTATACTATCGATAAGTATCATGGTACCTAGAGATAACAATATGATAGACGATAGCATAAGACTAGGCAACAACATAAGGCCAAGTGGTAGCACAATATCACTTGGTAGTATGGTGCCACTCATCGATATACCATTGGGTGACATATTAATACCACATGGAAATGTGTCCCTTGATGATAGCATGGTGTCATGTGGTACCATGATATCACACAATAACATACCATCACTTGATAACATATCATTTCATGCCAACATGTTGTCATGAAATAACATACTATCATGTAGTGGTGTCATGTTGTCACCCAACATCTTACTTTCTCACTATCATATGGTACCATCACTCATCAACATGTTGCTACATAGTACCAAGCTACTGTACGATGCCATGATATCATGTAGCATTATGTTTTCACATGTCACTATACTACCAAACACAACATTATGGTAGTAACCTGAATTGGAGAAAAAAACATGGAGGATGAAATTGCCACCCTCAAGACCCACATCAAAGATCTTGATGAAAAAATTCTTGACCTCAATATTCAACATACCACCATGAATAACAGATGACATCCAAAATATTTTTCAAACACTACATTTTCTTCTTCCAGTAATTATCATGGGCCAAAGCTGAATTTTTCATGACTCAATGGTGTAGATCTAACTGGATGGATCTATCAAGAAGAAGAATATTTTAGTCTGCATAATAATTTTGATGCTAACAAGGTCCTGATTGCATTATTTCACTTGGCACTTGAATCCCTTCAATGGTATCATTGGTATACCAAGGCTCATGATGAACCCATATGGAATGATTTTTGCACCCTCATTTTATAATGATTTGGCCCTACTACTTTTGATGACTTCATTGGAGCACTCACTAAACTTCACCAAATGGGAATCATGAGAGAATATCAAATAGAATTTGAAAAAATAACCAATCATATAGAGGGATTATTTGATGAATTCTTCAGGAGTTGTTTTTTTAATGGATTGAAAGATGCAATTCAATCTGAGGTCAAAATGTTCCAGGCCAAAATGATGATGGAAGCTTTAGGGTTGGCTAAGTTGATAGAGGAAAAGATCATAGCTCATCAATGATTCAAATCCAATTTTTCTCCCTTTAAAAATATAGCTCCACAATGATCTCAAACAATATCAGTTCCTAGAACCACTCCTATCAAGTGTTTGATTAAAGTAGAGATGCAAGCCCATAGAGAAAAAATACTATGTTATAACTACGATGATAAATTCACTCAAGGACATCGATTTGTCAAGAAAAATCTCTACTTATTGGATGTGGACTCTCCACCTACAATTGAATATTAGGAAGATGTTTAGGCTACAACAAATAATCTAGAATAAGCTCAGTTGATTATGGAACATGCTTCTCAAGAATACCAACCAGAGATCTCTCTCCATTCCTTAGCAGGATTCACTACCCCATAAACCATATGGGTTAGGGGTTACTTCAATAAGATCCCTCTCACAATACTCATTGATTCAGGTTGCACTCATAACTTCATTGACCCTTGGATCACCAAACAAGTTAATTATTTTATCCATCCTTGCTCTGACTTTGAAGTCATGATTGCCAATAGGGGCACATTACCTTGCAAAGGGAAGTGTCACAATGTGCATATCTCTATTGGAGATTATAACTTTCACTCCACCATTTTTGTCTTTCCCTTAGGTGGATGTGATGTTGTTTTGGGAGCCTAGTGGTTATGCACACTTAGACCCATCTTATGAGATTTTATTGAACTTTTGATGTAGTTTTCAGATAATGGGAAAAAACACACATTGAAAGGCTTACAACTAAGATCTCTCAACATCATTAGTTCACATCACATGGAAAATCTTCTTAAGAAGAATTCACATGACATCATTACCCAGCTCTATTTCCTTCAAATGTAACCATAAACTGTCTCCACTACTCCTTCTAATCTACAAACCATTTTATAGAGGTATGCACATGTCTTTGTTGAACTAATGGGATTTCCACCTTCAAATCAAGAGGACCACCATATTTAGATCCTTCCTAAAAGCATTCCTCCTAATATCAGGCCTTATCACTACCCATTTTAACAAAATATTGAAATCAAGATGCTCATTTGAGACTTACTGAAGCAAGGAATTATTCACCCTAGTACCAACCCATATTCTTCCCTAGTTCTCCTTGTTTAGAAAAAGGATGGGTCATGACACCTCTACATTGATTTTTGTGCAATTAATCACCTCATAATCAAGGATAAGTTTTTGATCCCTATTATTGATGAGCTTCATGGTTCTCATTTTTTCTCCAAGTTGGATCTCTGCTTTGGATATCACCAGATCTAGCTTCATGAGGATGATATCCCTAAGATAAATTTTTGCATGCATGATGGCCATTATGAGTTTATAGTCATACATTGTGGCCTCACCTATAGAATTTCATTCTGGTCTTCTTCAATAATATCCTCATCTATAGTAAAACATGGTCTGAGCATCTCTAACATCTGGAACTCACACTATAACTTCTCTCTAACCATAATATTTGTGAAAAATAGTCCAAATGTAATTTTTTCTAGGATGAATTTGAGTATCTTGGGCATATTATGTCATCCTAAGGGGTTCGAGTAGATCTTGAAAAAATAACTACCATGACAAATTAGCCGCATCCTCAAACACTCAAGAACCTCCATTGTTTTTTGGGGTTGATTAGATACTATCACAAGTATGTCAAGGATTATGGGAAGATTGTAGCTCTACTGATATCTATTTTGAAAAAATATGCTTTTACTTAGACACAAGTTGATGAGTGTGCATTTGAAAAATTGAAACAAGCTGTGTACTACACCTGTTCTAGCTATGCCAAATTTTGCCAAGACCTTCACTATCAAGATTGATGCTTGTGGAAATGGACTTGGTGTTGTTCTCCTCTAAGAAGGACACCCCATTTCATTCACTAAAAAATCCCATTCTAGCAATAATTTAGTGTTTTCTACTTATGAGAAGGAAATGATGGTTATTTTACATGTAGTATAGAAGTGATGACCATACTTACTGAGAAATCATTTTCGCATCAAAACTAATCACCAGAGTCTGAAATATTTCTTAGAACAATGGGTCTCTACCCCATCACAAAAAAAATGGGTTATCAAACTCATAGGTTATGACTATGATATCACTTACAAGAAGGGTAAGGATAATATTTTGGTTGATGCTCTATCTCACACATTTTTAGACCAAGCTTTCCTTTTAGCTTTTTTCATGCCTATTCCAAATTCGTTAGACATTGTACAACAAGGGTATGTCATTGAATCCTCATTATCTATAATCATTCAATATTTGGCTACTAACCCCTTGATTGTACCACATTATTCATGGGATGGAGCTTCTCTATGATACAAGGGTCATATGGTGCTTCCTTAGAGCATATATCTTTAACAAGTTGTATTCTATGAACTCAATTCTTTTCCATTTGGAGGGCACTCAAGTTTTCTTAAAACTTATGAGTAGGCATGATGCAAATTCTTTTGGAAGGGAATGAAAAAGGAAATTCAACAAATGGTGGCCAAATGTGATACATGTCAATGCAATAAGGGTGAAACAACACTCATCCCTAGGTTACTTGAACCCTTTCCCATCCCCACCAAGATTTGGATAGATATTTATATGGATTTCATTGAGGGGCTCTCAAAATTTGGAGGGAAAATTGTGATCTTGGTTGTGGTTGATTTCCTCTCCAAATATAGTCATTTTTGTGCCCTCATCCATCCCTATACCACCTCCACAGTCACACAAATTTTCCTAAACCATATTTTCCATCTTCATGGCATTCCTTCATCCATTGTCTCAGATCATGATGCAATTCTCACCAACCATTTTTTTATAGAACTAATTATATGCACCAACACCTAATTGAAGATGATTTCCAGGTATCATCCACAAATAGATGACCAGACTAAAATTATCAACAAATGCTTGAAAACTTTCCTTCGTTGCTTCACCTCAGAACAACAACATCAGTGGGCAAAGTGGCTCCCTCTCTCCAAATGGTGCTACAATACCTCCTACCACACTTTAATAAAAATGAATCCATATGAAGTAGTATATGGTCAAGCACCACTAGTGGTCCTTCCATATAGCCCCAATAGTTCATTAGTTTAAGTGATCGATGTGATTCTTCAAACTTGAGATAAAATTATTAGTACCCTACGAGACAATCTTTATATGGCACAAAATCAAATGAAATAATAGGTGGATCAACACCATTCTGATTTTACTTTTCAAGTAGGTGATATGGATTTTCTTCACTTGCATCCATACAAGCGATCCTCCCTAAAACTTAAAGGGTGTCATAAGCTAGCTCCCAAGTTCTATAGGGCCTATAAGGTTCTTCAGAAGATTGGGTTAGTTGCTTATAAATTAAATCTCCTAACTTCTTCTTGAGTTCACCTAGTATTTCATGTCTCTTGTCTGAAGAAATTTCTTGGCACAAACATTAGAGTATAAACTATTTTACCAGAACTTGATAATGAAGGATCCATTCTTCTTGAGCCAGAGGCAATCCTGGACAAGTGCACATGCCAAATTCTCTCCCAATCCATCATTGAGGTTTTAATTCAGTGGTATGGAATACAACTAGAAGATGCAACATGGGAACCACTATTTCAAATTCAACATCAATTCTCACAATTGAAGCTTTGCGTACAAAGATTTTTCTAAGAGGGAGGGGATGTTATGAACCTATGATATCTCTTATCTTTAATTTTTTTATTTTAGTAGTTGTTATGGATGTATATGCTTTATAAGTCATCTTGTGAGCATTTTTTTAATCCCACATTCATAGGATTTAGTATTTTCTTATATTAGAATTCGTATATAAGTAAGTATTGAGGCCAATGAAGGCATCCATGAAATTATTGTATTGAGCTTACTCAAAGGAGGTTGCCCCCTTGAAGTGGCATGTGATCAATTCAATCTTTTCAATTGTTATATCGAATTTAATTCATGCTACTAATTCTTGTTATTTTTTGCATTTTTATTAATTATTATAGGAGGATCCTCTCAGATGTGTGCCATGGTGGGTATGTGTGTCTATCACTTCGATGATTTGGTCCTTATTTATGGGGTTCAAGTGTTCAAGATCCAAATCTAAAAGATGTTGTGTCATTGCCTGCTCAATGAGTGGAGTGTAATGCTTTATAATTTCCACATTGAATATCGGGTGCATACCCAAGTACTGAGGTAGACCAATAATGAAGGCATTCTCACTAGTTGCATGCAAAATGGTGTAAGGACCATAGTGTAGAGGATTTATCTTTTAGTGTAGACCTTTAAAATTATCCTTCTAAATTTGTAACTAGACTTTATTTCAAATTTATAATACATGATGTGTGAGATGTGTGTTATGGTGCTCCTTGTACTTAGCTTGAGTATGAGAGAGAATTTGTTAAACCTGTTGGTGAACAGACTGGATGTGGAATAGAAATGTATTAACTTTGAATGCTTCCCATTCTTGTGCATGTGACTCATTCCCTGATGGTGCATGGTAAGATATGTCTAGAGGTACCAAATGTTGAAATCTAAGACATGTTTGGAATGGACTATGGCTAGTAGAGTTGTGAAGAGCCTTGTTGTAGGCATGTTGAATGTATAAGAGATTGTAATCCTAGGTATGATCATGTGCATGTTTGTACATTCATAGAAGATGAACAAGTGTGTAATTTATCACCTCAATTTTCCCATCTATCTGAGGATGAAAATTTATTGACCAATCTAGCTATGTACCCATCCAAACCCATATTGCTTGTCAAAAAATCCTCATAAAGTGTGGATTATGGTTGAAGATAATAGATGTGGGTAACCCAAACATGATTGAAGAATGCATGCATAGTGCCAGCTATGTTAATGTATTTTCTACATATGACCATGATAGCCATATTTGAAAATTGATCCTCTAAAATAAACAAAACATCATGTTGTCATCTCATTGTAGGTAATCCATACATAAAATCCATGTTGATAGATTCCCATGATCTAGATGGAACTAGTATAGGTATCTAAAGTCCCAACTTCCTATTTGTGGGCTTTGTGATGCAATAAGGAATGTAATAATTTATATGGCACTCCATGTCTATGCATAAGTACAACTAGTATAAGTGCAACTATAATGTATCTAGAGTCTTTGTCATGTTGAAGTGTCTTGAGATCTTGGCATAGTGTACATCTTAGATGATTCATTGGTGAGGTGTGCCAAAGGGAATATAGAGATGTCTAAGCTTGTAGAGAAGCTAATCATACAATTAGAACTCTTGAACTTGGTTACCTTGCATGAGGCAAGTTTAAGTTTATGCAAAGTTCTAATTAGCTAAGTAAGAGGAACCCAGTCTACAAAATTATGGTCATGTGTGTCCAGCATTGTGATGAGTATGTGAATTGGCTGTTAGTTAAAGAAATCTATGGAATTTTTATCCTTCCCTCTCTTGTGATTAATGATGAGATGTAATTACTATAGGTAAGTCATCCATTTCATGTGTCACACATTTTCTATATTGTTATATGATTGCAAGAACTGAAATGGTTTATGGTCCAAATGAACAACTATCTCTTTCTTGAGAATGTAGTGTCACCATTGATTAATTGCTTTCATAATAGCATATATTTCCTTCTCACAGGTGGAGTTCCTTTTCACTATGTTGTTGAATGTGTTAGAGGTAAAATATACTGAGAGGGGGGGGTGAATTAGTGATGGCAAACAATCCAATTCAATTTCTAAACCCTTGCAATTACTTAATCAATCAACATAAGCATTCATAAAGCATATACATCATTCATAATAGTAAACAATGAATATAATGCAAGATCACATACACAACACAAGGTATACATGAGAAACTCTCTTGGGGAATAAAACCTACTCTCAAGCCTATACATATATGGACTATTGTCCTATAAGATGATTACAAACAAGAGATTGATCAACTCCTTTAGACCAGTAAACCTGGTCATGTCCTCCTAACCAAAGGTATTTAGTGAAACACATATTTCATAAGGATAACATTCCCCTAAGATGATCAACTCCTTTAGACCACTTACCTTTAGTAAAATAACTATTTTATAAGGAGAAACTACCCCTAAAGAAGACTAACTCCTTTAGACCTGTAGACACTAGAAATCTACACACTATGATTCTGAGTGTCAAAATACCCCTAAACTACCTTAGGACCCTCTTGAGACCAATCTAACCCTCTAACCCTAATAGAGCCTAACCCATAGTCAATTTGACTAAATTGGCTTAACCTTAGCTTTTACCCAATTTGACCCTTCAACCTCGATCACTGATGGTCAAGTTGACCATCGATGGTCACCTTGACCACCGACAATCAGGGTGCACCTCCTCAACCACTAACATACAAACTCACCTTCCTTGCTTTTCTAAATATAACTAATCTAAATTTAGTTATGATCCATTGCATGTGTGAGTTAAAATTAGGAAGCCTAGTTCATGTCCTATTACAACTCTCTTGCCTTGCTTATAAGAAGAGAGGAATAGAAAGGTGAAATGGATCGACAAATATGCAGTTATTATCAAGATCTTTTACATCTAGAGTTCCTTTGTTGTTCAATTCAATCACCATTATCAATCCAGTGATCCAACCATCATGTTAGAGAGCCAAATTTTCACCACCACTCCACTAAAGTGCCAAGTACTTTTACTTTTCCAAAATCACATGAGACTCCAATAAAAATTCAACCACCTTAAGCATTCACATGATCAACCGTTTACAAGATAAGTATTTATTTTCTAATATTCAATTACTTTATTTACCTTTTACACTCAGCCCAGCACCAACCCATCTCTCAAAAATTTACCTTGTGATCTCATCAATCAACCATTCACCAACCCAGACCTACACATAGTAACCATCAATGGTTGTCTCAACCACCGACAATCTATCCAACCATTGAGTGTCACCTTGACTACCAACGGTCACCTTAACTGCTAACAGTCAGCCCAACCATCGATAGTCACTATGGCAATAAATTTTAACAAGTTGTTTTCACCTACCTACCCCCAACCAAACATTATTTTTTATGTCCCTGCTTGTTCATAGACTCCTATCTAATTTTTTGGAGTAAACCCCAACCACCTAGCACTAGTATTATTAGCTAATTGTTATTTTAATCATTCCTAGTCTATTTCTTAAGCAAGCATTTTTATATTCAATTTTAGTACCTTTTAACTATTGATGCAAGTACTTTATATTCTATTTTATAAACTTAATTATTTAAAATGTGTGGATTGGCAGCCCCCAAGGAAGCTCTTGCTTCAAGGATCTAGCTATCGACAGGCAATCCAGTCAACTATATATCTAACAAACAAGTTTACTTAAGTTTTTTTTATCTATAGGTCATCCTCCCAAGCCAAAAAGGATATCTTCACAATCTTATGATACCATGTGCACACTATCAATTAAGTTTTCCAACCATACCTATACTTAGTTTCTTCCTTTTCCCTTTTCAAATAATATGTAGAATTTCACTGAAACAAGACCTTCCTTTTGATAATAACACTTCCACCTTAAGACTGATGTCTTCAACACCTGATGATGGATCTCTAGATTATCTGGCAACTACATACTCTCTCTTTTTCTTAAATAATCCTCTCACAAAGGCATGTCACACTCTCTCTCCTTCACTCAAATAGTCCTCATATACATACTTATATCTCTTTGCACAACTTCACACTATAAGAACACTATATTGTCATTAAAAACATGACCTAAAGGTCATACACATAGTCAACCAATTGTTATTCTCATTAACTCCATTAATAGTCATACTACTTATCCTTTGCTCCACAAATTAAACACAAGCCTCTCTTTTTTTTCCCTTTGCTCTCCAAACTCTCACATCCAATTCTTTCACATACAAAGTATAAAACCCAACATCTTTGGTTCTACTATTTATAGAGCAATCTCGATTAACACCATCTTGGTCAGCCAATAGGTATGTCTTAACCCTTCATATATCTATCATATGAATATAAGACTTAATATATTTTACATAGGTTGGCCTTAGCATCAATGGGTTACCCTTAAGCAGATATACCTTTTAAACAAGGAACTTGTAGCTCTTATAGGTCTCATAGAGACCTATTCACCCATATATCTCACCCTAAAGCAAAACATGACCACAAAACCACTTCCAATTACATAGGTCCCTTCCTTATGTCCCTTAGGACATCCTCAAAAGATCACAGTCAACTTAGTTTGCCTCTGCATATGCTCAAACAACTCAAACACAAACATTATGCACATAGTCACCATGTACAAACACATAGCCAACTTCTTAAGCTTTATTAATACTCAAGATAGATTGATAACACCTCTAAAATCCACATAGACCATCCTCATAAAGTCCAAACATGATGCAATAGATAATTCATCATGAGACATCAAAACAGTAATAATGCAAGCTCAAATATCCATCTCAGGTCACTTATAGAATAATCATGAACACACAATCAATTTCTAAGCCCAAAATTTTTAATTGTACTCACTTTTAGATCTTCTAATCCATAGTTCCAAATGCACCTTAGATTCCTCTACCACTTTTCTTTTTACTACAATAGCAAATTCATCTTCGATCAGAATATATGGTCAAAATACAAAGCTCTAGTTTTTCCTATGTAAAATTCAAATATTTGAATAGCAACGGTCACAATTAACCTTCAAACCCAATGCTCGAATCTCATGGACTCTCAACTCAAGATTAATATCACACCATTGATCATGTCTGAGCTTTAACACATATACCACCAAATCCAAATGTTAAACTTCTATTAATTTGACCTCATCTCATGCCTTCTCAAAATTTTGACTTAATGCACTCTATCAATCTCTATGGATCAACTAGGTCTTTATCGATCATTGCTCACCATTGATCAAACTATATGATCATTTACCAGTCATTAGATCAAGATCATGTACCTTTGCTTAGACATTAAATGTCATGCACCTTTCCTCATCTCATTACCTCTTAACTCCTTAGAGCAATCATGCACCATCAATCTTGCTCAATATTTAACACTTTCAAAAATGACTATGGGGACCCTATTAATATGCCTAAGTAGCCATTTTTTATCCTTAATAAATTCTTCTAAACTTTGATGTAGGATCTTAAATTTAGACCAGATGATATTCTCACTTAGGATAATCTAACCATATAAAAAATATCTCTTAGAAACCTTGCACATGTGAGATATAATGTTGTTAAAGTGCCTTCTCAAAATCCTCTATCACATCGCTAATTATGTCCAAATCTACCTAAGAAGCCAACTTTGATCATCCATAACTTTTATTGTGATTCAACACATGAGCTCAAATTTAGTAAAAATGATCTCTACTCAAAAATTAACAAACCCATATGATCACATTATCTTGACACCTTCACATGTGTAAGATATAACACCATCAAAATTTTCACTCAGCTCTTTCTACCTCATTGCAAAATTGGCTAAGTATGGGAAAACATAGTCAAACTACTTGGGAGCCCAACTTTGCATATGTATATCTTTTGATGCACTACATTACATGATTTATAAATTAGCACAAATAAACTAGGTCTAAAATTGAACAAACCCATATGATCATCTTCACCTAAACCATCCACACGTGTGAACTTTGACCTCATCAACATGCTTACTCAGTGCTTTCTGGCCATTTTGCAAATTTGGCTAAGAATGGGAAAATAGCGAAATCTATCTTAGAAGCCAACTTTGCACCCTCATATATTTAACCATGCTTCAATGCATGACTTGATATTTGGTTCATAATAACTAAGGACTATAGTGATCACAACCATATGACCATCTCCTCTTGACTCCTTCCCATGTGGCAATGGTGACATCATCAAATTACATATCTTTTCTACCATTGGACCCAAAGTGTCTAGATGAGAACTATGATCAACCATATGAGTTCCACTTGTACACACAATCTCTCAAATCATGGATCACATCTTATAGTACCATTTTCACATGCTCAAACCTCCATAGTCATCCTTGATCCTCTCAATCTATGTCAATACTGAAGATCAGCTAACTATATATAAAGTACACTAGAAAAAGCATATTGCACACTTTTTCATACAAGAATAAGCACATTTCACACTTTGTCATTATCACTATACTATCAAGGAAATTCATCCACTCACCAGGGAACCTCCATGACACCACCATGACATCAACATGACAACTCTCCAATAGAATGTCTTGGAATGGTATGTGACAAGATGTTCATGTTACATGATTATTATAAAGAGTGCATAGTCTAATACATCAGTTTGTATTTTGAGGGTTTACATAATTTTTGGATTTAAAATAATAGGCATTATGTAGAGTCATTATTTGAGAGCCTCAAAATTTTACTATTGCACATGTGTCTATTCAAACTTGGCTTTGACACATGTGAATTAGCTGAGAGCCTAAGGGATGTGCAAAAAACCAAGGATGAACTTATGGTATAAGTTAGGAAGTCCTATAAAATGCATCAATTCTATGAGATTTCATGGAGTAGGCTAATCTTGGATCACTTTGATCTTCTCTAGATCTACTCTAATACCAGTGTGATCAATGATGTATCCTAGGTATTAGATTTGTGTGATGCCAAATGTATAGTTTGCTTAGTTGGCTTGCAACTTGTATTGGAAAAAAGTATCTAAGATGAGTGATATGTGTTCCATATGTTCCTCTCAAGTCTTGTTAAATATTATAATGTCATCCAAGTAGATGATGATGAAGTATTTTAGGAATGGCCTAAGTAGATCATCCATCAAGTGCATGAAAGTGGTTGACACATTGGTAAGGCCAAAATGCATGACCAACCATTCATACAATCCTTTTCGAGTCTTAAAGGTTATATTCCATTCATATTCAATATAGACTAAAACCTAATGGTAACTTGAATTCAATTCAATCTTAGTGAAGTATTATACACCTTAGAGCTAGTCTAGAAGGTCATCAATGCATGGCATTAGATATTGATTCTTCACCATGATTTTTTTGAGTGTGTGATATTCTATGTAGATTTTCTAGGACCTATCCTTATTGGGTACAATGACTATTGGACTCTTGCAACATGAAGATCTAGGCTTGATCTTTGCCTTAATTAAGAAGATCTTAAATCTGGCATCAGACTTCATTATTCTCCCAAACTAATCTACAATAAAGAGGGTTGTTTAGAAGAGGAGATATAGGAAATAAAATGATGTGGTGTTTTACTATGTAATGTGTTGGAATACCTCCAGGTTATATGAAGACTTTGCTACTGTACTCGAGTAATTTATCAAAATTTTATTGCTACAATGATGTGTGAGTGTTGCACATTACTAGGGTGTGCTTCAATTTTAACTATGCAGGTGTATAATGGAAAACCATGAGCAACATGACCTTCTACATATATGAGATGAGATTTCAACATTGTTTGGTAGAGACCAAGGTTATTTTGGTCATGGGTACTAACTCAAATAAATTGTAGAAGTAATATTACATGCAAATAGTCTAGCATTGTGGCTTGGCTTGAAATTTAGCTTCATGGTCATACAAGTATGGTCTCCCTAGTAATATGTCATAGAAATTAATAGGTATGATGTCACAAGTGATATTATACTCCATAGGCTTGACTTTGTATTGAAAAGTGCATTGCCACTGGATTTGTATATCTTTCCCCTGCTAGAGCCACCCTAAAGAGTATGGTTTTGGATGCATAATAGTGGTAAGGCCAAGGCACTAAGTTGTGTATTATCTGATGATGTTCTTCTGGATAACACTATTGATTCTGATGTGGAGAGGGTGACCCTTCACCAAGAACTTGGTGTGGAAGATATGTTTGTGCTCTTCATAGATGTTGATCATAGTAGTGTTGGTGCTTAGAAAAGAGGCATATGGATTAGTGTCATATATTGATGTGGTTTCTAATGTATATTTTGAAATCAAATATTGTTGTGCATCTCATTTATATTTATCATGAGTGGATGAGCAATGGTGATGACACCACTTATCACTAGACTTCTTATTCTTGTCTTTTTCTGACAGAGAAAGCATTGGAGCCTTTGAGAGTTGAGCAGTATTTTGGTGATACTCTTTTTTATGAGAAGTGTGTTGTTCATTTTACACATATGGTTATGATGTGGAGTTGTGCAAAAGTTGGGCCTTGCATGATATGTTTGATAAAGAGGTGACATGTTGCTTCATATTTGCCTTGGCTTTGATCTTTATAGCATTGCATATACTTGACCCAAAGTGTCAAAGTCAAGAACTCCATATTTTCATGGATATAAGGTGATATTCTACTAATTTAACTTTACACATTATGTTATTCACTCAAGTTCTCATGCAGGCACATGGAGTAGTCATAAAAATGTTGGTGTAGTCTTCCATAGAATGATCTTTACATTAGCACAGTTATTGAAACTTGATGTATTCATATTCAAAGTGGCATAGAGGATAGTATTCCTCCTTCAACACATTAATAAAAGTCTTCCAATATTTAATCAGAACACACTCTTATGCACATTGTGTGTTGAAGCTCTCCCACTAGTGAATGACCTGTATGAAAATCTTCAGTACTATAAAGGTGATATTATTAACATCAGTGAAATAATTAACTAATAAGTATACCTTGATTTATCGAATCTAGGCATATAATGATTTTCCATTGAGCTTGTCTTCAAACAAAGGGATGTTGATATTTAATTGAACTTTTAAATGGGTTTGTTGTTGAAACCATTGTTGAGAAAATTATGGAGGTGTGGTAGAAGGCGTCAGATTGAGCTATACCATCAATTCACAGAAGTGGCCAAAACATTTGGAGTACTATGCCTTCAGTACATCAGTGATGAGCTTTGATACCTTGGGAGCTACCTAAATTTTCCTCTAGGCATTAGCCATATTACTTTTGCTATGATGTTCTTTTAGATATTCGAAAATCAAACCGATTAACAAACCTTCCTTCTCGAGTTGCACTCACATGTTTATAGGCATATAAAGGAATAGATATTTTTAACTCTGATACCAATGATCTGGATCATAGGGCCCAAGATAAAACATGTGGGGGAAAAATGATTTTTGGTTGTGTAGAGTGAATGGGCAAAGCTAATTCATAAATAAATAACTAAAAACATTCAATGGAGCGGAAGTCTTGTATAAAATGCAATTTCTATTCATTAATAGAGAATACGTAAAATTGGTACAATATGATACATTGAATGTTTTATAGATTAAATATGTGAAGCATGCTATTTGTATTATGATATTGTGGATCATCAACCTTAGCCCATATGTGTATGTTACATACTTATACAATTAGAATACAAGAATGATTGCAACCACTGTCAGTTACCAAGAAGACAGTTGTATTGGTTCATATTCTAGTATGGATGGTGATTTGTGAACCCATTCAATCACATGGTCAAGTTAAGGTGACACATGGATGTGTTGTGGAGTCTAAAATTCAGCTAGGCATGCAAGGCTATGAGCTGTGAAGTGTGAAGTAATGAGTGTGTAGTATGGAGTGCACAAAAATATGCAATAAGGAACAGGACTTGTGTATATGATTGTGAGAAAACTTCAGGCAAGGATTTCACAATATTATGTGAGTGGTGTGCTCCCTGCACATTAAAGTGAATGATGAGTATTCATGACTACGTAGAGACTATGCACATATCACAATAGGTTCATTTTAAGGTACCACCAGAAGGTAAATAGTAAGGAGATAAAATATCATGAAAAAGATAAGAATTTTATATTGATAATAAGAGGATAATCCAATGGACCTAACAAGATAGTATGTTATTGGGTAACATTAATGGTAATCAAGGATATGGAAATAAACTTTATCAAGAAATAAATACAAGCTCAGAATCAATGTTTAACACTCTTGGAACAAATTGCTTGGGAATTCTTCATCTCTTACATATTAAGGTGGAATTAACTCACTCTTAAATTATAGAATAAATAACCCTTATCAAGAAAAAAATTTAGTGAAGCACTTTGTAGGGTCACCAAACACATTCATGCAGTAAGGAGGTAAAGACTCAACTAGATGGCCATAATTTTTTTCCTTCCTCTTTTCTAGTTTCCTTCCCTAATTAGACACATAAAGAATAAATAGATGAAGCTACATAAACCAAGAGCTGGGAAAAAATAGAAATAAAAAAGTCCTTTACATTATATATGATGAAGGCTCATATGTACCCTTTGATTTTTGACAATTATGTGCCCAAAGCATGATAAATTTTTAGTTTCTCAAGGATGAGCAACTAGTTGAGTTGGGGGTGTGATGAGCCAATAATAAACCCAAATTAGCCCTTCAAACTTCCAATTTTGACCTTTCAAAACTAGAACATTTGTAAATCAATGTTGTCATTTTAGTCCTTTTTCCATAATAGCATTCAATGAATATGCTGCATTATATATGAGGTTTTGTGTTAGAAATATTTATTTATGAATCAAATAATCTCATTTATCATTATGGTTATTTTTGGATATTTCAATAATTTAATAAATGCAAATTTTAAATCAAATTTAAGTAAACAGGATCCTAGAGCAACTATGAAAGTTACCCATAGCACTGGCTAAAGCATTCAAGTCACCCATAGCCATAGTTGGATCATTAGAGTCACATGTAATAATAGTTGTATATACTTTTTTTGGAATTATGATGGTTGGTTACAAATTTTGAATGAATCTCTCCCATAGATTCAGTGTGTTGATTCATCATTTGAAATAAAATGAAGTTTCAACTTTATATTATCTAATCCTTATTCCTTATCCACTAAAATATCCCTCCTAATCAATTGCAATAATGAATATTTTATTTTATCCTTTTTCGAATTTTCTTTTATTTCATAATTTTAGTTTAGACTTTATTTTGTAACAATGAATATTTTATTTTCTCTTTCTTCCTGTTTTATTTTATTTCATAATGTTAGTTTAGAATTTTTGTTGTAACCATCAATATGGAAAAAATCCAAATAAAGGCATGCCTTCTCTATTTAATAGATTAGTAAGATGCAAGTTAAGCTAGAGATAGAAAGGAAGTAGAAAATAGAAAACTAGAGATTTGAATCATTGTTCCATTAAAACTATAATTATTCCATAGTAATATTTTCATTTATATGATTACAATCATGTAAAAAAATTGGTTTTAAGTAAATCATTTTTAGAAAAGGAAGAGATTATAATTTAATTCCAACCAAGTCAGGCTCCACTCATGAGGGATTATAGTGAAATTATCATCCATTAATTTAGTTTTATTCTACATTTTGTGTATCTTTTACCTTTCGTAGCATCTTTCATGTTTGTATTTTTGCATAAGCATCTTTAATTATATAGTTTCAATTCAGAAAGTATGGGAAGCTTCTAAGGTAGTTATAAATTTCTTTCATGCAATTTATTTTCATATCATTTGGTTTTTACAAGTGTGTTTCCCTATACACAACTCTTAGTACCCCAGCTCTCAAAAGTGACTAGTGTTGCATATATAGTGTTGATACATTATCAAATGCATGCCTCGAGGTTGACAATTAGTGAATTAGCATTATCAATAATTCAAACAGATGCTCCTCAATTCATTTTTTTGGTTTTAGGCAAGAACTTGTTGCTTCGATTGATTTTGATGGTTTTATTTTTCTCATAAGTGATGGAGGAGGGTTAATGTGTTCACCTAAATGGAAATATATGGTGATAATCTCAATAAGGAAAGGGAAAAATTATATACCCAAATGTAATAATGTTCCCTTAGAAGGGAGAGATATAGTAATGAAGTGTATGAAATATTAGTATGCCCCAATAGATATATGGTAGAGACCATGAAACATAGGAATCAAACATAATATACCACAAGTATTAGCATGTCTGATATGGATCATGACACCAAGCATATATATCATATAGTATATGTAATTAAACCGCACACAATCATGTAAACACATATATTAAATTCAACCATCAAGAAAAAAATGACATGGATATGACTTGGAATGATGACTAAATAATATTTTATGGACAACACTAGACAAGAAATCAACAAGCAACATAAAAAAATATGCATAAGTACAAGCATGCACATGAAATAAATCAATAAATCATAATGCATTCAAGAGAACACATAATTTATCTATGTATCCATCATATGTAATAACACAATATGTAATATATAGTAAATATCATGATATATATAGTCGATATAAATAAATCTATATTAAAATAGAATTTATGAAGGATAGAACATGAGACATACTAAAAATATGCCCCCCATATTGGCATTCCCCAATGTGAGAATGTCCCCAAGTGTGGGTTTAATGGATCCACATAGCATCTTTAAGTCCATTGTTATATGTATTCTATATATCTTACATCTCACCCACTCAAATAATACCATGAGAAGCACATGTGTAAAATGTATATGTTAACCTTTAGCACCTTCAAATCATTCTTTACTTTTGTTTTATCCTGCTAAATTATAAATTTATCACCTTGATATTTGAATGTAATATGCTCATTTTAACTATCAAGTGTTGTATTCATTATTTGTAACCATGTAACTCTTAAAATAGTGTTTTAGTGAAACAATGATTGCATAATATATAATAATGTATGGCATGTTTGGACAAATAGATACAAGTAATTTAATAGATCCCAATATTACCTTTTCAATCAAATAATTTTATCCTTGAGATTTGAATTTTTGATATCATTCCCAAGTTATTGAAGGAAAGGAAGGTTGAACATATTAAATTTAACTTTACTATCTACCATAATTTATTTTATTTTTTATCCTTCTATATTAACACTAATGACCAAAAGTTCTACATGTGAAAGATGAGTGTCTATTGAATCATTCATAATCATGATTGGTATATTGTCATGCATAGGTGATTCAACCTTTGAAGTTGGATTTTCTAATTTATAAGATAAAACATCATGTTGTATAGGTTGTTCTAAATTGGACTATGTGCTTTCAACTTGTGGTTTCATAATATATATATAAGACATAATGTTACCACCATCAATAATATCTTGGATCTTATGTCTCAAAACATGACACCTATCCATTTTATGACAATTTATTGGATGATAATCACTAAATAATTTAGAATTAAATGTTCATGGTAAATGGATCCAATCATGATGTTGATTAGAAGGTAATACATTCATGTTCTTATTAAGTAACCTTTTTCATTATTTCACTTTCACTACCTTTAAGCTTTTTAATTTTCCATGATCATCTAAGGAAAATCATAAGACTTGTTATAAGTGTCATTTATAATTATCCAATGGTTAAGGTTTATCCTTGATTGGAACATGGTTAGTATTAAGACTTGCAGTATGATGAATATAATCACAATGTGAATCATGAATATCATGACTAATTACATGTGATGTTAAAAATATATATTCAAGTGTCATGACCTCATAAAAAATATGATTGAAATACATGTAAGCATGAAAAAAACACTTTAACCTTGAGAGGAGGCAAGAGACTTATACTAAGGATGTATTTTTGCCTTAGATCCTTTAGTTCATTTATCAAATGATGCATGCTACCCTTGAATATTGGAATATAATTATGAATAACTCATATTTTTCATAGGTGAAGATATGGAATATGTAAAAATGTGGCATGTGGTCCCTATGAATAGATTACTCATTTATTATCTTTTTTTCCTATCTAATTGCATTGGTAGCAATGCAACCTAACTTTTTATCAAAATTAAAATTATCCTATATCTCCTTATATTATTTCTCTTTCAAGGATATCATGGACTATGTAAGAACTTCCTTAGAATGATTTTTTGGAATTCAATTCTAGATGTAGCTTCCAAAACCTTGAATCAGTCTATCCATCTCTTAAATAATTATATAATGGTTCTTTAGATCATTACAAATAATTCAAGTGGTAGGATTTCTCTTAACTTTTCACTTTCCCTTTTCGCAGGACTTTTTAAAATGATATTTTTATTTATTGTATTGATTTTTTAATTGATTTTGGTTTGAGAATTCTCTGTATCCTTGATTTTTTTATTCTTTAAATTAGTATTTCATTTATGCCTCATCAAGGTTATTTCTCTTACTTGAGATGACTCATCTAGATAGGTAGGTATTGATACCTCCCTTGTACTTGGTAATTTTTTCTTCATCTTCTAAATCCAATCCCATCAACATAGCATTTCTATAAAAAAAATTGGAGTAATATTATGCACTTTGACCACTTCCTTTATTATAATACTTCCACTTAATTTTTTGATCATTTTTATTTGCAATAGGATAAAAAATCCTACGTAACAATTATTTGAGTTCATCCTACCTATTTACAATTAGTTTCTTCTTCTTTTTAGGACATACTAAATAACTATTTAACCAAAATAGAGCATGTCCTTTAATTTTTAAATATATGAAATAAATATTTTGTGTCTAATTAATGTTATGCACACTATAATATATGTCCATTTGTTTAAACCATGTGTCTATAAATTCAACATCTACATGTCCTTCAAAAGATCTTATTTCAAATTGGTTTAAACTTTGAAAAGAATATGATCAGATGATTTTACATGAGTTTTATGTTCATCTTTTGGATACTTATCCATTTAATTTTTCAACTCTCCTTCATTAATATATTTTCCTCCTATGCTAAAATTATTGGCTAGAGTACAAACCACCATGCCCATGTATTCTTGGCTCTTAGCTATGAGCTCTTGTTACCTAATGATAGTGTATTGGTATTTCATCACACTTTCTATACTTTCTTCTTATCCAATAAATATATTGGACCATTTATTTCACCTTTTACTTCCACTTCCATGTAGAAATATCAATATCTCAAGGTATCAACTCTTATTCTTTCTCAATAAAAAACTATCCATAACATCCAAGTATTAACATTGATTTAATGCTAGTGTGATATATAAAATCTAAAGTATAGTCGCTTAATGGAATTTATAGAATCAAAATATGTTTTCATACTTGAATTATAATCCAAATTTAAATATTCTATAAACTTGCACCAAGTAACTATTAATGTAAACAACCATAAATAATTTAAACTAATGTAAGAACAATAATGGACACAAAGATTTTAACATATAAAACACTTAATACGATAAAAACCTAGTTGTGGATGTAAATATCATAGTTCTTTATCTTTCATATGGCTAAATATATTTTACAAAGATATAAATGACAAAAAATTATAATTCACTATGTGGTTTTCTCACTCACCTTCTCTTTACAACCTTGCTTCATCCTTTTACAACCAATTAAAGACAAATTATGCATCTCACACATGCATGCTTAAAATTAGATTCATGCCTCTTATTTATCATACTCCATGAGTGTCCTTTCTTGCACTAAAGGTATCCTAAATGACTCAGAACTAAAGAGACACAGTCACTTTAACATTACTTTTTGATTCAGTTAACTCAGGTAAAACTATTGTTTTAGAGAAAATGATAGTTTCAAAATTATTTTGACACTTACATAGCTTCCTATGTGTTATTTATTGGTTACATAACTTCCCACTAATGTAAATTATGGATATGAAACTTTACAAATGCATACTATTAGTTTCATCACCATACAAGAGATACTCATTTTGAGACATTGTTTCTGACTAAAACTAGTTTTTCTCTAGTTGGATAATTAAGGGTTTTTATTTTCTTGATCCCTATGGATAACTTAAAATGGTATTTTTAGACACATAATAAGACTAGTTATTTTTTATGATATTATTATGTTTATATGCTTTTGAATCATTGGTTCGGATTAGGCTCATATTAGTGCATCATCCTTGTGTTATGGGCCACATGTGCATTTTGTGCTTTGTGTTTCCTTTACAACTCCATATTATGCTGATCCAAGGCTAATTATAAAATTATTATTAAAATAGACTATCATGGAATGTTGAAAAAATTGTTTTATAGTTAGTTTTTTCATAAGGAGTGCACCACCATGCTCCTAATATTCATTATTTTTACCCTTTGACCCCTTCTCCTTGTTTATTTGGTTATTTTTTCCTTTTTTTGGATTTGGCACATGTTTTAATTCATATTTCACATAAATAGGGTCCTAATTTAAATTTAAAAAATCTATAAGTACATGATTGCATTAATGCATTTAGGGACATAGGGATACACATAGATTTGAATCAATAAAGCACCTATTAGAGTATAAAATCAAAGGATTATATTATTAGATTAGAACCCTTGTACTATAATTAGAATTTGAATATTTTTAGAAGAGCATAAATACTATTAATTACTTGTATATTATTTAAAAGGATAAGGATAAGGTTTAGGATAATCATATTACATTGGATCACTTGTTAATTTGCATTAAATGTGGATTTTCAACTTGTCAAAGATCAAGGGTTTGATTGAGGTAGACCCTTCATAACTACTCCCATTTTTTATGATTTTTCAAGATGATTTGAGTTAATTAGGGTTTTGAGGATGGGTAAGGAATTTTATGATATATAGTGAATTGCAACAAACTGGGCAAGATTTTAGAAGTACATAAGCAAAGGAAGGCATTCATCAAATTTATTTCAATGTATGGCATAGTTTTACTAGAAGCATACACTACCTAACCATGACTATTTTCTCTCTCCAAGAGTGGATCAACCCATTCATAGTTTATACAGGAGTATACATGCAATCTCGTTGTCATTTTCTTCAACTTATCAACTCTACATAATTTTGTTGAGTTATCTATAGATCAGTATTTAGACCTATTTTAACTTGATTTAAATCTCTTATTGTAATTAAGTTTGATAAAATTTGTTAAAATCCTCTCTTTTATCCATTTAAAATATTTAAATACTTTCCTATTATGTAATTGGGTTTGTTTGTATTTTTATATATTTTTATTATGTTTAGATCTAAATTGCACACATGTATGTATTTAGTTTTTTTTGGTACCTAAATCCATTTTACCATATAAAAATATTTGGTGAATCATACCCTCTTACTCCCATTAGGTTTATATTTTGTCTATAGAGCATATTGGTTCTAATTTTGCCTAGGTTTTCATAAACCCAATTTCTTTTCGTGTCATTATATGGTTACGCTTTGCTTGTCCATAATGTTATTCACATATCCTTACATAATATATTCCCTTATGGCATTAGATCTTGTTGTGCTTATTATAGATCTAATTTTTCTATGGATAAATTTAATTTGTTTATATCATTATCCCTAGCTCCTTAGACATTGTTGTAAACCATAATTTGTTGTTAAAGCTATGCCATTAAAATTATAAAGCACCTTTGCATAATTTATATGTTTCTATCTCATGCCACCTAATGAGGTTATATATAATATCCATAATATGTTAAGTGATATATTGAGTTTCAAACCTATTGATTTTATTGAATTTCCTTTGGTTCATAGTCATGTTTACTTTAAAAATAAAATGATGATTGTTAATTATGTTATGTTTATTTTTTCAATAAACACGTGAATGATGATGTGAATTCCAATTATATGAATGCAAATTATTTTAATTCCAATGCTATGAATAATAATGTTGTAAGTGGATCTCAAATTTTGATATTTTTGATGTAGAGAAATATAACGTTGAAATTATTACTTTGTTTAAGAAAACATATCCTAAACCACCCTAGAGAAATTTAAGCAATTTTGTATGTGTTAAAGGATGTACAAAGAAACAATTCTAATGTCTATAAACCTTATATAGGTTCCCATGACATGCATTAAAAATGTCATTATTTCTCAAATTTATTCTAATGTTATTCCTCCCTCTTTTTCTTTTACTCATGTTACTATGTTTGTGTCTTCTCAAAATGCTTTTAATACTTCATTTTTTATTCATAAGTTACTCAACGATATCAACATGTTCCTTATATTTCATACATTATTAATATTTATTCTCAAGTGAATAATGTTTACATTCTTACTTATACCACTAATATGTCTATTCCAAACCCTGAAGTTACCATCATTCAATGAATTGTGCATGTTATGCAACAAAAACTTAAATTTATCTCTCAAGGGTCTCAAAATACAAGTCATAAGATCACTTCCCATGATATATTAATCAACCATTTATCTTATTATGTCATTTCCTACCCTTTTTCTTTTATATTTATGGCTTACAGGTTTGAATTATTTAATGGTAAATGTGATATGTCTCATCATATCAAATATTTATATGATTCATGTCTTTAATTTGTGCATAATGATAAATTGTTGAATAAAATATTTGATAGAAGCCTCAAGTACTATGTTATTAATTGTTTTTACACTTTAATATCCATATATATACATTATTTAATGTATTTTTAGATGATTTATTAGCTTACACATCAATCAACATTATTATAATGGTCACATTTTCATTGATTACCTAACTTAAATAAGGATCTAATAAGAATGTTAATTAATGATTATGTGATTGGATTAAAAAACCATGGTTTCAAAGGTTAATCATAATTAAATGATATTGAATCATAAATTATATTCTCTTATAGGATACTATGACTAATTGATGGAGGGATAAGGAAGATCAAACTTACAACTTGCTTTAGAGAGAGACGATTAGGCCTAAACCTTATTGAATGCAAGTTTAAAAAAATAAGGTATTTTCCTGATAAAAATATCTCTTAAACATTCATTTCATTTTAACTCAACTCACCATAATGATTTATACCTTTTCTCAAACTTGGAAATCCAAGAAAATGTAAAAATAGGGTTTTGAGGCCTACAAATTAGGCCTACAGACTAATTTTCTTCAGTAAATTTATTTTTTGGCATCATAAAATATTTAAATAAGATTTAAAACCTCAAATTTACCTTAATTCACATCTCTAAAAAATTTCATTCCATTTGGCTAGGTCATTTTCAAGTTATGATGATTTTAGTATTTTTAGTGCTCTAAATAAGCCTTCTTTTAGACTTGCAGTCTGATTTTTTTAAATATATTGAGTTTTAGGACTCAAAAATTATTTAAATTACTTTAAAACCTTAAAAAACTTCTTGACACACCTCTCCACAAAATTTCATGTAATTTTAAGGGTTAGTTTTTGAGTTATGATTATTTTAGTACATTAAAACCCTAGTTACCTATGTACAGGTTGAGAGCACTAATTCAATAATAATTTGAGTTTTAAGACCTATTTTTTAAATATTTAAATTATTAAAGTTATTCCCATATATCCAATACTCTTAAAATCAATTTTTCACCTTGATCTACCATAAAACACAATGAAAAGAACTTTTTCTTGGTTGTAAATGCACATTTTTATACTGTAGCAACCTGTATTATCTTTTCCAAGCCCATAACATGCAAGCATACCTTCCAAAGAAATGAATAATGATTTAAAATTAATAAAATACTAATTTTAACATAATATGAGATTGCATTTGTAACAATAAATTTAAATAGGCATTCTTTTTATTGATTTGAGTGCAAAAACAATACACAATCCTATTACAGCCCTATTTTACAAACTTCTTTGTATTTATCCTAAATCCTGGAGTATTGGCCTCTTTTCCTATATAATTTTATTATTCCATTAAAATATATCTCTTATCACCTATATTTCTCTTTTTTCCACTCCAAAAACTCTTAAACTTACTCAAATTGTCTAAGTAAACCCAACCTAAGACTTAACCTTGATTAGGTTTGACATAGTTACATATGAGTAGGGACATTTGAACTATTGTTAACAATGTATAATACCTTTATTTACCCATACATGAAGTATAATGACCTTTTTTATCACTAGGAAATGGTAAGGACCCTTCAAACATCCTTTACAAATTCAAATTTTTAAATACGTAGTTTTGATGGGAAAATAGAAAACAGGATAAAATGGAAAAAATTTAGAATGATAATGATTTAGAAAACTCTCTAATGACTAAATAATACTTCATAAACCTACTCAAAAAAAAAACCAAAATAAATAAAATAAAATGAGTCTTCTAGGCCTATGCTCCTGCATCACTAATTAAAGACAAATTTGTCTTCAACACTTACCAATATTTTGGTGAACTTTTTCATGTGGCTAGAAACTAGGAAATAGATATTTTAGAGGAAAATATGATAAAATATAGGACCAATTCCCCTACCTCTAGTGGAGATAAATTTCAATTAAAATCAACATTTAAAGCTACAGCTAATTATAATACTTTTTAGCCTAAGAAAGAGGCCAAGAATGTAGTCAATGTGGTATACCAACCATCTAACAATATATTATTATCACAACAAAGATAGGGAAGATAATTTATAAAATTATTTTAAAGTCACAATGATGTGATTAAGTGATTTATTCAATGAAATATGATCTCTTTACCTCTTACTTGAGATATTGACTCGTCAATTCCCTTGACTAAGAATAATGATGTTAATCCATACTATTATTATCATAGATTCTCTAGCCACTTCAAAATGATAATGCAAATGTGAAATGATAATTCAAGTAAACCAGATCACTAAAAAATCAATCCAAATTCACCTAAATACTCTAATTTTTATAGTTAAGTAAATTATATGTAAACAAAAATTGAAATAAATCCAACTATATCTCAATCTTACAACTAATTTACCTCCACATGTAATGATGTGCCCTAATTTGATAAAATAATTGTAATTAATAGTTTGATGTTGGATTGTCCATGACTTAAGACTTATACAACATGTTGGCTATGGGTGATATGGATGCTTAAATACAATAGACAAATTGATAAATTGATAGCATTGATTTTACCTCTCATATGTTAGTTGAATTTTTATGGAGGATGACTAGTTTATATAGATGAAGAGGAGGGATTTCTAAGGAATTTAAAATTACTTATAAGACTCTAGAGAAGAATTATCAAGAAAGTGTGGAGGATGGTGGAAGATTATATAGGATTTGGATACCTCTAAAATATATTAAGGATGACTAATGTTGATTAGAAGTAGATTAGATAGTAATTATAAATGTGATTTGTAGGATAAAGTCAGGGTAGGTGAGGGTAGGTAGAAGTGAATTTAAAATTCACAAAATAATGGATAAGTGAGATTAGTGATAAATGGGATTGTTAATAGGAGTATTAATTGGCATGGGATGGTATAAGTTTTATGCATGATATGAGGGATGAAGGAGATGTTAGAATATGATGATGTTAGTATAAATGATGGATGAAATTAACATGATGAAGGAGCGAGCAAATTTAGATGTATACATTTTTCCCCTCTTTGAAATGGAATTATGACTAGAAATAAGTTATGGTATTTAAAATAATAAATATAGTCATGGACTAATGTTATTAAGTTAGGATGGACGATTCCCCCTCAAGTTAACATGTATGGAATAATGAGATGGATGGCCACTCGAAACAAAATGAGGGGTCAGATGTGTGAATAAATAATTAAAAAAAGGGATAAGATGTGATAAACTAGATGATGGATAAAATGACCTAAGTGATGAGTCACCAATATATGATTCCCTTGGAAATGACATATGCAAGGGAGATAAAAAAAAATGATGGTGTCATAGTTTTATACATTCCCTAAATGGGAAGCAATCGTGATAGGATGATGATAAAAGGTTGTTAGCTTTAGACATATCCAAAGCAAGGTCGCATGTCATGAGAGTTATAGGCTTGGATTGAATTATTGGTCACTAAAATAAAAATAAGATGATGGGTTGCAATATTTAGACATATCTTAGGCAAGGACACATGCTAAGGATAGCTATGGTAAAAATTTAAGATGGTCACAAGATTTTGATGTACCTAGGAAGGATGCATGCCATGGAGAGCTACGATCAAAAGGGATGATAGGCCAAAATATTTTTACATATCCTAGATAAGGATGAATTTCAAGGAGAGATACAGTCAAAAATTGGGTGGTTGATTAGTGTTTATGGGATGATGTTGGATTTATACGTATCCAGGCAAGGACTCATGATGGAATAATCGTAACCCTAAAATGATACTTTGGACAATGATTTGATGATGTGACTCAAAACATAGGTTGATTAGTGATAAAATGCCATGATCGGGAGTAAAAATAAGTGAATCAAGTGACCAGGGGATGAGAGGGAAGAAATTATGAGATCATTTGAGATTTCCTTAGGCACTTCAAGTGATTGAGCGCTACATACATAGTCTTAAAAGGCCATAGGCCAATTTATTTGTCCCTAGGAAGGAAGGTGTTATGAGATATGATAAATTAGACTAGAGTATTTAACTATTAAAATTGACTCAGATGATGGATAATATGGATAAATGATTAGATATTGGATGTTAGATGTTGTTGGTATGATTACGGTTGAGCTAACCTTGGAAACCCCATATGACTGAATGTTGCCTACATATTCTATATGGACCTCAAGCTAATTTAGTTATCCTTAAGAGGTAAGAATGAGTTGATGGATGAGAGAATAGATAAGGAATATATTAAAAGTGACGTAATAGATGCAATGTATGTGAATGATATTTATGAATGTGTTGAAAGGTTACAAATCAATAATCTATGGTATTGATGATATTGATGATGCTCTTGGAATATATGCATGTGAGGGAGAGATAGATGATGAATTTATGACCTTGGACATGCCCCAATCAAGGGAGGAAACCAAAAACTTTAAATGATGATAATAACCATAAGGTTTAGATGTATCCTATGAAAGGATGCATGCTTGGGAGAGTTGCAGGTCTCATATTGGATTGATTGATGATCGATATTGTAGCTCAAAGATTTGAATGATGCATGAATTGATGATGATAGATCATGATGATGAAAAATTTGATAATAAGAACTGGTTTGGATATAGGATTGGATGGTTTATTGTATTAACGTGAGTTTGAATGATTTTGAAAGATGAGATAGCAAAGACGATGGATAATTATATGATTATGGCTGAGCTAAGCTTAGACACCCCATGTGACTAAGTGCTACCTACATAGTATTATAAAACCTCAAGATGATGTAGTATTCCCAAATATGGAATAATGATGAGAGAAGATATTATATACTATAGGATGATGATGATGGATTGTTAGAGATGTTACTTGTTAGATAGATGATTTGACTCATATATTAGAGTTGATGATTTGATTGATAATTGATTTGGGATATAGATGATGGATGATTCAGAGAAATGATTAGATATTGTACATTATATGTTATTGACATGATTAGATTATATGATTGTATAGGTGACTAATGAGAGTATATAGATGTTGTTGACATAATTGGATCTGAGAATTAGATATGTGATTGATGAGAGGATATAGATGTCTATTGTCTTTAAACATCCATCCATTATTCATTATTGTAAAAAGTCATTAATCTTCATACTCCAAGCAATCATTTTTAATGTATCACTAGGTAATATGCACCATGATATTTTTATGACCATGATGATGTTTTTTCAAAGTGCATGTTGGACTAATGTAAAAGACATAAGGATCAAAGACAAAGTGCACAAGTAGCACATAGTGTAATGCACCATTAGTATAAGGAACCAAGATGACATGTTTTCCATATGTTCTTTTATAAATAAAATACAAGACAAAATGGTAATACCAAAATCCATACAAAGATATTCAAAAAATCTATAACTAAAGACATGAAACTAAACAGATGCAGACAAGCAAACAAACATAGACAAGTAGTCACAAATATATACATGAGAAAAGACACAAATCAAACAAGTTAAGGAAATTGAACTAAATAGATGCAGATAAATAAACAAGTAGACAAACATAGATGAGTAAACATATAAATGGTAGAATACATGAAAATAATTCAAACATCATCATCAATCATACCAAAAAAAAAGTATCTACATGCAGATTGTATGATGCATTGTCATGTATATTATCTTGACAAAATCTTATGGGATGAATGATCAGATGATGAATTTATGTGACAATGATATGGGCTATAAGGTTAAATTATATGGATGATTGTAATGATTTATTGGATAAGAACTAATAATATTTCATTGATCCAAGTTTTGACCTTAAATTTTATGGGTAATGAGATTTGGACAAGCTGTGCTTGAGTAAATTTGATTAAAGTATGAGCTAGTTTGATTAAGATAGGGTGGGGTAATGTAACCCTAAGTTTGACATGTTTTGACTGGATGGGGAGCTTAAATCTCTTAATATTATGGGTGTTAGGTTTTTCAACTAGAAAATATGTGATTTGACTAAGTCATGATTGAATAAAGTTGAAATTGCTAAGACTAGCTCAATTATGCAATTAGACTAGATTTGCTCACGTTTGGATGGGTTGACACTGATGAGGTTGATAATGTGATCATATGGGTAGTTTGACTTATGAAAAATGGGTAAATATGATTTGACCACTAAGCAAGATTATAGGATTATGATGAGTGATAGGAGAATGAGTTGGACTAAGTCTGAGAGGTTGAAATGGGACGTTAATGACAAAGTGAAGGTTGTGATGTGAATTTGGATTGGAATCTAGATTTTGGATGGAGATATAGATTTTGGACCAAGATGTGGGGAAATTAGAACACAACACAAGATGACCAGGATGTTTTTAAGATTTTTAGTCTTTATGATTTTTTTGGCTTTCTGGGTCATTTTAATTTTTAGGTCTTTTTGGAATATGTATGTACAAAAATGGGGGGTTACTAGCAAAGGGAAAACTAAGCCTAAAAATTGTTAGATCATTTAATTCTAAGTGAGATAAATTGACCCTTAGCATTGGTAATTGATTAAATAGTAATAATATATTATTTATTAACATGAGGTGAAAACCTCATGTAAATAAATAATTAATTTATAATTATTTAATAGTTACCAAATTTAAATTAAATTGCTTTATCAGGATGGATGGACCCGTTATTTTTACAATGATCACCTTCCTTGGTATTTCACTATAAATAGGTTTTTTGCCCTATTGTGAAATCATTCAAATATAAAACTATTTCACCATATTCAACTCGTGAAACTTGTGAATGATATTTGACAAAAGAAGTGAGAAGAGGAAGAATATGCTGTATTGGGTGTTGGTTTCTCAATAAATTGCATAATCATCATTGGTGGGTTTTTTACCTCTTTGAGGTTTTTCCACGGTAAATATCTAAATATTGTGTCAATCCATTTATGTTTTACTTATCTTTATAAACTCTAGATCTATTCTATGTATGTATATTGTCATTGCTTTATCAATTTTTTCATGGTATTAGAGCCAGGCTAGGAGCCCCAAGCACCTGCAGTGGCTTAAATGGGGTGTTGGGAATAAGCCATACCTAGACCAATAATGGGTTAGCCATAGAGGGGCTATTAGATCATTTGGTAGAGCACTCTAGCTGTAAATTCAAGGTTTTATGTTCGAGTCCTAGCTG
The DNA here is from genome assembly GCA_037957365.1 of Torreya grandis. Classification (NCBI taxonomy): domain Eukaryota; kingdom Viridiplantae; phylum Streptophyta; class Pinopsida; order Cupressales; family Taxaceae; genus Torreya; species Torreya grandis. The sequence continues at coordinate 1,831,050 of JARHVA010000262.1, read as the reverse complement.
GGCCATATGGGTTGTAACTCAACATGTGGAATTAGAGCCTAAGAGAGTGTAGAGACTTGGTAAGCATTTTGTGTTGAATTTAACTTTAAAATTCAAACCAAATTCAAGTTTTTTAGCCTTTTAGAGGTGTATTAAATCCCATAGTATGACCCTATGGTGTTGAGAAGTTAAAAAATATTCAAAAAAAAATTTCTAAAGCCTCCTGGCTTTGTTTCATACTTTGGATCTTCTTCAATCATCCTAGATCCCTTTCAAGCAACCAGAGATCTATTTTTTAGCCAAAATAAATTTTTTCAACCTCTTGGATGCCATTATTGGTTGTTGTACAACCTTATACCTAACATTTTTTGTTAAAATTTGCTTTTAGGGCCTCTGGTGCTATTTTGGTGTTTTAGATCCATCAATAATGAATTTTTAAACATCCTAGATCTTCTCCAGAGCCATTGACACATTATTTTCAAACTTTTGAAAGTTTTAAACTCTTCTAGGCACCATTATATGGCTATTATAGCTATAGAAATATGAAAATTTTATTTTTGGGCAGCAAGATCAAATTTTAAAGCTTCTAAATACTTCATTTCAAGGATTAAGGGATATCTACAAAGTTTCAAACTGTTTGGTGGCTTATTCCACCTGGTCTGATCTCCCCTACTTTACATGGAGTGTCATATCCATCTACAAGTGAGTATATAGTTTGAAAATTATTTTAAAATTAATTTGTTTTTTAATTCAAATATTTCATGCAAAAAGAGAGTGGCCCCCACTTGTTTTTTCTTCTAATTTAGCTTTTAGTCCAAAAGTTAAATATTTTTATTGTTTTTCACTTTTTTAAAACACACACACACACACATTAAAAATCATTTAAAAAAAATAGTGCATATATTAATTCAAGTGGTAGTGTAGAGGAGTTGATGGGTGTTATTTTGATAAAACATTGTAAGTGGAGGTCTAGTGTTCCAAACACATTTCCATAAAATTCATTTTTGTTAAATTAATTTATCAAGTTTTATTTTTCAAAAATTATTAATTAGATAATTTTTTGAGTTTGTGTGCCTCTTCTCACATGAAAAACCCTTAACTTATCGACCAATTTTTTTGTGGCATTTGACCTAGTCAAAACTTTATCGACCATAGTCATGTAACCAATCAATTCTTAGGTTTTGGAACATTTTAGATGTATTGGTGTGGTCCATTTTCTATTTTAAAACTTCATATTATTAATTTTTTTTTTTAAATAATAATAGTGTCTAGGTGGTTATTTTGAGTGTGACTCTTTCGACACCTAGTTTAATGCAACTCTATTTCATTTTTTTCTATTATTTAGCATCTAAATTATGAAATTAATCATAATTTCATGTGTAATACACTTTATTTTGAAAAATATTTTTAAAAACTGATTAAAAAGGTTTTTTGTTATAATTGTTCTTACATTAGTATATTTTTGTGACACTTACGACACCCTATTTTATCATAATCTTTCACAATTTTATTACTTTGTCTAACATTAAATTGAGAAATTATTGTGTGTTTAAACTTTAAACCTATTTTTACTATCAAATAAAGTTAAATTCATATTTAAAAAGGATTAATTTTAAAGCATTTATTTATTGTCATTCTTAAAGTGAAATTATGGCTTCACCTTATTTTATTTTAGATAAATCACAAGTCCTTCATGGAAATAACTATAATATATAGAAAATTTGTGTCAAAGAAGATAAATTTATGGCCTAAAAGTTATGGAATATTTTTGGTGGGACTGAAAAATCCCCTTCTGGATGACATGTGACCCTGAGCTTATCAATGCATTTTAACAAAAATTGTAGGAAGTTATGTCCATTTTCTTGCAGAGTGTTAAGGATGAATTCCTTCTCCAAATTGGTAATTAAAAGTCTCTTGGTGATGCTTATAAAATCTTTAAATCCATGCATGAGGTCACTCACATTTCAAAAACTATTAATTTAATCCTTGAATTGCTAACTACATGATGCAGAAAAAATAGGCCAACTTTCTGAAGGCCATAACTTTTGATTCGTAACTCTGTTTGAGCTCTTCCATCCATCAAAATGATCATATCAAAAAAAAAATTCTACCCTAAGCCTATTTATCCATTTAAATTTGATTTTGATATTTTTGGAGGCCAAATGTGATCATTTTAGGGTCTAAAATTAACATTTAATGATTTTTTTGGGAATTTTCTATTTTTAGAACCAGAAGTCAACTTCAATTAAATTTTGTTCCATAGGCTAATTTTAGTATTTAGGTTATTTCAAAAAAAAATAGATCCACATGTGTTTGTATGTGAAACTTACTATAAATAGCAGCGGCTAAAAATAAATGTTTTTTTAGATTTTAGATTTTTTGAATTTTTTCATGTCAACTCTAAATTCTGAGTTGAGGCTTATTTAAGCATGGTTTGGGTTTGTAATTTTTCAAGCAATCAAAATGAATCAATTCTGAGAATGGTTTCAAGATCTTGGCCTATTGGTAATTTTTTTGTTCTTGGTAGTTTTATGACCTCTTAAAGAGGAAAAGAAGATAGAAAGTATGCTCTATACTAAATAATTTATCCAAGATATGTAGGTAGCAGGTTGTTTTTATGCACTAGTAGCAAAGAATGAAGAAATGAAAATGGTGCCAATACCAATAAAAGTAGCAAGAGTGTTGAAAGAATATGCAAATTTTATGTCTGATGAGTTATCAAATGATTTACCACCAAAGAGAGATATTCAGCATCACATTGATTTGATTCCAAGATCAGCTCTACCCAATCAAGTAGCTTATAGGATGAGTCCAACAGAACATGCAAAATTAAATAAACAGGTTACTAAATTTCTAAGAAAGAAAGTGATAAGGGAGAGTATGAGTCCATGTGCAACACCATCATTGCTAACTCCAAATAAATATGGAGCATGGAGAATGTGTATGGATAGTAGATTAATTAATAAAATTATAATAAAGTATAGGTTTCCTATACCTCGTTTAGATGATATGATGGATGTGCTTGCAAGAACAAAATATTTTACCAAGATTGATCTAAGGAGTGGTTATTATCAGATTTGAATTTGTGAAGGAGATGAGTGGAAAACTACGTTCAAGACTAGCGATGGCTTATATGAGTGGATGGTGATGTCATTCATATTATCTAATGCACCTAGCACTTTTATGAGGGTGATGAATAAAATGCTATGAAAATATATTGGTAAGTTTGTGGTTGTTTATTTTGATGATATTTTTATATTCATTAAAACTAAAGAAGAACACTTACAACATTTGAGAATGGTAATGGATTTGTTAAGAAAGGATAAGTTGTATGCAAATTTGAAGAAGTGCAGGTTTATGTAGAATAATTTGGTATTTTTGGGATTTGTAGTTTCAACAGATGGTGTGAAAATGGATGAAAAAAAGATAAAGGCAATTTTTGATTGGCCTTTTCCAAAAAACATTATAGAGGTAAGAATTTTCCATGGTTTAGCAACTTTTTACATAAAATTTATTAAAAAATTTAGTAGTATTGTGGCACCAATAATAGATTGCATGAGAGGAAAAGAATTTGCATGGACTAGATCAGTCACAGAAAGTTTTGAAATTTTGAAGAAGATTATAGAAAGATCAATTTTAACATTACTAGATTTTAACATATTGTTTGAGGTTGATTGTGATGCTTCATTTATGGGAATTGGTGTTGTGTTAAGTCAAGAAGGAAAGCCAATAGCATATTTTAGTGAGAAATTGAATGAGGTAAGGACAAAGTATTTTACTTATGATGTTGAACTTAAGACATTGGAGTTATTACCTATTACCTAAGGAATTTATCTTATTTACAGATCATGAGGCTTTGAAGAATGTGAATACACAAAAGAAGTTGAATAGTAGGCATGCAAAGTGGGTTTCTTTCTTGTAGGGGTATATTTTTGTGTTGAAGCATAAATTGGGAAAATAGAATCAGGTAGTTGATGCATTGATCAGGAGAGTAGTATTACTAACTACTATGGTGAGTAAAGTAGTTGGATTTGAAGTTATCAAAGAATTATATGATACTAATCCATATTTTGTCAAGATAGTTGAGAAGTACAAGAATCAATTAGCATGTAGGAAAAATATTATTCATGATGAGTATCTTATACAAGAAGGTTATCTCTTCAAAGGGAAAAAATTATGCATTCTAGTTGGGTCCCTACGAGATAATATAATAAGAGAATTACATAGTGGTGGTTTGGCTAGACATTTTGGTAAGATGAAGATAATAAATTTAGTGAAGGAAAAGTATTTTTGGTCAAAGATGAAGAGAGATGTGATAAGATATGTTTCAAGGTGCAAAATATGTCAGGTACCTAAAGGACATGTACAAAATACTAGACTATACGTGCCATTAACAGTTCCAAGAGGACCATGGATAGATTTGAGTATGGAGTTCATGTTGGGATTTCCAAATGCATAGAGAGGTAACAATTCAATTTTTATTGTTGTATACATATTTTATAAAATGGTTCATTTCATTACATGTAAGAAAACCAATGATTCCACTAGAATTACATAATTATTTTTATTGAATATTGTGAGATTGATTGGTGCTCCAAAAACTATTACTTCAGATAGAGACAAAATTTCTAAGTCCTTTTTAGATGAATTTGTGGGAGAATATGAGTACTAAGCTACAATTCAATATTGCATATCATCCAAAAATAGATGGATAGATAGAAGTTGTGAATAGAAGCTTGGGAAATGTATTGAGATGCATAGTGGGAGAGAAGCCAAAGCAATAGGACTTGGCTTTACCACAAGCTGAGTTTGCATATAATAGTTTAGTGAATAGATCAATAGAAAAGTCACCTTTTCAAAAAAAATTATCTAAGAAATCCTATGGGTATTTTAGACTTGGTGTAATTTCCAATTGTAGATCGAATTAGTGATGATACAGAAGCGTTTACAGAGCATATGCAATAGTTACAAGGAGTAAGAATAAAGTTGTAAAAAAGTAATGGGAAATATAAAGTAGAAACATATGTCAAAAGAAGATCCAAAGTATTTGAATAAGGAGAGTTTGTAATAGTTTACTTGATGAAAGAGAGATTTCCAAAACTCACATACAATAAGCTAAAGTATAAGAAAATTAGACCATGCAGATTTGTGAAGAAAATCAATGACAATGAAATGAGGTGAGCTTACCATAAAAATTTGATATATCTCTAGTATTTAATGTTTTAGATTTATATGAATTCCAAGGAGATTATGGTGAAGATGATGAAGATGAAGAAGCAAATTGGGAGCAACATGTTCCAAAGAAGAAAAAAAAATAGTGAAGGGTTTGGATATGAAGACAATGAGCACAAAGCAAGGGAATTATAATAAGTATTTGGTATAGTGGAAAGGATTAAAGTAAGAAGACAACACTTGGATTATAGAATGAGATCTGAAGAATATTGATAAGGAAAAATGACAGCGGTATAATTAGGGCAACTCGTAGGAGCTGAGTTGTTTTCAATCAAAGGAGAATGATGTAACAAAAATAGGCCAACCTTTCAGAGGCCATAACTTTTGACCCATAACTCTATTTGAGCTCTTTTCACACACCAAAATGACCATATCAAAAAAAATTATTCTTCCATAAGTACTTCTATCTACTTATATTTGATTTTGATATTTTTTGGAGGCTAATCGTGATCATTTGAGGGTCTAAAATTACCATTTAATAATTTTTGGGGGAATTTTTCTATTTTTATAAATTGTATATTTTAAAAACAAAAGTCAAATTCAATTAAATTTTATTCCATGGGATAATTTAAGTATTTAGGTTATTTCAAAAAAAAATTAAATCCACACGTGCTTTTATGTGAAACTTACTATAAATAATGGTTACTAAAAATAGACATTTTTTTTAGATTTTAGATTTTTTTAATTTTTGCATGTCAACTCTAAATTCTAAGTTGAGACTTATTTAAGCATGGTTTGGGTTTGTAATTATTTCAATAAATCACTATGAATCAATTCTAAGTATTGTTTTAAGATCTTGGTCTATTGGTAATTTTTTTGTTCCTAATAGTTTTCAGGTTCATTACTACATGTATGAAAGGTGATGAAAAAGTAAATTTTCTTACTAAAATTAAGAACATTAAAGCTCAATTAGATGGTCATAATTTTAATTTAATTCAAGATCAACTACTTTATTTTATCTTTCAATTAAATATTTTTGAAATGTTTAGAAATTTTATTTCAATTTTGAATTATAAATATTAAATTGGGCGAGATATCCCTAACCTTACCACCTTATTTGTTCTCATGATTCAAGAAGAGTAAGTTATGACCAATTTTGATTCTACAGAGAATGCCACTTAGGCACTTATCACCTTAAATAATGTTTTTGATAATAATAAAAAATAGAAATCTAACCTTAATTCTTTTGATAGAAAAAATGGGAACAAGGAATCTAGCAATAAGAACCATAAACCCAAGTTTAATGGTCATTGTAACCTTTGTGGTAAGTTTGGTCATAGAAAGAAAAATTGTTACAAAATAAAAGATAGAATTAAAAATCAATCTTCTAAAAATAACAAATAGAAGAAATCTAATCAAAACAAGTAGAAAAATCAAAACCATAATCAAAATAACAATCAGGATTCAAAAGTTATTACTTTTTATGTTGTTTTATTTGCTTCAAATGAAAATGAGTGAATTTTAGATAGTGATGCATAACACCATATGAAACACTTATCAGAATTTTTTTGTGATTATATAAATATATCTAAAATGATTTACTTAAGAGATAATTCATTTTTAGAAGCAACTGAATAGAAAAAAGTAAAGTTTTCATTGTTATTAATGATATTTTCTATGTATCTAAGCTTTAAAAAAACTACTATCTTGTTCTCAACTTATAAATGATAATTTTATTATAACATTACTTAAAGATATTTGGTTCATTAGAAATTAATCTAGTTCCTTTACTATAGAAGGTGTTCAAAATAATGGTTTATACATTTTCTCTCCTTCTACATATTTTATTTCATTGCATAGTAAGAATGAAGCTCAATTATGACATGAAAGATTAGGACATGTTAATTCTATAATTTTACATGATATGTCTATTAATAATCTTCTTTTTAGACTTCCTTCTATACATTCTCATCATGAGACTTGTGAGGGCTTCTTATGTGGTAAGTAACATACTAACCCATTTACAAGAATCATGATGTGAATTCCTCACATCTTTTAGAATTAATTCATAGGGATGTCATGGATTGAAGTTGTATATCTCAATATTTATATATATTCTATTATATTTATTTATGATTACACTAGAATGATTTGGTCATATTTCATTAAAAAATAAATCTAATGTGTTGTCTAAATTCAAAGAATTTAAAGATAGTATTGAAAATGGATCTAATTTTTCTATTAAGAGATTAAGAATCGATAATGGTGTTGAACATATTAGTAAAGAGTTTAACTATTTTTATATTAGTTATGGTATTTAAAGGCAATTAAAAAATCTCTATTACCATCAACAAAATGGTACTGTTGAAAGGAAAAATCGCACCATTATTGATATAGCCAGAATAATGTTGCATTCTAAAAATGTTCCTCCTAGTTCTTATGGGCCAAATCCTTGAATGATACTATACATATTTTGAATACAATACCTAATTAATATTTGTATTTTTCTACATCAAAATACATGTATATTCATGGCATTTCATTTTATTTTATAAAACTATTTTTTTGTTACTTTAGAGATACTAACTATATTGATAATGTAGACACTATAATTTCATACCCCTAGGGATAATTATTTAGGTGTCGTAGGTCTTATTTATTTAAATCTCATAAAAAAACCCTATCCTAAAGTTTAGATTATTTACCATTTACTAACCTGGTAAATAGGCTTTACTTTTACCCCTTTACCATTCCCAACCTCCTAAAACCATTTATAACCTAGGAATCTACCCGTATAACCAATTTACCCCCATGTGGAGTCATTTGTAACAACTCCACCCATCCTCGAGCTATTCTCATCCATGGTTACAATAAAGGATCCATTTTGGCTGAATCAATGATGATTCTCCCAAAATTGGTGCCAATTCTCTGGATCGATATCGATCCATAAATATGCAACCTAACTTTGCATTCCAAACAAGAAAATTGAGAGCCTCAAATCATTATTAGAACTCCTAGATATTTTGATGACATTCCTAACGACACTCTGCTAGATTTTCATTGCATCCTACCACATCTTTTATGCAATATGAATTTATGCCTACACCTATGGAAGAAGTCCATTATGCTCACAAGTTGATCAAAGGTAAGTACTGTATTTTATTTTTATCATTATCTTTTAATTAGTGTTTTATTTATCCATCTATTTTACCATTAAAATACTAGTATCACCCCTTTGTATCCTTTTATCAACATGTTGGCAAATCAGTATCATTTTTACTCTTTATTTTATTAAACTCAAACATAGGAGATAATCGACATCGATTCATTTTGAATCGGCACCAATTCTATCAATCAGCATCAATCCTATCAGGATCAGCATCAATCTATTATGTTTAATACATAGGACCTGAGACCTTATCATTAGCCTCTATTTTTAATCCCTATGATGATTATTATTGTTTAAACATGGCCTTCTCCTTGTCTATGACTCTACTCAATTTAGTTCATGTCATGACTAGCATCATTGATCTCCCTATAGTCTCTCAACCTTTGTTTACAGATCAGAGTGATATAGCCTTTGAGCTAGCCCTTTGTGCCATCATCTATTCACCCTCTCATGAAGCCTATGAAGAATCATTAGCTATTATTCAAGATGATGTAGATTTTGATTTTGCTTATTGGGAATAATATTTCATTTACATTGTTGAATTAAGTGAAAAAGAATATTTAAATTAGCTTTATTATCGCATCATTTATCTATTATAATTTCTTATGATTTTATTTCTATTAATTGCATAAATAATGGACTGATATCCATCTAAGGAAGTGTACCTCTTCCTGGAACTAATCTTTAATTAGGTAGTCCACCTATCTCTTTAATTATTGTTAGGTATTCACATGTGTGCAGGTTAGCCTTCCCAACCAAAAAGGAGCTATCACTACCATTAGATTCAAAGCAGTACACAACATATTTTAATCCACAGGTATCCATATAAACCCTATTGTATTTTTATTTTTAGTAAGTCGCATTTTATTTTAAAAATAAAAATTAAAAAACTACTTAAACATTTTGGCATGCCAGGTGGAACCCCTAAGGTCTCACTCTTTTTGTTAAAATTCATTTATAAATTTATTTATATTTCTCCCTTTCATCTTTGTGTTCAAATTCATCCAAAGAAAATCAAATTTACATTTTTCCTTTTTAAAAGTTAATGAATCTGCATCCATTTTTCCTACTTTGTTTAGTCACATAGAATAATATAGGCAGTGAATCTATCATAGTCATCACTTTTATCACACACAAGTCAAATCACATTCACAATAAACTCATCAAAACATCTGACATAAGGGAACTAATGGGGCTTTCATCACCTTGTGGAAACCTTCTTTACAATGATCCCACTTGGATTTAACCACCAAGCTCAGTTATCTCATTGAGTACAAACTTTGGTCTATTAGAATATTCTGGATAAGCACCCAACACCCTTATGATATGGTGTGTGAAGTGAGGGAGTAGGCCCCAACAAAAATCCAAGTATCGATACTAATACAAAAATCCTTTAGCACCAAAAAAAACTTGAAACCATCCTTAGATCACTATTTCTTAGGACCCTCGGTATCCTTCTTTTTCTTTTTTCCACACTTTAAAGTTAAAAAATTAAAAGCTTTTTGGGAATGACTTTAGTGTGTGCATCTTTTCATCCTCACTTAAAACAAGATAATCAAAAAGAATCTTATGTGTACTTTTTATTATTTTTAGTTTTTATCACTACATGGTTTTGATGCAACATCAATTGTAAAATAAAACTGAACCCCCATCTTCATCTTCATCCATGGAGAATTCTCCTATCCCCCTTCTCCTGAGTCCATAAGAGAAGGCATCCCTCAATATTACACCCAATGTGATCCTAAGTTCACCACCATACTAGATAGCAATCCCATAACTCTTAACCATTATCTTACCTCTAGATCCATATGTATCCTAGTATCTCCCAACATGTAGTTCTCTTAGCATCCATACGGCATGACCTTTGAGGAGGGTGAAGGATTTACTACTATTATGGTAACTTCCCATAATAATCCTCCTCCTACTAGCTCTAACACCACTAAGACACAACCCTTAGGCAATCTACCTCTAGTGATGTCTAGTGATCCATCACCAACCACTACTCAAACTTAGAACGTTACCAATCCTCAGCCTATAGCTACCCAATCAGTTACTACATCACTCCATAACCTAGTCATATCAGTCCCAATGATGTTTTTGTTGATTCAAACTAGTATGCCCTTAAGCACCCAAACACAACCATTAAAATAGGACCCTGTGAGTCAACCACCTCAATAGTATGTACCCTTGACCACCCAGTATATATCACCTACATATGCTATTGGGTCTACATATATCCCTTTACAGGCTCCATAGTATGTGGTGGATTTTCAACCCATTATAACCACCTTGGTAGGTTATCCCTTATCTCAGGATTTTTCCACATCATTACCTACATACCAACTCCCATAATAAAACATTTTGGGAGGAATCCCTCAACATAACATCCAACCTGATCTCATGAGCATCCTCATGAATAGGATGGCTAACTTAGAAGCTTCTTACCATTGGGCAAAAGAACATGCTCATATATGAATATATTTTTAATGAGCCCATCAACCTGACAGTTCCTATCAAACCTTATCCTCCATAATTGGATCTCCCTAAGTTTACCAAGTTCTAGAATAAGGAAGACCCACAATAGCATCTATAAGAATTTAAACACACTTGCTACCTCATAACACATGATGATGCACTCCTTCTTAGGACATTCCCTATGTTTCTAGTTGGACCTAACCTAGATTGGTATAGCTTAATCCCCTAACATTCCCTCTTTTCATTTTAGCAGCCAACTCAAATATTCCTAGAACACTTTTCTATTAATATAAAAATAAAATTTACCATTACAAACCTTTACACCATCCAATAATTTGATGATGAGTCCATCACTGACTTTGTAGTTAGATGGAGAAGTCTAATCGATCAAGTCACCTTATCTTTATTTCAGCCTAAGTTAATCAAATTATTTGTGAGAGCGTGTGCTAAACACATCTCACCAACACTATGGGTATGATCTTTTAAAACTTTTGATGAGGCCTTTTCAATGGCTTGCAAGCTTGAAATTAGATCCCTTGAATAAGGAAAGGTTAATCTATGAAATAAAAACTTTAAATCAGATCCCTCTAGAGGGACTACTAGTAACAACAACAATAAAACCAAAGGAGTTACCAACATCATAGTTGTAAATTTATCACCACCTCAATCCAAGAACCAATCCAAGTCCTCTACTTTGTAGGCACAATCCTCGAAGCTGTTAACATGCTTTCCCCCATGATAATATACCCCTCTCGAAGAATCATATGCATCTATTTTAGATAAACTCTTAAAGGTTTCTCTTGTCAAACTCCCTCTTTTTAGACCTCTTGATGAGTCTCATCCTAAACCTAGTTAGTTTAGGGAAAACAACTTCTATAATTTTCACCACATAATAGGCCATGATGTCAGTAGATGTCAAAATTTCAAAGGCTTATTACAAAATCTTATAGATCAAGTAGAATTATAATTAGATAATCTTAATTTCCCTATGAACCAATACATATATATATATATATATATATATATATATATATTCAAGTAACCATTCCCTAATCATGCCTCTACATCAAATTTTGAATAAGCTAAATCAAGATCCACATCAGAACATGAGACTCATGTAATTAACACCATCTATGACCAGCTTCTACCTAAATAATTTGTTGATGCCTCTATCCCTTATCTCCTCATAGGAGACAATTTTGAACCATCCAAACCAACCAAAGACATCCCAAAAACTTCCTCTAATTTTTTAGATTTCATTATTTAGGACCTACTAAAATAATCCCTATTCAAAATCAATCAGGAACTAAAAGATGAAAAACTTATTGAAGAGAAGGTTTGCATAGACATTCCACAAGATCTCATTCCTCGTACCATTTCACTACTGACATCTAGTATACCCATTCCCACTAGTATATTACTCCCTGAAGAAACTATAGTGTTATCTCAAACTATCTCTAGATCATTTCCCCCCATTACTAAGGGGGTACTAAATCATATAGAAAATAAGGGGAAAGTTGTAGATACCAAAAACAAAATTCTAGGAGCCCCAATGGGAAAATATTTGTAACATCCTCCTGTGAGGATTAAACTACCTAAAGAGGATATCTCCACAACCCCTAAACAAATATGAAAATGAAAATCACCATTACCCCCATTAGGACAAGAGCATCTATACTAGGGCTCCATATTTTAGCTAAAATGAAATCTACTATTATAGAATCTACCACTAAAACATATGTACCATCACAACTAAATATCCCCATAGTGGTCATGTCAATCCATAATCCATTAAACCCTATTACCCACTAGGTTTAGGTGTAAAGACTTACCATCAACACAAAGTACCTACAATGAGGACTATTCAAGTAGCTAGCTCAAGAGCCCAAGGTTTGAGGTCATGTACCTCTCCTCCACGAGCACCCTGAAGGATGGAAAATTTGAGTCAGGACTCATTGAATGGATCTTATTTTAAGATCCTCCATCAACTTATTTAGACCTACTCAATCACACTACCACCAATAAATCTTGTCAACCTTCATACTCAAAAATCAGCATGGTATAGATAAAATAGGTCATGCACATACCATCGAATATTAGGGCATGACACAAAAATATCTAACATGTTAAAAGTCATGGTCTAAAATCTATTAGATGAAGATGATCTCTTAACAAAATAATCAAATCATGCCCATCCCCCCCATAGTCCTATCCACCATAGGAAATAACATATTAGAAAAAGTTATAAAAGTGAATAGAATCATTAATTGGGTTCAATATCATGCTCTCCCCCTAGATAAGGATGACTTTGAGAACATAATGAATCCTTCTTTGTTTTAGATAGATGTAGTTCATATAGCCACATGATCCCAAGCACAGGTCTATAAGACCCACAATCATGAGAAATCTAAAGTGACTATTGCTAAAGCACCGACTCCTTCCATAAATAATGTAACAACCCATACCCTTAAACCTAAAGTCTCCATTTTAGGAAAGGCACAAAATAATAATGCTTTAGAGCTCTTACAAATATCTATCCTAAAGTAACTGCACCAACTATCAGTTAAGATGTCCTTAAATGAACTTGTCCAAAGCTCTCCATAATACCATGAAGCCATGATAAAAGCTTTATGGGCTACAAAAATACAAGCATATGAGCCCCAACCATTGTTTTCCTTTATTTCATCACTCCAAAAATCCTTACCCTTAATGTTTCATGATTCATAGATATCACCTTTACAGTCAGATGACCAAGATCTAGATTTGGTTATCACTACCCAAATAGATCAAAATCGGATTAAAAAATTCATGATAGATAATGGTGCTAGCATAAACATTATTTATTCCCACATTTTTAAACAACTACAGCTACTTAAGATAGTGGTATCCCAATCACCCACCATTCTACAAGCCTTTAATGATACCATTGCCCTTACATTAAGAATGGTAGTACTTTAAATTCAAGTAGGTGATCGAGTTCTCTTTGAATTATTCTATGTTATTGAAAGAGAATTTTAATACAATATTCATTTAGGATGTCCTTAGATATGCACTATGTTGCATCCCCTCAACATTGCATTGGTGCATTAAATTTGAACATAAGGGCAAAATCCATAATGTCTCAACTGACCCCATTCCTTCAAAACTTGTAACCTTACCTTTTAACCCATTGAGATCCTAATTCCATTATAAATTATTACCTCACCCCCATCCAATGAAGAATTCACTATCATATACTTCCCTTCATCAAGATTAGGTAAGGATTCTATCAATTTTGCCTTTCAATAGCTTTCAATCAAAGAGTACCAATTATTGACACCCAATACTCTCATAAAAATATGAACATCCTAATAAATAGTGAGATTATTATCTAAATCTAGGGGAAACTATTCCCTTTGGTCCACCATTCCTTCTCACCCATATAATTTATGGGGGACTTTATTAGCCTTCTATGGGCCCTTCAAAACAAACTCAGGCTAAATTGTTTACATCCAACTTTTCATTTCTTCATAAACCCTATTTTTTAGAGACATACCTACAATAATGTGCTTGGAAAGGTTTTGGTATGGGACATTATGAATAATTCTCACACAAGGTTGTGTTTGGGGAGTTTAGTAAACCCCATGAGAAACATGGCCTTGGATTCAGTAAAAATCCCAAATCTTCCTCAAAGTTTACTCTTCCCCCCATCCCTAAAGAGGATACACCATCCTCACCATCTGACATCCCTTCTTTGACTCACAGCATCGTATCCATTCCGCCTAACTTATTTTTTTAGTCAATGTCATTTTAGTAGAACCTCCCATATATTAGCATGATGATGAGATCCTAACTATTCCTCTATCCTCCCCTAATATGATAGGGTAGGATTATCCCACTATTCATGTTCTTCAATGCTAGGATGATGAGTCCATATTAACTCATTCAGGCACTAAGAACTCCCATCAAAAACCTCTAGTCTTCTGAATGAGGCCACTATTGACATTAACATAAGATCCCTAGATACTTTGTGCATCATAAATGTCGATAAATCCTTAGATCCCTAGGAGTAACAAGACTTCACTATGTTTCTAACTAATCACAGTGAGGCATTCTCTTGGTCTTATAGTGATATGTCTAGTATATCCTACCATCATCATCTATAATATTGTTACATTTCTTGATGCTAATCCTATCAAGTAGAAGCTCTAAAAAATGCATTATTGCATTGCACTCTTGGTCAAAGAAGATCCACAGTGCCTCCTCTCTATTAATTTTATCTAACCCATCGATTACCCTTAGTGGGTATCTAACATCATCCCTATAATGAAGCCTACATGGGGACTTTTCCCTTGTACTAACTTTCAAGGCCTCAATCTCGCTTTTCTAAAGGATGACTTCCCTCTCCCCAATATTAATTAGTTAGTCAATTTAATAATTGGCTATTAAATGTTTTCATTAATGGATGGTTTTTCTAGATATAATCAAATCCTTATCACACTGAAAGACCAACATAAGACCTCATTTATTACTCATTGGGGGACTTTCTACTATCACATTATGCCTTTTGTCTTAAAGAATGTAGGAGCCATATATCAGAGACTTATTACCTACATTTTCCATGATACTATCCATAAGATTGTGGAGGATTATATAGACAACCTCTTCGATAAATTGAAGTTATGAAAAGATCACCTTTCTGTCTTAAAGGTTATCTTTTATCATGTAATCTATTTTTACATCCATCTAAACTCCAAGAAATGTATTTTAAGAGTATTGACAGGTAAACTCCTAGGCTTTATTATCTCCATCCATGAGATAGAACTTGACCTCACCAAAATCAAAGCCATCTTAGAAATGCCACCTTCATCCAATCTAAAGCAACTCCATAGATTGCAAGGTAAATTACAATCTATCCATAATTTTATCTCCCAATTATCTGATCATTTTCAACCTTTCCATCACCTTTTAAGGAAGGATATTCACTTTAAGTGGGATTCTAGTTATCAAGAACCTTTCAAAGCTCTTAATATCTACCTTCTCTCATCACTGGTTCTCACTCCTTTGAAATAAGGAAAATTATTTTTCTTTTATATTTCTACTTCTAGACATGCCCTTAGAGCTATGTTGGCCCATCATGATGAGCATCACAAAAAGCAAGCAGTGTACTATATCAGTTGTACACTTGTCGAATATGAAACATGTTATTCTCATACTAAAAAGTTATGCCTATATTTGGTTTTTATTGCTACTAAGCTACGACATTATCTCCTTAATCATAAGACCTATGTTGTCATGAACATCGATCCCCTAAAAATTTTGTACTCTAAGCCTTATCAAAATCATCGAATGGCCAAATAGCTTATGCTTTTCATATAATTTGATCCGGAGTTTATCCATCAAAATCTAGTTAAAGGTCAAATTATTGTTGATCATCTTGTTGAGGTGCCCTTTCCTAATAATCAACCCATTAACTATAAATTTCTAAACAAATCTATAGCTTCCACATCTCAACTAGATCCGTAATATCAAATTACTCTTTTCTTTAATGGATATAAATGTGAGCATGATGGGGGAGATGGAATTATACTCATTCCTCTTGGGGGACACTTATCCCTCTATCCTTTAAACTCAATTTTGACTGCACTAATAACATCGTAGAGTATGAGGCTTTAACCATGGGTCTCTAAACCACCTTAGCCTTGGGTATTAAAACCCTCAATATCTATGGTGATTCTCAGCTCATGGTTAATCAAATCAAAGGCATTTATCAATGTAAAAATGATACTCTTCAAAAGTATAAGACATTAGTTGATCAATTGCTAACCACCTTTGAGCATTATGTAATCCAAGCCACCCCTTGATCAACTAACAAATTTTTGGATACTATGGCCTCCTAAGCCTCTTTTACCCCATCCTTGTCACAAGAGTCTAAGTTTTTTGTCCTTATTCATAGGATTAATCAACCCTTTTTTACTAAAACTGATCTCTCTTCCATCCATAGTGTGGAGGAGAATCCATCAGATCTCCGGTATTCATATATATTTGATTATTTATCTAGGGGGATTACCCCTCTAGACCTATCTATAAATGCTAAGTGAGCCTTTCAAAATTATGTCACATATTTTATCATACTGGGGGGTGTCCTTTATAAGTGGGGTTTTGATGGAATTCTTCATCATTATCTTTAAAATCATGAAGCTATGCTCGCTATCCAAGAAGCTTATGTGGATCATGTAAAGGGCACTTTAATGGTCGTGTTATCACTAAAATAATCTTATGGTTGGGATATTATTGCCCCACTTTATATCAAGTTTATTGTGAGTATGTTAAGAATTGCATCAAATGTCAACAACATGCTAAATTATCCCATATACCCAACCAAGCATTGCAAGTCTCTCAAGAATTTTGGCCTTTCTCTCAATGGGGGATTGATCTTGTAGGTCAAATAAATCGTAAATAATCCTAGCATCATGGGTTTTTCATTACCTCCACTAAGTATTTTACTAAGTGGGTGGATGCTATCCTCCTTATCTCAACCAAAGCAGATAAAATTATTGAATTCATTACTCAACATATCATTTTTCACTTTGGCATCCCTCATAAGATCATCACAAATAATGGAAAATATTTTAAGAATAAAAAGTTTTAATAACTCTATGATTCTTTCAGCATTAAGCTTAGTTTTTCCTCACCTTACTATCATAAGCTAATGGTTAGGTCGAGGAATCCAACAAGACTCTAATCAAAATCCTAACCAAAATCATCAACTAGCACTTGCACATTCCTTATGCCTTATGGGCTTATTAGACTAGTATTCAAACCCCTACAGGTGCTACCCCATTCTCCCTAGTCTACGGTACCGAATCTATACTTCTTCTTGAAGTTTAGACTCTTTCCCTTCACATATCCCTGAAAGATAGCATTTTTAAAGATGATTTTTGTTAAGAAAGATTAGCCCATCTTGAACTCTTAGATGAGCAGCATTTGGCTGCCCTTGACCATCTACATGTATATCAATAATGAATTAAATGTGACTATAATAAACATTTAAAATAATTTGAATTTAACATTAGTGATCTTATCTTAAAATAAAATCAGCATGTAACTAATATGGAAAAAAAACAAAAGGGGAAAAATTGCTCCAAATTGGCTCGGACCATATATCATCACCTATAAATATAGATCTAGGGCATATCACTTAACCTTTCTTAATGAAAAATCAAAGTGATAACCTCTTAATGCATTACATCTACACCCTTTGGACTAATAATTAATCTTAATCACTTTGGTCAGCCTAGTTTAGTTTTTAGGTTTCATATCCCTATTACTCCTATACCAAATAATGATATCTAGAGATGTGGTTATCTGGTAGCATTGCCTATTATTAACCTTAAATAAAAATACCCTGACTCTATTCATAGGATGCTCTAATTGGATAAGCTTCACCTATAATGGGAAGAAGCCCCAAATCATTATTCCCTGAAATCCCTCCTTATCACTAAATTCATTTTGAGAATAAGTGTTCTATCTTGTATATCAAAGCTTTGGGAAATTATCCTAGGATACCTAAGGCCAATCCATAAAACCAAAATAGCATTGGGATCAAAAATCAAAATCAAAGCATCTACAAAATCAAAAAATTATCAGTAGACTATTCCCTCTAAGGATAACTATTTAAAATCACAAAAACTATAAAGCTATACAAAACATCAAAAGCACCAACTACTCCCTCGAAAGATAGTTGTTTCAAAAAAATCATATCTTAAAATATAGACCAATCCATCAAAGGATGGTTATCATGCATGAAGTATCCCTAGAATGCTTCTCATATCGATCATCTTTATTTAATTTAGTAGACTTCCCACATTGATTAGTCTACATGGATTGGCACACAAGGATTCTAGGTTAACCCTTAGCTTTGGGTATGTAAGATAGAAACATATTATTCTTAAAACGTCTTTTTATCACATCCTAAAAGAAAATCAATCAGATCTTGAACTTAATTAACCTAAAAATTTTATGTCTTTTATTAGCAATGAGTTAAGGATGCATGTGCATCACTTTTAAATGGTTTTCTTTGGGCCATGATATGAGACACTAAATGAGCAATAAGCCTTTTGTAAAACTTCCATCCATATTAATCAAATTTCCAAATCTAATAATTCATAAATCTATAACTAATTAGCATAGTTTAATCCATAATCCATAATAATTAATCCATAAATCATTAAAATCATAATCCATAACCATTAATCATGATCCATAATCCATGATCAAAAATCCAAATTTTAAATATTAAATCCATAAATACATTGCATAAAATCTACAAATCCAAAATCAAATAATAAAATTGCCATTCATAAATACATAAATAATGCATAATGCATAATCTAATTAACTCATAATCACATAATCATAATCATATATATTTTAAACATTAATCCATCACATCTGTATCCATAATCCATGAACAATCAAATAATCATGATCCATAAAACATTTCATAATTCAACCCATCTAATTACATCACATAAAAATTTGTAATCATAGTAATCTAATCTAATCCATAGCATTAAAACCATCACATTTAAAATCCCATAATCTAATTACAAACAAATCCATAATTCTATAATAATAATCCATCCATAATCCATAACTCTAAAGCTATAAATCCATCACATCATATAATCCATAAACAATGTAAGAATCCATAACATAATCCATAAATAGTTAAATCCATGACATCCATAAACATAATAATCAATCCATAAGCATAATAATCTATATATCCATCATAATCACATAATCCATAAACATGAAATATATATATATATATATATATATCAAAAATCAATGTACATCAAAGTGTCTGTATACATGTCGATGGCTCTCTGATCAGTACAAGTGCATATATATACATAAATATACTTATTAAACTCCAATCTAATTAGATGAATACTCAGTATATCTCCACCCCCATCTCCATCCCTATCTCTCCTTTATGTGACACTCCCCATGTTGATTGAGTTTGTGTGCATGTGCCTGCAGGACCTACTCTATCTGGCCATGTAGGTTGCATAGGAGGGAGTCTTTAGAAGTTTCTCTAGAATAATCGACTCATAGTATCTCAGCTCTACCACTACCTCCCTATACTGATCCATGCTCATTGTCCTTGCTTGATTCATGCTAGGCCCTGCCATCTCCCTAATCGCCTATACTAAGGACTCCCTCTCCTCATTCCTCCTTAGGGTCTCTAGCTCTACCTTGTATCTATCCCACTCCTCCACCACCATGTCATGACTCTACTATAATGAGTCAAACCCTACCTACAAATTACCTAATTGATTTTTTACTATATCTTTATCTACCCATGCTACATTTAGTGCCCCCTATGATGCAGTCAATTGTCCCTCTAAAAATGTAAACTATTCTCATAGTATATCCCTATCTAAAATCAGCTCAGATACATATATCTCTTCCTCATCTCCTCCTACCTCTCCCCCAACTACCTCATCATCCATCTCATCCCCTGTCTCCTCTCCCATCTCCTCAGAATCAAACTCCTTTGTCTCCTCCATCTCCTCATCCTCTCTTCCCTAGCATGGTCAAACCACCCTATCCTAATATGTCACCCACTACTCTACCCACCAAGTTGTATATGCAAGAGTGTACCCCACATCCTCTACATCCTCCCCTACTGGTACCTGGTCCTCCTCTACTAGGACATCTCCCATCACTAGTCCCATTAGCTCCCACTCTATCTCATCATACCTATATTCATATGGGGCCATTGGCATGTCCTACACTAAACTAAACTATCATTACACTTGGCCAACATGGAGGTGCCCCCATTAATCTATCCTCCTCCATGTAACCCATTTCTCCCTTCATATCTCTTCTAAATCTACCTTCACCCTAGGCCACTCAATAAATCATAGATAGGGCCTCTAGATAATATCTATAGCCCTCAACCCTTCTAGAACCCCTCTATAATAATCCAAATCTCTCACAATGCCATTTATGAAGCTACATGCTAGATCAACATTCTATCATAAGAAGGCCATGTTATAATCAATCTCATACCATTGTCTCCATAGAGTACGTATGGGATGCACTATCGAAATGTTCTCATATGCCCAGTACTATAGTATAACTATAACATCTAGTCCATATCATTTTTGGGTCCTCTAACCCTAAATCTCCCTATATATCTATGCTAGTAGGGTGGATGCCCATGAAAACACAATTTGGTACTCCAACATATTCACAACCACTCTATTCAAGATCCTTGAAAATATCCCTCCCTTAAATCTAGGAGTGCATAGCATGAGATTACCATCATCATCATTGTTAGTACGCCTCTCCCTACTATGTCAGCACTATAAAAAGGCTTGAAAGTGAAACCATCAGTAATAAACCTGATCCCCTCTACATCATCATCATCATCATCATCATCATCATCATCATCATCATCATCATATATGTGCCTTAAATTTGTGCCTTAGACCTACTCATCCATGGGTACTATCATTACTCCCTACACCGGAAATCATAAGATCTAATAAATATCCTCCTTAGTTATGTTCATCTCACTAGTTGATAACCAAAAATTCCTAGTAGTGACATCCCACTGCTCTATCAATACCACTAATAATATTATGTCTTGGTGGATGCATTGGTAATGATTCACCCATCCTAATCCTATGACCTCTAGGTGAGCCCAATCATCATCACTCAATTGTACTCATAATCCCTCTAGTAGTGGTAGCACTCGATCTTGTAATCATAGTAACCCTTGTGCCTGTCACCTAATATCCCCTATAAGCCTAAAAATCTCCTCAAAATTTTAACTTATCTTAAACCCTAGATATTTTCCTAATCCCTTCCTATTTAGTGTGAACTGACATTGATTCCCTGTATATCGACATCATTCTATTGAATCAACACCATTTCAGTGAAATGACATTGATTCCCTAAGAATCATTTTTGATTCACTAGGGAATCAATGTTGATTCTATAGTAACATTCCTCTATAATCTAACCTAACCCTAGCTCCTAAAAACCCTAAAAATATTAAAAATTCAAAAAACTCAAAAAATTAATGAAATAATTGACCTACCTCATCCTGAGAGCATCATCATCATTGTGATCCACTTTTTTTAGTTGCCATCTTACCTCATAACACTCTCATCATTTGAGCTCTAAAGTATTATTTGGGTCTCTTAAAAATCAAATGAACCCTTTTCTACATCGGATTTGCTTATATACCCAACTATATATTGACATTGATCCATTTTGGATCGATGCTAATCAACTGGATTATCACCGATTCATCTTAGATTGGCACTGATTGGCCCCTTTTTCACTACTTTTATTCCCATCCACATCTAGCCTTGATCCTTAGCCATTCTTATTTATTTTCCATATTTATGTTATTATTTGGCATATACTATTTTAGGTTTATGGATTTAAACCCCCTGATGGTCCCATAGCCTACATAAGGTGTGTATTATTTTGGGTATCTCCCCTCAGTGGGTCCCTTGACTACATTTTCCCTTGATCATAGTCATATATAGGTAACACACAAATCGTATAACACATTGAATGCCTCATTTATCTAACCCTATCATTTATTCTCTTATTTAGCCTTTGTTAAGCTCACTTGTTCATAGTCATGGCATTTGCTTATAGGATTTGCCTTGGGGCATCCTATCTATTATTTATTCATCCCATCCATTTTTTCAAACCTATCACCCACTCCTTATCCTCTACCAACTCATATTTTTAGGGGGGATACCTCCTCGTATAAACTTGGGGTAGTGGACCCTTCATAGTTTTTGTCTTGCAGCATGTATTCCATAGTGCTCCACAAAAAGGGGTAAATATAGACATCATAATTTCATACCCCTAAGGATGATTAATTAGGTGTCTTAGGTATTATTTATTTTAATCCCCTAAATAAACTCTATCCTAAATTTTATATTATTTACCATTTACTATCTCGGTAAATAACTTTACTTTTACCCTTTACCACTCCCATCCTCTTAAAACCATTTATAACCTAGGAATCTACCTATATAATGAATTTACCTCCCTATGGAGTAATTTTTAATAACTTCACCCATCTTCGATATATTCTCATCCATGGTTAAAATAAAGGCTCCATTTTGGGTGAATCAATGATGATTCTCCTATAATCGACATTGATTCTTTGGATCAATGTCGATCCATAAATATGCAGCCTACCTTTGCATTTCGGATGATAAAATTGAGAGCCTTGAATCACTATTAAAATTCCTATATATTTTGATGGCATTCCTAAAAACACTCTATTGTATTCTCATTACATCCTACCACATCTTGTGTGCAACCCAAACAGTTGCCTGTGCCTATGGAAGAATTCCATTCTACTCACAAGCTTATCAAAGGTAAGTACCGTATTTTATTTTTATCATTATCTTTTAATTAGTGTTTCATTTATCCATTTATTTTACCACTAAAATATTATTATCACCCCTTTGTATCATTTTATTAACATGTTAGCAAATCAATCTTGTTTTTACTCTTTATTTTAGTAAACTCAAACACAGGAGAAAATTGACACTGATTCATTCTGAATCGGCACCAATTCTACTGATTGACACCGATCTTGTCGGGATTGGCATTGATATACTATGTTTAATATATAAAACCTGAAACCTTATCATTAGCCTTTATTTTCAATCCATGTGTTGATTACTATTATTTGAACATGGCCTTCTCCTTGTAGATGACTCTACCTGGTTTAGTTCATCCCATGACCAGCATCATTGATCTCCCTATAGTCTCTCAACCTTTGTTTGTAGATCAAAGTGGTATAGCCTTTGATCTAGCCTTATGTGACATCATCTATTCACCCTCTCATGAAGCCTATGAATAATCATTAGCTATTATTCAAGATGATGTATATTTTTCTTCTGCTTATTGAGAAGAATATTTCATTTACATTGTTGAATTAATCAAAGAAAATCTGAATTAGCTTTATTATCACACCATTTATCTATTGTAATTATTTATGATTTTATTTCACTTAATTGCATAAATAGTGGACTGAAATCCATCTAAGGAAGTGTACCACTTTTTAGAATTGATCTTTAATCAAGCAATCCACCCATCTCTTTTATTAATGTATTTTTGTCAAGTATTCACATGTGTGTAGGTTAGCCTTCTTCCCATCCAAAAAGGAGTTCTCACTATTGCTGGATTCAAAGTGGTGTGCAACATTTTCTGATCTACAGGTATCCATATAAACTTTTTTTTATTTTGAATTTTAGTAAGTCAAATTTTATTTTAAAAGAAAACAAAAAACTACTTAAATAGATAGTGTCTAATCTATATGGTATTTTTTTAGTAAAACTATTTAGTTTTGATTCTTGAAAAATACTTATTAGAATTATATTGTAATAAATATATTCTATATGAGAAATAAAAGAAAAAATATAGATATTATGATTATTTTTAATTCATATGAGTTAGCATGGAAATACGTTATACGCATAACATCATACTTAATTTTAAAAAATGATCATGTTTAGTTATTGCATTTGGTAAAAAGATCATGCTCAATAAGTATGGATCTTTTGTGTTTTAATTTTTAAAATGATTTCATTTGATTAGTGGGACAATTCCATGTTAATATGCTTAGATACTCTCATTTGATTATTTTATCATTTGATTATTTATGTTAACATCTTTATATGCTTCGTTTGATAATAAATTATGTTATGAAATGCAAAATGTAAATGGAGTTTGTATTATTGGCTCTTCATCATTTAATTTACTAGGCATTCAATTCATACATCTCTGAACTTGTTTTTTTCAATATCATATATGTTTGATTGTAGAATGGTATTTCATACTAAAATTATCCATATTTGATGTATGAGAGGTTATACCTCAATCTTTTGTTGAAGCATATTAAACTTGAAAAGTTTTGATAAAACTCAAATGATAACATGAGTTATTGTTAATAGGATATTGAATGTTTGGCTAAACTTAGTATCATATTATTAATAAATTATTGTATGCGCATCACATGACAATTGAGGATGCTCATCTTATTAATATTATAGACATCTAATAATGAACTGCATAAAATAATTTATGTTTTCTCACTAACTTTGTAATCAAAGCAGTGAACTTATTTGCCTTAAAATATGACTTGATTATTTTAAATGTGTTTTACCATAATAAA
Source organism: Torreya grandis (assembly GCA_037957365.1). Classification (NCBI taxonomy): domain Eukaryota; kingdom Viridiplantae; phylum Streptophyta; class Pinopsida; order Cupressales; family Taxaceae; genus Torreya; species Torreya grandis. The sequence goes on along the minus strand of JARHVA010000262.1, from coordinate 1,806,040 downwards.
TATATGTAATATTTTTATGTACTTGATTATTATGATGCTAACCATACTATGCTATCATGAATCTATTTTTAGATATGTGTTTAAGTTTTGTGTAGGTGCATAACACTAATAATTTAATCATATTAAAGTTCATGTGCATTTTATCTGAGAGAAAGTCCTCAATGGTGATATAGATTTATAGTTATATCCTATAGATGAACTAGTGGAAGATATCTTCACAAAGCTACTTGGTGCCACCAATTTTTGGTAGTTTCATGTAATTTTGGGCCTCTCAAAGTTGTCATTGAGGGGGAGTGTGTGTAAGATAATGCCACTCCCTAATGGCCATGTGTTTCTTCTTCTTATCTATACTTGTTCTCATTGTAAAATATTGTAAACTTCAAGTGGAAGTTATGTAATTGTAAAATATGTGTGGAAGTTTTACTTTTGTACCCAATACATTAAAAAGCATACTTTGTAATTGATGTAGGAGCATCAAACTAGAAGACTCTATTTTTGGTGTTTTGTCAATAATTGGTCAAGTGATTTAATTTTGGAGTGTCAAAGTGTTTGAAGGACATTTTAAGGTCAAATTTTTGTCTTAGAATCCATATGAGTCCCTTAGGATGTGTTAAGTTATTTCTAGATGTTTTCCCTCCAAAATAGGGATTTGAAAATTCAAATATTGTAATAGAGCCTAAGAGGGACATTTAGTGTGTTTGAAATGTTAGGAGAGAAAAGTTGGTTTAGGGGGTCATTTAATTCTTGAGTAAATATTTTAAATACATTTCATGTTTATTACATTGAAAAAGTTATTTTGAGAAAAGGCCCGATTACCCTTGTATGTGGGAGTTAGTTGTGAAAACAAGAAGTTGATGTAACTGCCAAGATCCTACATTGAAAATTAAAAATAAGAGTCATTTGGAAGTTATATGGAAAAGAGGAAGGAGGTGTTGGTCTCCAATAAGAGGGATGAAAATCAGAGAAAGGAAATATGTTTCTAAAACCCTCAAAAGGTTGAATAGGTCCATTTGTGCATTATATGTAATGGATTTTTGAAACAATGAACAAAGCTAAGTAGAACATTTTTTTGTGTCTTCTGTAATATTTTTTGGATTGATATTTACATGCATTTACATTTTATAAATGAAATTTGAAGGCCATTTATGCACAGATTGTGTATATCTGTAGATTTGGACCAAAGAAGGTGAATCACAGTCCAAAGCAAGTATATTTATGTACTTTATCCAATTGGTGAAGAAAAATCAATCATAGCATTAATCCTTGTTAGTATTGGATTGGTGTAAACCCTCAAATGGGTAGAATAATTTTTTAAGTGAAGAACTGCAAGCCAAAGGTCTTAGTACTTAAAACCCCTGCTAACTGAATTACAGTCAAGAAACAAGATTCACGTCTGGGTCTAAGATATAAATTATCAGTATGTTAGAGTACAAATTGGTGAGTGTAAATCTTGGTGTAAATGTTCTTGTAAACTTTTTTAAGTAACTTCAACATAGAGGTTCTTGTGAAGGACCAAGTATAAACAAACTGCCATACCCTATTTGCATATGCCTACCTTATTTACAGTCTAGTGGAAAGGTACTTATTGCATGTTTAAAGAAAGCATATATTCAGGAGATTGATAGAAGTTTGGATAGATATATGATAATATATCTGATTTAATGACTTATATGAGAGTGGATATATGGAATACCTATAGATCTGGTGATATAGATCATTGTTAGCAAGAGTTGCATTTTGTTTGTTCAATCAGTCCTTAACGACAAGAGTTGGGGGTGAAGAATATACAGGGATTTGGTCAAGGTATTAATATGTTTTGGAAATAAATGAGGCATAATAAAATTCATATTTAACTCTAGTCAGATATAGGAAGTAAGTTAAATTGAGACTCTTAAACTCTCATATACAAGTGGAACCCTGTTTACATAATTTGAGTAAAGAGAAGTTTAATTAAGTCATGAAATGTGGATAGAGATGATTGAGAATGAATATTATATATTAAAAAGTATATTGACCCTATGGAAGATCCTAGGTATGGTTTAGAGAACATTGGAGTGGAATAGAATTTTAGAAACCCTAGACACACATTAAAAAGAGTATACAATCCATTGTGTTTTGAGTGATTTTAAGCATTTATTAAATTGAATAGAAGTTCCAATCTAGTTTAGAAGTGAGAATAAGTGGATACATACCTAAAAAAGGTAATTTTGTCTCTTAATGCATTTTCTAAACCAATTTATTGAATTTTGAGTGGCCTCGACCCTATGCAAGCAAGTGTAGCCCTAGAACTAGGGTTTTGGAGATTTTGAGAGATTTATCCATTAAAAATTTACCAAATTTTGTAGACTTGTTCGCCTAAGAATTTGAGAAGAGATTAAAATGGTTTTGATTTTAATAGAGTATGGATGGTATGGATTCTAGGGCTGTCTCGGATTATAGGGCTAATTAGGCCTTAAAGAAGGGAATTTTCCAAAGGAAGTCATAGCTGGGAATGGTTTTAAGACCTGATATTTTTCCCACACTTCAAAAGGAGTATATAAAAGTGGTTTTACATTGATAAAATAACATTAATTGACTAAAGAGATAGAACTTGGTTAAAGGTAGGTTGCAAGCCTTGTGTTAAGGAAGTAAGGTTTCTATCTAGAAAAGAGAAACAAGATGAGTTTCAGGGGTCAAAGAGGATTTGTGTAGATGGAATGTGACTATTTGGGACTTCTCATGTCAAAATAATAAAATCTTATAATATATATTATGAATTTACTTTTAAACCTAAGGGGTGAATGCCTATAGAAGCCTAGTGAAGGCATAGGAGCAAGCTTGTTAGAGAATGAATGGTAGAGGGTAAATAAATGAATGTGACTATCTAAATGCAGGATAATATCATCAAGGAATGTTGAAAAAGGTAAAACAAATAGGGATAAATAGAATAATATATAAGATAATAAATTCCAAGCTAGAGGAACAAGATTGAAGCTAGAGCAAATCAAAGGAGGCATGACATGACAGAGAGATCTTTTCTAAGACCAAAGGCATATGTTGATGTTTTTTGAAACTTCTCCCCATAGCTATGCATCAATAATTGAGGTCCTTATGTTATAAAATATTCCAAATATGCTTAGATGATTATTCAAGAGAAATTGTGAGATGTAGCCTCATGATCATGTTAACCTAAACTTACTTTCAAGTAGTTTATGGATTATAAGTCATTTTATTTAAAAAGATGATATTTGGTATGATGAAGGTTTTTAAATCCTTAAATTACATACATAATATAGTTAGTTTTTTTGAGATGACTGTGTCATTTATCTCCACTTATTATTAAAGGGAAGTGTTATAGCATTCAATTCTAAGTGGGCTTAATTAACCCTTAGTCTTTGTAATTAATTAAATAGTAATAATATATTATTTATTAACATGTGGTGTGAACCCCATGTAAATAAATAATAAAGTTATAATTATTTAATAATTATCAGATTTAAATTAAATTACTTATCGAGATGGACAGACCCGTTATTTTTACAACGGTCGCCTCCCTTGATATTTCACTATAAATAGGTTTTACCCTTATTATGAAATCATTCAAATATGAAATTATTTCATCATATTCAACATGTGAAACTTGTGAAGGCTATTTGATAGAATATGTAAGAGAAAGAATATGTTGTATTGGGTCTTGGTTTCTCAATAATTTGAATAATCATCATTGGTGGGTTTTTTACCTCTTTGAGGTTTTCCCATGGTAAATATCTATGTACTGTGTCAATCCATTTATACTTTACTTATCTTTATTCACCCTAGATCTATCATGTGTATGTATATCACCATCAATTTATCAATTTTATCAAAAACTAAGATGGGGAATGATGGTGGATGGAATGATGAAAGGATTTGGTTGAGTACTCAAAGGGGATCAAGGATGATGAAGAATTGACTAAGATCTCTGCATATTTCTTCATAAAGGAACCATATGTCTAGTAACCTAAGTGTTACTTGGAAGATATGCTAAGATTTCCTAGTTTAAGTCTCAAGACATATTCCACTCCCTTACAAAGGTCAAGATGGGAATAAAGTATAGACATAGTAGGAAAGGAAACTAGGATGGCATAGGATGGGTAGGGATGGTGGGAGGATGGATTGGATAGATAATGATGGTTGGAAGTTGAGGAATGTGACACAAATGGGTTTGAAGAGGGATGTTAGGATATGAATGTAAGGTTGAAGTGTATATTTCCCCTAATTTTTAAGTTACTTGAATACACATGACGCTAGAAACTGATTTTCATCATGGTACTTGCCCAACATGCCAAAAAATTGGTTTTCACCATTAGACGACTGATTTTTTATTATTTATTATTATTTGTTGGTATAAGACTATGTACAATAATATACAAGTATTAGGACTTTTGATTTCATTTCTTCATGCTCAAAATGTGAGATATGTGTAATGTCGATGATGTTAAACTATAATAAAATCTCATCCTAGAGAACTATCATGACCTTTCTTGACTCTTGTTTTCTATTCCTCTAGATATCTTAGCTAAGTATCTTTATAGACACTATGAGAGATGATGTTTCCTGAGGAGATGTGTATATTAGGGTATGGTTTATGATATGAATGTATGATGGGTGATTTGGATTTAGGACTAATATTCATGCATGTTATTTGAAATGTTTGCTACATTTTCTTTGATTTATGCCATATGACAAAAGTTGTTGATAGATCCCAAACTTTTTAACTTTTCTTTTTTTAATCCAAAGACTAGATGGATTGCCATCCATATTGATTTTTATTTTGGAGTCCTTTGGTCTTGCTGATTTGATTAGATTTTGAATACCTCTTGGTGTCTTAAAGAAGGTTTCGCTAGAGGAATTTGACTTTTTATTTTGTTTATTATGAATTTGACTGCCCCCTTGTGTCTTAAAGAAGGGTTCACCAGAGGAATTTGACTTTTGATTTTTTTTATTTTGAATTTGAATTTGACATTCCTCTAGTGCCTTGTATAGGTTTTTCATTAGGGGATCATTGCTTTTTGATTTGGCCTATTTGTTGACTTATTCTTATTTTATCTTGGTGCTAGATCAAAGTTGACTTGAGTATTACGCTTGATTATTTGATTATGGATCCTAAAATATTTGGCACATTTTTTATTGATTTGAAAAGGGTCTAATGACACATGCTCTTGTTTGTCCCTATTGAGGAGTGTGATGAAGTCACCGTCAAGGGGAAGGAAGGGATAGACAATGGATGAAGTTAAAGTTAATGGATTGGTGAGGTTGGTGAGTGGATAATGGGAAACATGATCCTCGTAGAGGGTACTAGGAGGCTCAACTTTAATGTCAGATAAATCATCCTCAAGATTATCAAAAGGGATAGTAAGGGTCATTTTAGGACATGAATCCAAATTTGGACCAAATCCATTGTAATAATCATCAGCTGAGATCTCATCTTGAAGTCCCATAGTTACTAGTATGACATTATCATCTAAACACAAATCTTAATATGTATCTTGCTACTGATTAAATTTTGAAATATATGTGTCCTCAAAGAAGTTGGTGCTAACATGATCTTCAAAAAATTTAAAGGATGATGATTCTAATGTAGAATTTGATATGGACTCAGATGTTGATGATGGATTTGATCCTAATGCAGATGATGTTGATGTTGGATATGATGTTGACCATGACATTTATGTGGATGATTTTGATGATTTGATGTTGCTAGTAGATGATTTTTTATTTTGGCCACAAATAAGGTCTGTTAGATAGTGTTTTGCACATTTATCCTCTTCAATTTTCATTTGGTGATGAAGGCTTTGGGATGAAGTGAATTTTGGAAATGATGGATTCAATGAAATAGACCTAAGTTTGATTATTAGTGAATGATGGGTTTATTGTCTTGTCCTTTATTTTGAATTTTAATGGCTTGATCATGATCGAAAAGTGAATATTGGCATATCCCTTTTTATTCACCTTTGTATGAGGATTCATTTGATTCAATCTTGATTTTGATGTCGTCGTGGTCAATTAAGTCTTAGGTGTATTTTTTTTAAGTGTGGTATATATTCATATAATTCCCCTAGGTCCTATGGTATTCATAGCATTGGCTTTTTTTATACTAGGAGGGCTTATATTTGGTCATATCTAAAGGTCTTATGTTGAGGTAGATGATCATGTATATAGAAACTAGTTAATGAAAGATGGCTTCCAAGGATATGGAGAGAGGAGTACATTGTCTCTCTTCATGACTTTAATTGGATGTGGAAACATTAGACTCTAGATTAGATAATTGTTCAAGGTATATCTATAAATATGACAGTATTCAATGTATTTTGGGGGGTTGGTATTAAATAGTTTTTCCAAGATAGAATTACCTTTACTTATATGATGGGGAATGTCATGATCAAGACTATGACTAGTGTATGGAAGGTTTGATTGTGGCAGGTTGGAAAGGAGACTAGGATTAGTTGTATGTTGATAGGGAAGGAGGAGGTACCCTTGACTTTGAAGTAATTTAGGTTTTATGGGGTTAAAGTTTGCAAGAATTTGGGTACCCATTTCCAAGAGTCATTAAAGGACTACCTCCTTGTTGGAAAATATGTATTTTTCTATTAAGGTGATATCCAAATCTATTTTGTAAGCCATGGATTAATATGGGAGAAAGTATGGATGACATGATTTTGGTGGGGTTTGGATCAAATGTGGATATTTTAAAATTTGATGAAGGATTGCTTATACTTTGGTTTCAAGTTTGACTCAGTGATGTAAGACAAGATGTAATAATATTAAGCCAATTAAGTTTAGACGTGATCTAGCTAAACATTTGACTATGGGAGTCTATTTTAAGTTTTGATGATGATCAAAGTCAATCTCTTAGGTTTTAATAATTTAAGTGCTAGGTTTGACTATCCAAAGAGATGTGACTAGGTTGTAATTGGCATTCGATGGGGTTGACTTAATTTGAACTAGCTCAAACCTTGGATGATCTACTCAAGTTGGACTATATTATTTTGATGAAGAGGTTGGACTAAGTGGATGATAAGATTTGATGGGGTGTATGATTCAAACTTTACTAAGCTATATGCAAGTAATCTTATGATGGTGACTGACATATGAAAATGGAATGTTTCCAATGTGGACCAAGGTAAGTATATTGCAAACTCAATAGGATTAGATATAGTTGGTAATTAGGGATAATTGAAAACTTGATAGTAGTAAGGATTATTGGTTTAAGAGTGTGGATATGGATAAGTCAAGAATATAGGTGATGTTTTTTTTATGGGGTAATGATGGGATTATACTTATTTTAGTTTTTCGAATTAAGGGTTGGACTAAAGACATTAGGGACACAAAGGGACAATAAGAATAGGGGATGCTATGTGGATTGGATGTTTGGATTACAATTGAGGTGAACTTATGACTTATTTGGGATAATGGATGGAATGTCTAGGTCTACGGACATTATGTGGATTGATGTTTTGGATATGTGGGTGATATATTTGGCTTGCCTATAAGATGATTTATTTGACATGAAATATCCCTAAGACATAGATAAGGTATGACTTGGAGAAAAGAGGTATATAATGTTTGAGTTAGTAGATTGATTGAGGAAATGATAGGGTATATCTTCCTAAATTTTTACTAGGTTAGATAAGATTGACTGTTGATGTGGATGACGACAAGTGATGGAGTCAAATCAGTAGAATGACAGGTGCTAGCAAGAGTATGATGGGTGTCAAAACTAGTAGAATGATGGGTGTTATCAAAAATAGAATGGGTTCCAAGTTAAAACTGGTATAATTACATGTTAACAATAAGGTAACAATGAGTGTCAAGCTCAAACTAATAGAATGATAAGATAAAAGATGATGGGTGTTAGGTTTAAACCAGGAGAGTGATGGGTCTAGATCAAATGTTGAATAAGGGAGGGTATCCCTAATTAAGGATAATTTTGATAAATACTAACTCAAGGTGATGGTTTAAACAATTTTTCTCAAGGTAGATAAGGTGGACAGGACATGTTTGACTAATGGATAAGGGTTACTAGGAGGTAGATGGGTTTAGACTATGTCAATAGGGATATGAGTGAATATGATTTGGACAAGGTAGACTAAGAGGTGAATAACTTGATGTTTAGAAAAACTTAGAAGAGGATCTACGGTGATTATTTAAGGTAAGCTGGTGAATTATGATAGGTTTGATAAAGGGGGGTTTAGGACAAGATGATGGGTGATGGGGTTTGACTAGGCAAGTTTAGATATTATTAAGACAAGTGGTAGAGTATGAATAAGACAAGATGGGATGATGATTCGTGTAAGCTTAGAAAATATCAAGATGAATGAAGGGGTTGTTGACTAAACAAAAATGATTAAGGTGAGGTTAGATATGATGATGGGTGATTGATTTATCAAAAGGTAGGACAAGATGATGAAGATTGGACAAGTGATTATGTTGGTCCTAGGGTCAAATTTTGACTAGGTAATTATATTGTGTGTAAGGTATAGGGTTTGTAAATAGTACTGGCCTTAACAACACACAATCAAGAATAATCAACTAACAAACCTATAATTAGTGACTAGCATAGGAGTATAACTTGACACCTAGCCCACTGAATGACTCACGATGAGAGGTGACTATATTGGTCTCCCAACCCTCTCTCACCATCTCTACCCAATGACTTATCTTTTGGAATGTTGTTTTCCATACCCTATATGTTTTTTTCAGCCTAAGGGTCTTATTCTAGGTTTGACTGACTCTCTAATAGATACCCCTAAACACCTTTTGGTATGTGGGGCCTAAGTTTGTGTGGGTGATTTATGATGCCTGCATGTTAGAGTGTTACCTCATTACTTTACATAATCCTATATGCAGATTTCTACATAGCTTAGCAATAAATTTCCATAATATTTATACTCTACCAGATCATGAAGTGTGGTATTATGTGTGGTGATGAAATCCATGTCACAATCCCCCTAGACTATGGTAAGTGTGTGGGGATAAATTCCATGTCACATTTCCCCTATAAAATAAAAATGGGAGGTTTATTTATGGTTTTCAATCCTTAGGAATTGCCCTATAGGTGTAATGGGAGATCATACGTCGTCATAGCCTTGGGTGATAAATAGGCAGCCCAAAAAGTATGCTAGATTAAATATAAATTCAAGAAAACAAGTTAATTAGCCCTGAATTAAGATGTGATAATCATATATATAAAAAATTGGTTTTAATATACCAATTATTCAATAGAATAGTATGCAAAACATAGGATTAGTAGTTTTAAGTTGGCCTCTTCGGGGGTAAAACCTGAAAATAAGTGTTAGACCAAAAATAAATCAAGATAATGATTTTACAAGTTAAAAAGGTGTTGTTGAGTTTACATAGTCCAACATCACAGTTTCACAAACACAAAATTACTATAGATACCAAGTTATATTAAAATTAAATCATGATACCAAGAGGTAATGTCATGGCTATAATACGTAAAATCATGTAATCAAAAATGTGATATTGAACAACAAACATAAAAATCTAAAAATAGGAAATTCATACCTTCATGATGTCACAACTGAGTTTGATGATGTTGCATTTCTTGTTGGCAATATCATGCTTATTAAAATGTGATTTTGAACCTGTAAGGATAGAACATAAATGACATGAATTATTTTTTATAAAAACAATATCATGGGTTATTTTAATAATATCATGAGTCGACAGATGTGAGTTCATATAGAATCACTAGGATTCAAAAAAGAAAACAATAGTCTATTTAGCTATGTCCTAACATATTGTCACATAGAAAATAACTAGAAAGCCAAGGATTTTTAGACTATTGGTTCGTTTAGTCGAGCAAAACCAAAATTAAAAGGACAATTATGATTTCCCTTTTGAATATATTAGACAAATATATACAAGATGCTAAAAGGACAATTATGATTTCCCTTTTGAATATATTAGACAAATATATACAAGATGCTATGTGAAAAAATGATTAGACTATGATGAATTATTGACCAAAGATATTTAACATATTAAAATCATAGAAAATATTAAACTCACCCTTTATGTTCTATAATGTTTTAGTTTCATAATGTGATGTCATGTCTATGGAGCCACGAGTTTGTACCTACAAAAATAGAGAGTCAAAAACACAAAATCATGGTTAAAATGAATGAAACCATGTGTTAAAAAATCAATATCATGGGTTGCAAAGTGTGAGATAATTAATAGTCAACCAGATCATAGCAGTAAATATGGATAATGCAACAGGAAGTCATGGTTGGTGATCGTGAAGTCACATTTATAGAAGATGAAGTCATGGTTGCATAGAGTGGTGCCATGATTTCACCCTGAAAATGAAAACTATGTTATTTTAGGAACTCCAGCCTCAGATTATTCATCAATCCTATCTTTCAAGATAAATCTCACACACCATAATCTTAAGAGGGCTAAGTTAAAGGAGGGATCTCGTTGTGGTCACTATTATATATTATGTAAAAAATTTAAATGATAATGCAAATGTAAAATGATAATTCAAGTAAATCGAATCATTGAAAAATCAATACAAATTCACCTAAATACTTTGATTGGGGAAGGTAACTAAATTATATGAAAACCACAATTTAAATAAATCCAAATGTATCTCAAACTTACAACTAATTTACCTCCAAATGTAATGATGTGCTCTAATTTGATAAAATGATTGCACTTGATAACTTGACTATTGGATTTTTTATGACTTAGGACTTGGAAAACATGTTGGACATGGATTATATGGATGCTTAAAGACAACAAATAGATTTATAAGTTGATAACATGGATTTTACCTCTCATATATTAGTTGAATTCGTATGGAGGATGACTAGTTTATATAGATGAAGACGAGGGATTTAAAATTCATTAGAAGACTCTATATAATAATATTCTATAAAGTGTAGAGGATGGTGGAAAATTATAGAGGATGTGGAGAGATCTATAATCCATTAAATAAGACAAATTATGATTATAACGATATTAGATAGTGATTATAAATGTGATTTGTAAGAAAAAGTGGGGGTAGGTGAGGGTAGGTAGGAGTGAATTTAAAATTCACAAAATAATGGATAAATGGGATTATTAGTAGGAGAATTAATTGGCATGGGATGTTATAAGGTTGATACATGATATGAGGGATCAAGGAGATGTTAAACTAAGATGATGTTTAGACAAAGTATGGATGAAATTAACATGATGAAAGATCAAACAAATTTACATATATACAATTATTACCATAGATTCCTTGGATTTTTTACAAACATATGCATTAAATTTAAGCATAAAATCCAAGCCCTATTTGACAATGATATAATCCACATAGAATTTCATAGCATTACTTTTAATAAATTAGTTTCACAACCATATCATATATGAGTATTAAATCCCAAAGGATGGTTCTAACAATGGACAACTCTTCATTCAATCTCTTATAGATACACATTTAAGGTTAATAAATGGGATTATGGCTGATAATGATTCAATTATAAATATGTGCAGCACAATGAATTCTGTCATTAATCTTGGATACACTTACAAGGACCTAACTGAAAAAACCATGATTATTAGAGGATGTGATGATGTAACTAGGAAACCACTTGTAGGCATTATCTTACATGTCTTTTTTGGTCCTACGACCATATTAGTTTGGTTTCATGTATTATTGGATGATCTAACATATGACTTATTTCTCACAAAACCCTAGCTTAAACAAATAAAGCATTTCCATCAACACTATACGAGTGCTTTAAAAAATTCAATGTCAATAAAGTAATTACAATCCAAGGCACTACATAAGAACTTCATGCACAAGTTAAACACAAGGTGTTACCTAAAGAGTTACCAAATAATATAATCATACGACCTTTAACAAGTGCACCTAAATTTCATGTACCTTCTCATCCACATACCAAGGTAGTAATTTCACAACCTCTTGTTCCTATTTAATATAAAACACATACCAAAGATCCAATCAGTTGACATACCATTTGGATAAATGAAAGTGCAACCTTACAAATGGACATCAAAGCTAATATAACCACTTGCAATGATAATTATTACCATAAGGATGATTACATTGATGATGATAATGGTGATGACAATGTATTATCCTTCATGTACTCATGGGTCCCAAGGCATCCATATATTTACCATGAGGACATGACATCATCTACATATACACATTATGATCAATTGCTTATATTTTTTATTAGCCTTGCTTGCTAACCCCATACACGTACACTTAATTAATCAATTTTATTGTACATAGTTTATTTTATTTGTTTTTTAGATTTTATTTTCTTAAGTTACCTTTATCTTTGAGTGTTACATGGTTACACAACTTAGTATATTATGATTATTTTCTTATTACTAGAGTTTATTCATTTTTTACACACATTTTATTTATGTTATTATTGAGTTAGATGCAGGATACACATGTATATGCATATGTTTATGGATTCATAGTTGGCCACAGGAATCCTCATGCTTGTTTGGGGGCATCTTAGAGGATGCTTCCTAATAGTATTTCATGTCTTCCTAATAGTAGTTCAAGTTATATCTTTCCTAGTTTCTTTTGTCATATCGACCTTATATGTGATTATATCTTGATCTATCATATATCTTATGTGCATATTATTATTATTAAATGTTTATTTATGACTCTTCATATGATTTCATTTCTTCACTTTTTGAGTGTTTGATTTGTTTCTATAGTGCTCATTGTCTAGAATGCCTCTATTATTTACTCTATGCCCGATATACATGCTTTTGTTTTTTTAATGGTGTGTCTATCTTATCTTCCTTACATTGGATGCTCTAATTATATATGATGTAGCACATGCTTGTGATTTTTTACTTTGATTTCTCTGATTACTTTATCTTCTGTGTGTGATATTTATTTAATTGTTTACTCTATTTGACATTGCTTGATTTTTATACTTTTCATGTTGTTGTTTGACTTGTGCACTCTGTGAATATTGATTGTACTTGTTTACTCTATGTTGCATTTCTTTTATTTTATAATCTACACATGTGACATGGTTTTACCCATTTTCTCTGAGTGTGGTATGTTTGTTATGTGCTTGGTGTGTTTTCCTTGCCTATTTTATTAGTTTTATGATGTCATGTGACTAGTGTCATGATTTATATTATGCATGGTATACCTTATTTTACCATATGCTTGTTATCCTTCTTTAACATGGTTCTTACCGTATCTAAATATGTGGGTTACTATTTTTTTGCTTCATTTATTATGTATTTCCCATAAATATCATGATACACCCATGTGTATGTACATTATACATTATTTATATTTGGACATGTTATTGTCATGTTTCATTACCAATTTTTTGTTCACATGGAAGCATGCTATTTTTTGTGCCTTCATTTCTTATATTGGGCATGTTATTTCCTTACTTCATTACCAATATATTGTCTACATTAATGGCATGCAATTATTTATGCCTTCATTACTTATACCTTGCCTATATATAGGGAAACCATTATTATTTCCACTCAAACATATATGAGTTGAGTTACCTATTATGCATGCACTTTCACAATGATATCTTACTTAAATAGCTTAGACATACCTACACATAAGATAAGCTCCATTATTACATTTGACTTCATCATGATATATTTATGTGATTGTACCAAAATGTGTTATAAATGTACTTTAATAATGATTGCATCTTATGATTATGCATCAAATTATTTACTAGTCATATTTTATGCATGGTGCATGTAATCCCTTTCTTTATAGATATGTGATTCATGGGTTAATCCCACACCCATGTGATATGCTTATTATTTATTTAATACATTAAGATACACAATAGTTTCAAAAGGTTATAAGTCATACTACAAAGAGTTATAAGATACTTGTTCCTATATTTTGAGATGTTCGTCAAAAATTTATAATGAATTCATCTACTTGATCTTAAAATTAGATGCATTCTAAAGATATTATAATACACACTTCACTTGGTGTCCTCAACGAGATGCAGATTCAAAGACAATACATATTTTACAAAGATGGCTTTGAAATTCACACACAACCAGGTGTATTCACTCCTACTTTTCATTTTTACTCAATGATTTTAGCAATTCCTTGATTATTTATATATAAATACATTGTAATTCTTGTGTTTTTAGGTACCTTAGGTTTCTATATTCTATATATAGGCACATGGATGCTTGTCCAAGGATTTTTATGGTTTTTTCACAATGAAATTCACAATGCCCATGCATATTGTGAGGAGTACGAGGTTTATTTTATTTTACAAACCATAGGAGTTAGAGTGTGTGAAAAGGTAACCTCTCTCCTTTTTTATTTCATATAATTATCATATCTAATATTGACTTTGATAACTCTTACATGTTTGGGCTACAACATTTTATTCTTTCCCTACCAGGTGTTATTGTTTATTTTATTTTGTTATGTATGTATGCACATATATTAAATTGGGGCATTATTTAGACACCTATTTTTAGTATAGGACTAGTTATTTGTTATGATATTAATATTTTTATGTGATTTTTTGTCATTGGTGTGTGCTTAGGATCTTATTGGCATGTTTTCCTTGTGTTATAGACATCATTTAACTTTTATGCCTTATGTTTCGTTTGTAACTCCATTTTCACTCACCCTATGCCAATGATAATACCACCATTCAAAGCAAAAGCCCTAAAACCCTAAAAAATGATTATTTTTTTTCTTGGTGTAACCTCAAATTATTTTAGAATGCTAAAGACTTTATTTTGGGGTCCCTATTATCTTTTACTTGGAGTTTTTGGTCTCCTTCTTTCTCGGGTCATTTGAATCATTGTTTAGATTTCTTTAGTTCTTTGTGCCTCATTTTTTGGCTTTCTTGCCTTTTATATGTTTTCTTGTGTGCCAATATTTCCTAATTTTAATTTAAGTATATGATGGCATTGATGCATTTATGAGAAAGGGATACACAAAGAGTAGATTTGATAAGCCATCTATTGAAGTGTAAAATGAAATGATTGAATTTTTATAGCAACACCTTTGTACAAAAATCACAATTAGAGGATTAGTGAAAGCATACAGACTATAATAGGTTCTTTCATATCATTGATAAGGATGAATGTTGGAAATGTGTTATAAATTTTATATGATGTAAAATCGAGGCTATCTAAAGGAATATATCACATTGGGTAGGATATCTCTTAGGAGACACCTAGGCTACAACTAAGTGAGATATATCCTAGGTGACCCCTGGGTGAGGTATCTCCTAAGTGACACCTAAGGTGAGGTATCTCTTGGGTGATATCCAAGTGAAAAAATAGTATTGTTGTAAAGATACCTTCACAAGACCATAACTTATTCTTATGGATTCTATTTTAAGTTTCAACATTTTTTAAAGTGTGTTTTTTTATGACAACAATATATTGTTGAAAAAATTCACATCCCTCTTAAATTTTTATTTTTAAAATTATTCTTTGATCATATTTCTATTTTTTTACCAGCACTATATATTTTGTCTGAAATCAATTATCATATTTAATTTTTAAGTTAAATTTAAATATGAATTTATATTTTATTATTATTTTTTTTTTGCACTTGATTTTATATTCTATAAATTTGAGATTATCATAATTTGACTATTTTATATAGATGGTCTAGAATATAGTAATGTTGATAATGTCTTATTTGATCTAAAAAAATAGTGAAAATTAGTAAACTTTTACATATATTTTTTATTTGTGACACTTCTACTATTTTCTCCATTAACTTTGTATTTTATTTACATCCAAAATTTTATTTGCATATATTTTCTATTTGTGATAATGTAAATTTTGTAACATTAAAATAAAATACAAAGTAACATGGTCACCTCTTTATTGTTCAAATTGAAAAGGATTTTCTAGTGACTAAGGGCAAAGGTGATAAGGACCATGATTAAATCTTAGGAAATAAGTCGTTGTTGATAAACATTTGGAAAGTGATGATATAAAGTTGGTAAGACTTTGATAAAACTTTAGCACTTAGTTGAGCATTAATTTCAAGAAAAATGATACATGATGGAAATTTTGGCATTAGGTGAGTTTAAATGCAAATAATACGTAAGATGTGATTTCATTAATGCCAACACTATGTTGGGAATGGGAAGCTATAAAAGTTTTTTATTTAAGTTTCCCTTCAGTGTATCATTCTTTGTTTGAAATTGCAAATTGGCGAAGCCCTAACCATTTTACTCTAGAACTTTTAAGGTGAACTTTATTTTGGTTGCATGAAGATCTGATTTTTTTGGTTTGATTTGTTGAAATGGCATTCAATTGAAGTTTTAGTATGTGGAAAATATTTTTATAATTCCTTGTATTTATTTTTTAAAAATTGAGGTTTTTATATTTTTATGGAAAAGATTTTTTGTAATTTTTATGGATTATAAAATATCAAATTTTTTATGATTTTTTTTTTAAATATGGATGGAAAAAGATTGAATCTTTGCTTTGACACTTGAATATGGTTGAAAAGAAACTTTGTTGTAAGAATGTTTCATGTGTGATAAGTCACAATTATAAATTTCAAAGCTTTTTATTTCAAATCGCAATGTATATTATTTTGGGTGAAATATAAATGCATTATGACTGTAAAATTTGTGTGCAAATAAATGGTTTATTATTTGAAAAGGAAAAAATAAATAGTTTTGTTCAATTTTGATAAAGATTATCTCACAAGAACTTATTTATACAAAAAAAAATCGGTTTTACATTTTCAAATTTTTTGATATATAATAAAACCCTCCATTCGTTTCACTTATTTAGAGGATGCATAATATAAAACCTAATAATGTCTTCTTGAATGAACAATTGAAAATGTTGCATGTCTACAAATATTCACTTTGAATATTGATAATATTTGATGAAAGGAAAGAACCAGTTATTTATTTGGATTGCATATAAGTACTCTCTCATAAATATGGATTTATGTGTCTACATTTTGAATATTTTTAGAAATTAGAAGTCTTATTTTCATAATAGATTTCCAGCATGAAGAAATATGATTTTTTTTTTTATTATAAGCCTTTATTTGTATTCTAATATACATTTTTATTCATATATTTTTTTATCTTGATCTATAAAGGAATGTTAAAGCCACATCTTGTTTCAAAATCTATTTTACTCTCTTTTTTTTGTGTGTATAAAAAATATATACTAAGATTTGTGTTAAAGGATATATTCAAGCTCTAAGCTAGTGAGTTATCTTTACTGAAATATTTTATTGATTGTTATATTTCAATCCTCTAAAGATATAAGATGTGTTTTATTAAAGCATGATGTATGTCAAAATTATTGAGGAATTTGTTTTTTTAAACTATATTGATGTTCAAAAATGACTCTTTTTGTGTGCCATAAAAGTTTATCTTATTAAATGTAAATAAATGTTTTACATGAATAAATTTTATTTATTTATAAGATTTGTATTGAGGAAATATTTCCAATGATAATTAATTCATTATAATAATGTTTGAAAAATATTCAATGAAATGGTTCATAGTGGTAGTTGACATAAGCTTTGACTTTATACATGTATGTTTGAGTGATGAAAAGAAAATATGGTTACAATGTCTATGGAAAGCTTATATTTAGAAAATATATTTCAATGGTAGTTTGGTATATTTGAAAAAAAAATGAAGAGTCTTTTATATGATCTTTTTCAATAGAAATTATTTGATACAATTTTTCTTTTATTTCAAGTATAATATTATGTCCCAAAATGTATGTATATCGATAAAGCATATTGATCAGTTAATTAAGGGTTCTATTTTGATATATCAAACTTATTTGAGTTAAAAACTTGAAATGGTTGATTGATGACTTTATTTTATGGATATTATGAGATGTTTATACCATTTTTTACTCAATAGTGAACTCTAGTGTATGTTAAATATTATTTTGAGATAGATATTTTTGTAATTATGGTTTGATTGGTGAAAAAATTTAATATCAAGGATTGAATTTTTTTAGTTTTATTGAGATATAATGTCAATTTTTAATAAGGGTTATCATAGCTTATGAAAAAAATAATGTATAGGAAAAAAACATTTAGCAAGATGAAAAACTTCTACCATAATGCGGTGCACCTTGTGGCAAATCCTTTAGGGGTTGAAGGGCCCTTGTCACATTTATATGAGGTTTTCACGACATGATAAATTGTATTTCATTTTTATGCTAATGACCCATTTATTAGAGATGTTTTGAATGCCAAAATTTGTGGTGCTTTTTCATGCAAAAACCTCCAATCTCAAAGTGCTTCCACTTTGTGAGCGTCTAAAATAAATAATTGGAGATCACTTCCTTTCATGTGAGTTAACAAAGTATTTCTTCTCACCAGTACTTCATAATCTATTGATTATAAATGAGATTTACATGCCTATTAATCGACTACATGTACTTTAAAATATAAATGAGATATTCTTAATATTACTCATGTGCGTCATAACTCATCCCCTTTAAAATATAAATGTGCATGAATCAATTCAATCCCACTTGTGGCCACCTATTTCAAAAAAAAGATAAAGTTATTGGTGGATAATGAATATGGTATACTTGTGAAAATTGAGATTCCTATGATTCTTATGGATTATTTTGAATATTATACTAATAGAGACATTCCATTGGTAAATTTGGTATTCTAAGATGAAGGTGAAAAGAGCTAATTTTATTGGATTGTTTGAATTTCAGCTTATTTTTGTTATGTTTCAAAGATTCTAAAACTTGTTTTGGTATCTCTTTGATGATATTTTCAAACTTTTTAATTTTTGGATCTCTTTCATTTGTAAAATGTAAATAGTTTGCTTTGGTTGATCATGCAATTTGTAATGGTGAAATGTTAAAAAGTTGTGTTTTAGAAAACTAGTTTTGTGTGAGATGGAAATGTTTGAAATATGAATGTGTTAATAAATTTGAAGTAGTGTTGAACAGATGATTATTTTAAATTTAGATTTTTTTTTTTTTTTTAAATATGGATATAAATGATTTTTCATTTTAGTGAATTATTACATGCAAATATATGTGATTGCATTTTATTTAATCTTGATATGAGTAATTGGTTTTATGATCATTTTTGTTTTATTAAATAATTTGCACTTAAATTATGTGTTAGGAGGGCCCCACCCATGATTTACCTTATGTTATCGATCAATTTAGAATTTATTTATTACCCAAGTTATTTTTTATAACTCAATTTTTTTAAATGATTTATTATTTTAAGTGTAATGACTTAAAATAAATTCAAATTGACTTTATTTAAGTTAAATAATTAAAGTTTGGTTCTAAAGTTAAGTTATAACTAACTTATATGTGGAGACTTACAAATATTTCAGGAAAACATTACTGGGATAAGTTCTACAAGTGTTTTACCCAATTTTGGATTAATGTTGACCCTAAATAAGCATAAAACTATTATAATTCATATTATAAGATATAATAATTAAGTATGAATCTAAACGTGACATGTTTTAATTGATTTTATCATTTCACTTGGAAAATATAGAAAATAAAACAAAGGGATAATATACTTAGTAGTTCCATGTAGTGTGTAGAACTAAGACATGTGGTAAGTAGTGAGGCAAGAAAAAACATAATTATAATTCACTTGGTACATGTTTTGGATCTATATCTATACCCAAATAGTATTATCAGCTTCACGTTGGTAGCATTGACATTGTGTTTCAAATTATATGGTTATGTCTCTATAGACTTTTCCTTTCTATTTTTACATGGGTAGGTGTATCTGGTTATCCTTTAGCTCTACATGTTTTCCTAAGGTTTGATTATGTGTGCATTGTCTAAAAATCCATCTCCTTCACTTAAAATCCTAGGTCTACTTGTGAAGAGATAAAACTTATAAAATCTTATAAATGTTAATGAGTTGATCTGACTCCAATCACCTCTATCGATAATTGAACATTTCATATGTATCCAATATTCTGAAGAGGTAATTCAAGCCACAAATATTTTTTCCCCTTAGTGTGAATGTAAATTTGTGTTCCTTTGCTATGTGAATGCATCTAGTAATCTAGATTTCAAAACTTGACAATGTCAGCTCTTGACCTAGCTTGGTGTTCTTCAAACTTCACTAATGATTTCTCCTAGTGACTAATTTATAAATTGGTAAGGATAGGGAATTTTTTGTCAATGTGCAATAATGTATAGATGTATACTAGGTGAGTGTTAGATACATTAATAAGCTTAAATGTATTTTGTAATGATATGAGTCTATTTGGGTAATGTTTCATGCCACTGACATGCTAGGAAAATGGGCTAACCCATAGGAATGATTTCATTTTGAAAATTGACCATTTTTTGGCAAAAGGAAAAACCATCAAACTTTATCGATACTATTTGAGTGTAACATTTTTGTCTGAGAAATAAGAACATAGGTTTGATCATCTAGAGATGTCTGAGTATTATATTTTATTGGTTTGGTATAGACTAGGATAATTCTTGTAGGTGATTGATGGTAAATTATAAGTATTAGACCCATTGATAGTATGTTGATATGAGATAATTATAAATTAGAGTCATATATGTATGCACAATTTATGTAGTGTGAAGGTAGGTCAGAACTAACATTGACAAGTGTCTAATACCAAATTTTAGTATCTAAAAACTTTCCATTTACTCTAGTATTGAAATGTAATAAAAATACTATATTAAAAATATAAAGACACATCTAAGTTTGAACAACATACTTTATCTTTGGGAAAAATATCTAAGTATTCAGCTTACTCCATATAAACCTGCAATGAATATGTGGCAGCCAATGTCCATAAAGGGAATTTGAAATGTGAACTATAATTAAAATTTAAAATTTTTAAGATCAAGGAAGTATAACTATACGTGAGTAAACTATGTAACCCTATAAATTTTTGGAGATGATGTTTCCCTATTGAAACATTGGAGAATGATTCCTCTTGTTGAACTATTTAGAAAATTAGGGGTGATCAAATCCCAATATTTTGTAACAATACAATCCCAAGGGATGGGAATATAAATTCCCCAACCCTTGTGAATAGGTATTAGTTGCAAGGTCATTGACCATCATTGAATCTAAACCGTACTAACTCAAGTTACTAACCTAGCTCTAATTTTGAACCTCACTATGGAATATAGGATCCAAATAATGGGCTAGCTATAAGTAATGTTAAGGTAGTTGAGAGTCACTAAACCTCAACCATATTACCTCAAAAAATATGATTCAACCATTATAGATGGACTTATACATTCAAGGTTGATCACTTCTCGATTTCATCAAATTATGTTTACAAATAAAAACTATAATAGTTCACACTGTAAAAATGTGTATATGTACATGAACCAGTATCATGCCTCATGGATTGAATCCATGTGTAAATTATCATAGTGTGTATGTGCATGAGTAAATATCATACCCCATTAAATTTTTATCAGTGTATATGTGCATGAACTAGTATCATGATCTTTGAATCTATGCCAACTGTTATAGAATTATATGCATCTATATGTTGAAACAGAGAACCTATATCTCAAATGTATTTGTATGTGAAAAACTATAATTTATGTTCCTATAAAATATGTGCACATGCATGAAATATGCACTCAATTTTATTTTAATATGTACTATGCGGCTCGTGTATCTATAAAATTAATGCATTTGCATGGTATATGCCCCTAAATTTTTTACCAGTGTGTGAGTATATGTCTCATTTTTGAAATCATTTTATATATGAACACACTTGATTACCTAAATCCTATATTTTATTCCAAAATATAAATTTTATGCTCATTAAGGCTTATGTCTCTATGAAAATCCTACTAATATTCCTCCCTTTTGAGGTGAAAGATGGATCATGTAAGTTACTCATTCCAAAAAAAAGAGTTAATCATATCATGTCATGTATAAATATATAATCATTTATAATCAAATCAACATGTAAATAATATGTCATCATAGTAATGTATATGTTATCAAGGCATGTATGTAACATTTATATTATAGAATGTAAGTATCATTTCAATCTATATGTATCAATTAGACATGTAGAAATAACCATCATCAATATAAGAACTAAATAAGACTACATAGTAAGGAGATGTATGATATAAATCATGGCACCATATACAAAGTTGGGGTGTGTGATATAAATCATGGCATTTAAAAATTGAACAATCTTACCAAGCTCAACAATCCCAACAAAGTAAACAAGCTCAGCAAACAATCCTAGATTAATCCACTCATAAGTACATAGTGTCACACAAAAGTCCAAGGGCCACATACAATGTAAATAAATATATCACATTAAATAAGACAAAGGGACATAAATATGTCACACAAAAAAGGACAATAGCCACAATCAAGGCATATGAATATGTCACAAACAAAGGACAAATGAATTTCGTACACACAAGGCCAAAGGTTGCACATAATAGACAAGCAATGACTAGCCTATCAAGTAAAATTAATAACATCAATGAAGCATATAAAAAGTGAAAATTAATCTATAATATTCATGTATATCAATGTCACGTCATAGTAAACTATACTATTCATGTAACATTGTTAAGATATGAGTAACTAGAAAGACATTTGCAATAAATATATGTAGCTCAACATGGTAAAAATTCATAGAAATATCTAACCTATGATATTGTGACTTGTGGAATAATATTCCCCTAGCATCGGCATGTATGTTGGATATAATAAAATATAAAATCTATGTGTCCATGTATTATCTATATGTCTTGTATCACACTTAGATATTTTAGAATACGAGTGTATAAAAAAAAAGGTTATCTACTAGACATGTGATAAATAACATATGTAACTAATGTAACTAGCCACAATGTTGTGCTTAGGTCCTAATTTTTTATTTTTTGAAATTTTGAATTTTTTTTTATATTTTTAATTATTTAATTTTTTTATATTTTTTAATATTTTAAAATGTAAAAGGTGTTAACCAATTATCCCATCAATAGGATAGTCATGGGGAGGGCTTGTATCATATGGTGAAATGGTGATCTTTCATGAACTAAAGATTGTACAAGTAGGTGTTTTAGACCATGAGAAGGAATTGAGCATTATATAGTAGGTATTATTATCATTTCTCATAGGATCCTATGTATGATGCAAAACTCTAGAAGTATTAGGATGTTATGGGGTTTATTTTATAGTAGGAGAATGTATTTGTTCCTATGTTCATTATAGAACGTGTTATAGTGTCTATGGTGCTAGATTGGTTCATGTTATAGTAGTGATGAGCTTTATAAGTCCTAAATATCTCTCTAATGTGACTAATGTAAAATTAATTGCCTAGGAGATTCAACTACAGTCTTGTGAACCAAGTTTGTATGAGGATTTTAAATATGTATAACCACTATATCCATATAATGATCTTAAATATGTGTGACAACCAATTACAGTGGTGGTGGGTTAGATGAGGAGGTACCATTGGGTTAAGAGGGTACTATTGAATACCTAAAAGTGTGACTAACATATTTAATTTTATATACTTGATACATTAATGCACTATAGATAATACTACATGGAGTATATGTATCTAAACATATCCTAACCACACGTCGAATACCTCCTTTATCAATAAAACTAGGAATGAAGTAGACACTATTACATATATCACCTAAAGAGATATCACAATGTATCTGAGAGTGTCTTGTATTTTTCCATTAAACCCCTTAACTAGTCTTGTAGTATCTTGTATATCCTTTTATGTGTATCTAAGAAAGCTGAGAAGTGTGTTATTGTACAAACATTTTTCTAAAACCATATCAACCATGACACTAGGTAAAAGTTTCTTATTACTGTAAGCCCATATGAATATTACATGTAGATCCAAATTATCATCAAAAATCTTAGTGCCATCAAATGTAATCACATCTCTATGGTGATGTGCTTGTAAGTGTGTTAATAATCTTGTCCAATGGGTGATCATATGTCATATGCAAAAAATGTGCATTATATATATGTTTTACTTTAAAAGTATCCTTAGTTTTTGTTGTCTCATGCTTATGAAATGGGTCATTAAATATTTTAAATTTATAATTTGTATTTTATTAATATTTAGACTCCTATGTGGGTTTGTTTATCTCAATAGTTTTGTCATCAATAAGATCTTGTATATTATGTTTAAATGTAAGTCATCTATTAGTATAATGTCCAATAGTTTGATGATAATCAAAGTATGCATTATTTTCATAATTATTAGATTTATGCCTACTCACATAAAATTATTGTTATGGATGGAGAGATATGAGGTTGCACTCAAGTAAATTTTATAGCAGTGCATGAGGAAGTTGAGGTAATCATGAAAACTTCCACTTTTATGGAGCTAATAAGATAAGTCAATTTGTAGGTTGTGATATTTTATTAACCATTACCTTTGCCTCATTATTATTTTCATTAGATTTAACCATATATCTTAGTTTGATTGAAAACTTGGATTTTGAAGTAGTTGGAGCTTAGGTGAATACTTGAGTTTGATTGAGCTATGAGCTTGACATCTCAATCTCATATTGTATGTCATAGCTCATCCAGAGATTTGAATTTTTTAAATATTACAGACTCATGGATTGGCACAATCAAAATTGCTTTAAGATGTCTTTAATTCATTTTATACCATAGTATTATTCATCTTCGTTAGTATAGTCTTATACCAAAGCATAAACTCGTTGATTGGCTCACTACATCCTTACATGAGTTTGAATTTTTTTGCATAAAATAGTTTCTCATCAATTTTGATAGAAAATTTGTTGGAAATTAATATGCTAAGGGAAGTAATACTATAAATATTTATGGGGGGAAGGGGGTTGGTCATAGAACCACTGCAAAGCATATTCTTTGAGACTTTTTGGGAAGAAATTAGTCAATAACCTATTATTGGTTGCATAATCCAAACATGTTACGTAGAAGGATTGCATGTGTTTCTAAGGATCACCTTTACCATCATGTAATGTAATCTCAGGAGATAAAAACTTTATAGGTAAGGGATGAACTGAAATCTAAAGGGTTAATGGATTATAGATCAAATTATGTGAATCCATTAAATAACTACCTCTAGGTGTAACTTACTCTAATTGTAACATCTTAGCCTACAAAGCTAAAACACTCTACTTGAAGGAACGTGTAGTAGGTGACATTGATAATGTAACATACATAGTCATCATAGGATTAGAATAGGTTGGTAATGAAATAATAGGCATGGAAATATATTGGAAGCCTTGTGTTGACCCCAGACCTTGGGTGGACATCATAGATGTAACTAGAGACGTAGATGTAAGTATAGTATTAGTATTAGTGGTCTAGACACATGTGGTTGGATTTTTAACTAAAAAGGGTTGATTGATAACAATAAACAATTATTGCTTTTATAACTCAAATGTGCCAACCCTAGATTTGTGTGTATAACTTTAGATGTTAAGATTAAATTTAAAATCATGTTTTGAAAATTTGGTGTCAAAAATTGAATATGATTTTTACATGGTTAAAATCCACCCCATTAAGTTCAACAAGATCAATACTACATTGGTCTTCATGAGTATCTTTACTATCTTGATTAACATGTTCTAATTGAAGTATTTCAAAATAATCATCTATTTGTGCACATTCATGAACAAATTCATCATCAAAAGAAAAGGAAACTTTCATTTCATTATTAGCCATTGTAGATAAAGCTAAAGTAATCTATCACTATGCCTTATAAGGAAAAGGGACCTAACCTTCTTAGATGGCATAAAATTCAATCATGCAAGTATATAGAAGGCTAGGGCCAAAGGTGAAAATATGTATTATCTTTTGTATGGGGAAATCAGAAATTGGAGCTTAAATGCTAAGAAAAATATGAAACCCCTATAAAGAAGGATGAAACCTTAAGGTAAACCTATGGTTTATCAATGATAAATCAATATTTAGGTTCATCAAAATGTTTTACCCTATTTTGGATTAATGTTAACCCTAAATCAGCATGTAAATATTATAATAATTTAGATTATAAGATATAAAAATTAAGCATGAATCTAAATGTAATAATTTATAATTGATTTTATTATTGCTCTTGCTAAATATAAAAAATATAAAAATGGATAAGATACTTAGTGGTTTCATGTACTATATAGAACTAAGATAATGGCAAGTAGTAAGGTAGGCAAAAACTAGGACTATAAGTTGATTGATGTAGTTTTTGGATCTATGTTTGCGTCTAGACAGTATCATCAAGCTTAGGTCAATGGTGTCTAACATTATGTTCTGAACTAGATGGTTTTATCCCTATATAGTTTACCTTTACATTTTGACATAAGTAGATATGCTTATCTATCCTCCAGCTCTACATGCAATCTTGAGGTCTGATTATTGCACAGTATCCAAAATTCATCTTCTTCACTCAAAACCATAGGTTCACATGTGAAGAGATAAAAGATATAAAAAATTGAGAAGTGTAATGAGATAAGTTGACCCCAATCACCCCCATTTATTATTTAATGTTTCCTATGTATCCAATACTCTGAAGAGACAATTCCAACCATATTTAGTTCTTCCCCTTAGTGTGTATGTGTAATTGTATTCCTTTTTCTATATGAATGCACCTAGGGATATAGATTTTGAAACTTGAAAATGTTCACTCTAAACCTAGCCTGGTGTGATTTAGACTCGGTTGATGACTAATCCTGGTGACTAATTAGTAAATTTGGAAGAATATGGGTGTTTTATTCAATGTGTATTAGTGTATATATGTGTATGAGATGAGTTCTAGGTAGATCAATAAACCTAAACTTATTTTGTATTTATGAGTCTATTTGAGATAATTTCTCATGCCACTAACACTTTATAAAAATGGGTCAACTCATATGAATGATTAATTTTGAAAATTGACCATTATTGGGCAAAAGAGACAAATTTCAGACTTAGTCGATATTGTCTAAGTTTGATATTTTTGTTTGAAAAATAGGAACACTAATTTGATGATTTATAGATGTATAAGTATAATAGTTTCTTAGTTTAGCATAGACTAAGGGAATTATTATATATGAATAACAAAAAATTATAAGGATTGGATTCATATAAGGATTGAACCCATCAATAGTATGTGCATGTGAAAGAAAGGAAAATTAGAGTCATATATGTACGAATAAGTCATGTAGGGTGAAGGTAGAACAAAACTAACATTTAAAAGTATCTAATACCATATTTTAGTGTTTACAAGACAAAAAATGAGATACATAATATATTTTCAAACTTTGTTTATTTTATACCAAAAAAATATATTAGGCATATGTTTATAGGTGGCAAAATTGTCCAAGATCCAACTGATAGAATCAAACACACAAACTGCAAATGCAAAGCAAATAGAAGTAGAACTCCATTATTGAGATTGAAATCAAAATAGATCATAATTATAATAATATTACATTCATAACTCATTAACAAATAGCTTAGATGAGAGGCATATCTATAGGTACAATAGAGGCATAAAGCCAAGACATTTGGTAATGTGAACACAAGACTTTTGCCAAATGGTTTATGTGCTCCATATGTCAATATTGGTGGGTAAGGATATCATTACCCACCAATTTGAATACAATTTTATTATGTGCATGTGTAACTTAATTACCTCATTTATGACACCTAAGTGACCTCAAAATAACACCTAAGCAAGCTAAACACATTTGTAGGAATAATCCATAATAATAAATACAAGGAAAATAATATCCTACACTAACACACCTCCTTAAGCGTAGCTTAGGTGGGCAAACAAAATTGGGTCCCGACAACATGGCCTGATGAGGTACTTAATTACAATGCAACTCTCACAAAGTGGAGGAAAAAGAGAAAACCCATAGGAACCCCCCCCCCCCAAAAGAGAAAAAAGAAGAAGAGGACTAGAAGACCCCCCATGAATATGATGTTAATGCAATTTTTACCCCAAGAAGAGCACACAAGTGAATTTACTTACTCTCAGCGAAGGGTTTGGTGAAGATATCAACTATCTACTCCATAGTCTAGAAAAATTTGAGATCAATGACCTATTTATGAATGAGCTCCTGAATGAAGTGTATATGAATCTTGATGTGTTGAGTCTATTGATATTAGACCAGATTCTTGTAGATTTAGATGGTTTTTTGGTTATCACAAAATATGATTGTGGGTCATTTGAACTATATACCAAACTCAGTAAGATCCTTGTAAGCCAAATAGCTTCAGTAGCAGCATTGATAGCCCGTCTATATTTAGCCTCAGTAGATGATAAATCAATAGCATTTTAATTCTTGCTAGACCAACTAATTATTCTTGAACCAAGTGAAAAACTATATCCTGAAGTGGACTTGCGATGTTGAATATCACTGACCCAGTCTAAATCTATGTATCTAATCAAGTCAATACCAATACCTGCTCTATAGTGAATCCCAAAATTGTGAGTACCTTGAATATAGTGGAGAATCTATTTGGATACTTTCCAATGTAGTTCATGTGGTGTCTACATAAACCTAGAGACCATGCCCACTACATATGGAATATCAGGTCTAGTGTGAGTTAGATAGATGAGACTACCAACTAGTTATCGATACAAGGTAGCATCAACCAATGGAGAAGAATACTCAGCCTTAAGTTTGACTCCAGAAAGAAAGGGAGTCGGAGCTAGCTTACAAGTATCTATGTGAAACCATGCAAGTAAATCAAGAGCATACTTGGATTATGAAATGGTAATACCTAAGTCAGATTGTGAAATCTCAATACCAAGGTAGTAATGCAATAAAGCCAAGTCAGTCATAGAGAATCTATCATGCAGAGTAGTTTTCACTACTATAATAGAGGATGAATAACTCCTTGTGATCAACAAGTCATCCACATATAGAACCAAAATCAAGAGTGAATTATCTTGTTTTAAGACAAACAATGAGATCTATAGTATATTTTCAAACTTTGTTTATTTTATACCAAAAAAATATATTAGGCATATGTTTATAGGTGACAAAATTATCCAAGATTCAACTAATAGAATCGAACACACAAACTGCAAATGCAAAGCAAATAGAAGCAGAAATCCATTATTGAAATTGAAATCAAAATAGAGTAGAATGATAATAATATTGCATTCATAACTAATTAACAAATAGCTTATATGAGAGGCATATTTATAGGTACAATGGAGGCATAGAGCCAAGACATTTGGCAATGTGAACACAAGAATTTTGCCAAATAGTTTGTGTGATCCATATGTCAATATTGGTGGGTAAGGGTATCCTTACCCACCAATTTGACTACAATTTTCCCATGTGCTTGTGAAACTTAATTACCTCATTTATGACACCTAAATGACCTCAAAATAACACTTAATTAGTCTAAACACAATTGTAGGAATAATCCATAATAATAAATAAAAGGAAAATAATATCTTACACTAACACACCCCCTTAAGCATAGCCTAGGTGGGCCAAAAAAATTGGGTCTTGACAACACGGCCTGATGAGGTACTTAAGCATAATTCAACTCTCACAAAGTGGAGGAAAAGGAGAAACCTCGTAAGAAAAAACTCCCCCACCCCAAAAAAAAGAGAGAAAAGAAGAAGAGGACTAGATGGCCCCCTAAAGATGATGATAATGTAGCTCGTACCCCAATAAGAGCACACAAGTGAATATACTTACTCTCATTAAAGGATTTGGTGAAGATATCAATTATCTGCTCCATAGTCTAGCAAAATTTGAGATCAAAGACCTATCCATAAATGAGTTCTTGAATAAAGTGCATATGAGTTTTGATGTGCTTGGTCTATTGATATTCGACCAGATTCTTGTAGATCTGGATGGTGCTTTAGTTATCACAAAAGATGATTTTAGGTCACTTGAACTGTATACCAAACTCAATAAGAATCCCTTGAATCCAAATAGCTTCAGTAGCAACATTGATAGCCCCTCTGTATTCAACCTCAGTAGATGATAAATCAATAACATTTTGCTTCTTGCTAGACCAACTAATTGGTCTTGAACCAAGTGAAAAACTATATCCTAAAGTGGACTTGTGATGTTGAATATCACCAACCCAGTCTAAATCTATGTATCCAATCAAGTCAATATCAATGCTTTATCCATAGTGAATCCCAAAATTGTGAGTTCCCTAAATGTAGTGGAGAATTTGTTTGGCTACTTTCCAATGTATCTCATGCAGTGTCTACATAAACCTAGAGACCATGTCCACTGTATATGAAATATCAGGTCTAGTGTGAGTCAGATAGATGAGGTTTCCAACTAGTTGTTGATACAAGGTAGCATCAACCAAAGGAGAATAACACTCAGCCTCAAGTTTAACTCCAAAAAGAAAGGGATTCAGAGTTGTCTTACAAGTATCCATGTTAAACCATGTGAGAAAATCAAGAGAATACTTGTATTGTGTAATGGTAATACGTGAGTCAGATTATAAAATCTCAATATCAAGGCAGTAATGCAATAAACCCAAGTCAATCATAGAGAATCTATCATGTAGAGTAGTTTTCACTATTGCAATAAAGGATGAGTCAACAGGTCATCCACATATAGAACCAAAATCAAGAGTAAATTATCTTTCCACAAGATGTAGACATTCAAATCATAATTGCATCTCGTGAACCTAGCTATGAGAATAAATGAATCCATCTTGGCATAATAAGCCCAAGGGGCTTGTTTGAGGCCATAGATAGATTTCCAAAGTTTAAACACTAAGGAAGAATCTTCCACAAAACCTTGTGGTTTTTCCATATATATCTCCTCCTCAAGGTCACCATGAAGAAAGGCACTCTTCACATCCATCTGATGAACATCCCAATGATAAGTTTTGGTAATGGAAAGAGTGATTCAAATAGAGTTTATTTTAGTGACTGGAGCAAATGTTTCAGTATAGTCTATGCCAGGAACTTGTGAAAATTCTTTTACTACTAATCATGCTTTGAACTTATCCACCGACCCATCTACTACAAATTTTGTTTGATAGATCCACCTATAATGAACAAGTTTCCTTCCTTTGGGAAGTAATACTAGATCCCAAGTGTGGTTCCTAATTAAGGTACTATACTCTTCATGTGTAGTTGTATCCCACTCAAGAATGTCAGATTCCTCATGAAATTATTGTCGATTAGAAGCACAAGCAATGAAAACATGTGGAACACTCTAAAATTGTGAATGAGTCCATCTAATAGCTGATGGATTCTTATCCCAATCACCTACACTTTTTAGAGTCTATCTAGCCCAAAGAGGACCTAAAATTAGAGAATCAAGATGAGATTCTTCAACTTCAAAAATGTGACTATGAATGGAATGAGGTGAATCTCTATCACTATATTCATCATCTAAATTGGCAGAAGAAACTTCATCAATAGGTATCTGATCTAGATGATCTAAATCATCTAAACTATCATCATATCCTAGAGAGTCCAAAGAAGAGGGAGAAGTGTCATGTGTGGAGTCTGATAGACCCTCTTGAAAGCATACAGTCCTCTTAATGAAAAAATCATGTGTGGTAGGATGAAGAAGCCTATAGCCCTTAACACCTTCTACATACCCAACAAATATGCAAGTCCTACTCTGACATTCCATGGCCTTACGTTTCTTCTTAAAAATTTGGGCCATAGCTAGAGATCCAAATACCCTAAAGTGTTTAACTTCAAGTTTTTTATTTCTTCAAGCTTCAAAAGGAGTGATCCCTTTCAATGCTTTATGAGGAACATGATTTTGGATATGGCAAGCATACTTAATGGCTTCTACCTGATATTGTGGTGTAAATGATTTGGAGTGTATCATATAGTTTGCCATTTCCTTCAAAGATATGTTCTTACATTCTACAACACCATTCTTTTGAGGACTATATGGAACTGTTCATTGTAGATCAATCCCTTTTGAATTATAGAACTGCTTAAAGCAATGATTAACATACCACCATTATCAGTGCATAAAATTCTAATGGTTTCCCCTAGCTATTTCTCAACAAGAGCTTTGAAATCATTAAAATGGTAAAAGACCTCAAACTCTTGTTGAATAAAATACACCTAAGTATACCTATAGAAGTCATTTATGAAGGTAAGTATGTACCTAGCCTTGTTGAATGGAGGATTTGGAAATGAACCAGAAACATCACTATGAATTAGCTCCAAAATTTTAGTGGATCTCCATGATTTTCCTTTGTCATATTTATCTTTGGGATGTTTACCAAGCATGAAACCTTCACAAACGTCATCAAAAAAATGAACATGAGGAAACCATATTCCCATATCTTGTTGACTAAGTTGTTCTAAGTAGCGATAGTTTAGATGGCCAAATCACGCATGCCATAGTTTGCTCACTCCATCAGAATGAATTAGAAATACAGTATAAGGTTAATAAGGAGTAAAATTTGAGAAGGTGTAAAACCTTGATTGGTGATTTGCTTTCCTAATGGCCACTATAGTATTACTATGCAGTTCTTTAATGACAATAGAATCGAGAGTAAACTCAACTTTCTTGCCTGATCCAATGTGGGTGATTTGATAAATAGATAGGAGATTAGTTGATAGTGATGGAACACATAAGAAATTTTCAAATGTTCCATCATTGACTTCAAAAAATCCTCTCCCATAAACTTCAACATAAGTATCATCACCTATTAGAATAGATGGCATAGAACATGGCTTTAAGGATGAGAATAAGTCTTGTGAAGAAGCCATGTGATGTGAGGCACCAGAATCAATCACTCATGTATATGGATAAGATGCGACTGTAACAAGGGCCTTTCCCTTACCTTTACCCTTACTAATTTCTTTTTCCTTAGAAGACTCATGTGTTTATGAGGTTGATTTGATTGTATTATGGACATTGATGTTATTTTTCTCAAACATTTTTGTTAAATGATCAATCTATTTTTTCATATATTTTACTTCATCATGCCCAATTATCTTAAAATAGGCACATGTGATCCTCTCTTTCTTAGATTTCACACCTGAAGAGGACTCATATGATACTTTTGGCTTAGTATCTAATTTTTTACCCTTTTATTGCTCTTGGTCCTTGTTTTGTTTCTTCTCCTTATTTATTGAAGTCTTGGATTTGTCATGACTCAACAAATCATGTGATTTTTAGGACTTCAATGTACCCATTTAGATGAGTTGTTTTGCTCTCTAGTTAATTATTTAGCAAAATCATCTAAGGATGGCATACTCCATGCAGGTCCTAGGGCACGTTTCAAAGCATAAAAGGTAGAGATAAAAACTGAGTAGTCAGGACCTAACTTGGAAAGAATAGAGAGGATCAATTATTCATCATTTTTCTCTACACCACACAATTTTAATTTCAACCTACATGATTTAAGTTTGGTGAAAAAGTATTTTATAGTGTCAAAATTGCCTCAACTAAAACTAATGATCTCATTCTCTTGCTCATGACCCCTCATTACATTCTAATTCCCAAAGAGTTTTTCCAAAGTGTTTCAAATCTCGTGTGGTGATTTAGTAGATTCAATGTGAAAGAGTAAGTCAGGAGAAACAAAAAAACACAAAAGACCATATGCTTCATCACACGTATTATACCACTTAATTTTATCTACACCAAGTTTTGGTTCAGTTTCCATATTCATGGTTATCCTGTGTAAACCTTTGCTTCTTAGAAAAATTTGCACTTTAGATTTATAGTCATGATAATTGAATGGAGTGATAAGTGGAACCAAATTTTGATCCATGATGTAGTGAAAGCAGAAACTGAATGACCAATAGAGAAGGCAAGGCACTCAACAACCCTTCCTGAAACTATCAGAAAGGACCCCCTCAAATTATAGAGGTTTGGTACTTTATGTTTTAGTACATATACAATCAGCACTTTAGTGCACATACAATTGGCACTTTATGTTTTAGTTCATATACAATCAACACTTTAGTGCATATACAATGGGCACCAAATTTTTGCACGATAAATCCCAACAAATCTTTAAGATATCGTGCAAGGCCAAAGACAGTCGTAAATACAAGTATAGATTTGATTCATAAAGGTTCAACTCATGTAAAAAGGGTAGATGATGCATATAGTGCAAATAATGTACTACACAGTAGATCTACACTTAGATATAATGAATTGTAGGTACAGATCTGTATAATAAACTATAAAGATATAGTCAATATTGTCAAAGTGCATGATTTGGTGGAGTGTTCACCATCATGCAATACACATAGAAACAAGATGACTATCCAAGGTTATTGAATGCATAATATGGTGTAGAATTTACTATCATGCAATGCACATAGTAACAAAGTGGATGGCATAGAAATGAGTGAAATCTTTGCATTAAAGGCACAAACAACAATGCATGCTCATAAAAAATGGATGTCAAACTCTGTTGAGAATGCATCCATATATGAGAAATCTATGCAATAATTACATAAGTGACAGTGCAAGATCACAAAAATGGATGTCGAGCTCAACCAAAAAAAGTCCATGAGGAGAACAAGAGTGTTAAATTGTGAGTTAAGCAAAGGAGAGGAGAATTTTTATTTTGCTTATGAGGGGGTTTGATCACCTACCAAAACCGGACCTCACCCTTCATGAAATAGAAGGAATATTACAAAACAATGAAAAAAACTCCTTAAAATATGATTTCTCACAATAATATTATCTTAATAAAAATAATTAAAAAAAACTTTAAAACTTCATCATCAAAAATGTAATTTTTGCAATTTTCTGAATAGTAGCACAGTTAGTAAAACTATGATAACTCACATAATTATTAACAAAATTATGAATTTAAAAATTCTCTAGAAATAGCAAATAATGGTGCATAGAACCCAGAAAAAAATTTGAGTGATTATTGATCATTTAATCACAATTGGAAAGATACTAGTCATTTTTCTCAAAAAAATGGATTTACAAAACAAATTGTAAATCTTGCCTCCTTATTAACAAATGATTTTGTCTGTTACCCAACCAGCTTGAATCCTCCTTTAAGATATAAAATAATTACAAATATTGATGAGTTTCAATAATTAGAGAAGAAAGGATTGTAGATGATACACACAGATCTACAGGGTTCTTCTTTACAATCTGAGTTAGAATACAAACTCAAAAAACTACTCAAGATTTTAAGAAATTAACAAAAAAATAGTGTTCATTATCAAAAAAAGATCTAATACCATGACGAAATTGTCCAAGATCTAACTAATAGAATTAAACATATGAACTGCAAATACAAAGCAAATAGAAGCAAAACTCCATTGTTGAGTCTGAAATCAAAATAAAGTAGAATTACAATAATATTGCATTCATAACTCATTAACAAATAACTTAGATGAGAGGCTTATTTATAGGTACAATGGAGGCATAGATTCAAGACATTTGGCAATGTGAACACAAGACTTTTGTCAAATGGTTTGTGTGCTCCATATGTCAATATTGGTGGGTAAGGGTATCCTTACCCACCAATTTGAGTACATTTTTTCCATGTGCATGTGCAACTTAATTACCTCATTTATGACACCTAAGTAACATCAAAATAACATATAATCAAGCTAAACACATGTGTAGGAATAATCCATAATAATAAATATAAGGAAAATAATCTCCTATACTAACAGTAGGAATACTAAATAATACGTTCTCTGATGGTGAAATACACAACCTAGTACAATCAGGTATATCCAATTATCAATTATTATTCAATAGATTATTTTATATCTACTCAAGTATTAATACATTTGGTGGTTGTAGAATTAATTTAGTGTCACATTCTCTAGATTATTATTATTGTAATTTTCTTAATATCAAAAAATACTTCATGCACATGCATGCATGATAGATTATTTACATTTATTTGTGTGGGTTTGCAACTTATTGATTATTTCAATCATTATATTTTATAAATAATTATGAAGATAATATTTTAAGTTTTCAATAAAAATTTATATCTATTTATTTTTAAAATGACATGAGTTATAATACTTATAATATTTTAAATTATTTTCTATTATTTAAATTAGTTATTTAATTAACTTTATTTTTAATCTGTAGCTCTTCTTATTTATCTTTTAAATCATTCGTTATCTTTTACCTATTTTAGAATGTTTCGTTATTCTAATATGTCCTTTCTCTCTTTAGATATAATGTGTCAGCTCCCTTTATATTATTGGTTTAGTCTGTTTTATTTCCTTTTCTTACTTTGGATATTCACAACTTCAACATAAGATGTTTTAATTAATATCAAAAATTCTTTAAAGCTTGATAATATACAAGTGAGATAAATGGTATGAATTTACAAGTGAATGCAGTAAGAAGAGAATTGATCAAATATCATGAGATATATTGTAACATTTGAGTGTGTTCCAATTCAACTTTTAAATAGGTTACCTTCTCCATAGGTTTCACTTTGTCAATCAAAATAAATGAGAACAAGAATGAGATGTGAATATGAAAGTGGATTATAAGAATGAGATATGAATATGAAAAGTGAAATGTCTTAATTGTGAGATTGGATTAAATTATGAATTGAAATTTATTAGAAGAGGAATTTGAAATATATTGACTATCAAGAAGTGATGATTCTGATATTTATTCTTGTTGAGTTGATGTTATCTATTATTTTATTTGAGTTCTCACAATATGTTAAGTTTATTTTATTTTCTTGAGATATTTTACATTCAACATTTAAATCACCTTTTTTTTATTTAAACTAGTTATTCTACTTAGAAATGTTATGATTAAACTAGTATGATTCTAATTTAACCTTCATAATAGTTGAAAGAGTTAATTAATTAACTGTAAAAAAAATTAGCCTCAATAGAATCCTTTTTCAGATCTAAACATATTGTCTAAGGTATCTCTTGGGCAACACTTGGGTGAACCAAAATGTATTGCAATAGTGTTAACTTCCCAAGATCATATTTTCTTCATACATATTCCATTTTTTATAAAGTGTTTATTTTTTTAATAGGAATCCAATGGTGGATTAAAATATATTATCTAAGTTATCTTTTATTTGACACCTTCTAGAAGATGTTTTGAGTGGAATTTTAAATATCATAATGGATGTTTTTGACAATGAAGATGAATTATCACATGTTTGGGTAAGGTGGATGGTTTCTTATTGAATTGCCTATATATACTCGCACATTATTTAGAGTGAATTATGCTTTTGAAGAATAACTTTGGAAAATTTTGAAGTGTGTTATTGTAATGTAAATGGTGAAGTTAATAAAATAAGGAAGAAAGTTCCTGTGTTGGGTTGTTAAGCCAAACGGGTTTTTCCAACTAAATTCCTGTGTAGTGTGGAATCTTGTATGTATGTCATTTTTCCTATTTAGTTTTAGGTAGAATATTATGCTAGTAATAATTTATTATGTTAGTTTATCAAATATTTTCTCTTCATTTGGTAACAAAGTTAGGTTTTAGATTTATTTGAAGAGTTAGGGTTTGTTTCCTTGTGATAAACATTTTATTGAGCAGTAATTGTGTGTAAAATAAAAGTTGTGTGAAAAATGATGAGAAGCATAAGGACTAAGATTGAAAAAACTAGTGAAAAACATTTTGAGTTATAAAAGTTCAAGATGGAAGATCCCCTGGTAAATAAAGATCAGTGGTTTTTTGTATCAAGAGTAAAACCTATGAGTATGAAGGATAAATAATGGGAAAAGATAATTAGGAAGGAAAAGAGTTAAATTAGATTGTGTCTATCAAATTCTATTTTTATAAAAAAAATTATGGATAAAATTTATAAAGAACTGTCAAGAAATTCAAGGACTTTGTATCAAGAAAAGTCTCTGGTGAACAAAATATTTCTCCAAACTAAGTTACTTTATACTAGGAAAAGTCTATGGTGAACAAATTATTTCTCCAAACTAAGTTATAGTTATTGAGAATGAATTATGGTGACTCTATGGCTTAACATATGAATGCCTTCAATATTGTGGTAATTCAGTTAATTTCTATTGAAAATAAAAAGGATGAGAAGAAAAATGTATTCATTTTATTTATTCTTTACCCAACTTTTGGGATAATTTAGTTATCTAAATAACTAATATTACATCAAAATTAAAAGTTGATGATGTAGTAGCAGTCTTATTATAAGAATAAATTAGGGTAAATCCATTAAGAATTATCAAAAAAGATGCATTTTTTAGAGGTTTTTTGCAAGAGATAAATAAAAATATATTAACGAAATGAATGTCTATGTAAATCTAAGACTAAAACAAGATTTAAGAGAAAATGTTGGAACTGTGGTAAAATGGGGCATTAAAAGAAAGACTATATATATATATTTAAAAAGGATTAAAATGTAAGTCATTTGATGATTCCCATTTTGAAGAAACAAATAACCCAAGAGAATAATCAGAGGATCTATTATTGGCTATGTCAAGGTCGCATGCATGCCATGATACATGGTTGATTGACTTGGGTGCCTATTTTCATATGACTCCCTATAAGGAATGATTTTGTGAATATGAAAATATCAATGGAGGGGATGTATTCTTAAGATACTATTTGATCTAAAAGATTATTGGTCGAGGATATTCAAGTGGGTGTTTAAATAAATAAGGGTTGAAACCTTACTTAGTGTTTTACACATTTTAGGTTTGGCCAGAAATCTAATTTATGTAAGTAAAATGAATGATGTGGGAGTGCGAGTGATATTTAACAAGGAAATATGCAAGATGGTATGTGGATCCATGGTATTTGAAATAGGAGTCTACACTAGAACATTATTAAATATTTTTGAAATCATGATGACTGATGGTTGTAATATCTCAGTTATTCCTAAATTTAAAAATGGATCAGATCGTACTCTTATGTTATCTACAAAAATGCAATGCTCTAGAATTAGAGGTTGGGTCACACTATAGAGAAAGGCCTTCTAAGTGTTGAAAAATAAATGTATGGTTGAAGGAAATTATAATTTCTTTTTATAATTTGACTTATTTGAACATTGTGTATATGGGAAGCAAACTTGAGTAAAGTTTTCTAGTTGTGTTACTAGAGTAAATAGGATTTTGTAATTAATACATATAGATGTGTTTGGACCTGAAAAAATTGCATCACTGCAAAATTCATTGTATTATTTTTATTTCATATAAGACTACTCTATAAAACCATGGGTTTACAATATCAAGCATAAATTTGGGGTATTCAATAAGTTCAAGGCTCTTCTTGAAAACCAGATGGAAAACAAGATTAAGGTATTGATAATAGATAATAGTTGAGAATACTGCTCAAATGATTTCAAGCAATTTTGTAAGGACTATGGAATATGAAAAATATAAATACATATACAACACATCATAATAAATTTTAAAAATGAATGATTAGGGATTTGAAGGATAAGGTGAGAAATATGTTAAGTGTTGTAGACTTAGAAAGTAAGTTTTAGGGATAAGCAGTCATGAATGCTTATTAATTGGTTAATAGTTTCCCCACATTAGCCTTGTTTGATAAACCTTTATATGAAGCATGGACCAGTAAGAAAACCACTCTTATAAATCTTAGGGTCTTTGGTTGTGATGCCTATGTACATATTCCAAAAGAAAAATAAAACCAAGCTAAATTATAAATCAGCTTAGTGTATCTTTATTGGATATAGTATTCCTGAAAAAGAATATAAACTTTGGAACCCTGAAATAAATAAGACTATTTATAGTCATAATGTAATCTTTAGAGAAGTTAAAGGGGTTCAAAAATAAGAAAGACAATTAAAAGAAAAACATTAAAAAGGGCATGTTGAATTAGAAGAGGGGAAAATTGTGTCTAAATATGAAGAAACTCAAGAATATGAACCATCAAGGAAGTTTCATGATGAATATTCAAACAAAGTAGATAATTTTGAATTGGAAGAGGAAGAGCCTCAAATTATCAGCTTGAGAATATCATATTAAACTAGAAGAATACCATAAATTTATAGTCCATATTTGTGTCCTACATTTCTCTTATCAATTTTGTCAATTACTAATGAAGACCCCAATACTATGAAGAAGGTAGTTTGATCAAATGAAAATAAGTCTTGTAAAATTTTAATGGAGGAATAAATGGAGTCTTTGAATTAAAAGTAGACATGGATAATGAAAATAAGTCTTGTAAAATTTCCATGGAGGAATAAATGGATTCTTTGAATAAAAAGTAGACATGGATAAAATTGCCTCCTAGAAGAAAATCTATTAGCTAAAAATGGGTGTTCAACAATAAGTACAATGCAAAAGGGAAATGGAGAAATATAAATCATACTTGGTATCAACATAATTGTCTCATGTTCCTTATGACAATGTTGTTGGAATCCTAATGTATGCAATGGTTTGTACTAGACTTGACATTTCCCATGCAGTGGGAGTTGTAAACGGATTTATGTCCAACCCTATGAAGTAACATTGGACTACTATAAAAATAATATTTTAATGTGTGTGGCACTTTATAATATACTATAAACTATCAATGAATACCTATTGATAATAAAATTTTGAATTTATAAGTATTTTTGGATTTGGAATGGGTTGGAGATACTGACTACCAAAGATCTAAAAGTGCCTATGTGTTTAAGTTGTTTGGTGAAACAGTAAGATAGATGAATAAAAGGCAAGTATTTGTTACTATATATACAACAAATGTAGAGTATATGGTATCCACTCATGCATATAAGGAATCAATATGGTTTAAAAATTTGTGATTAATTGTTGGCCTCTTACAAAATGTTATAAGTATAGACTATAATAGTCAAAGTGTAATATGCCTTGTAAATAACCATGAGTATCATTCTCAAACAAATCATATTGGTGTACACTACCACTTTGTTAGATAATTGGTTGAAGATAGGATATTAATGTTGGAAAAAAATTTAATACAAATAAGGAATTTTTGAATCTTTGACAAACACTATGAGTACTAATAAATTTTAGTGGTATAGAAAATCATTGGGCATGGCTATCCTTAGTAGCTGAAAGTATGAATC
This sequence comes from Torreya grandis, assembly GCA_037957365.1. NCBI lineage: Eukaryota > Viridiplantae > Streptophyta > Pinopsida > Cupressales > Taxaceae > Torreya > Torreya grandis. Next base: position 1,765,086 of record JARHVA010000262.1, on the reverse strand, counting down.
TATAGCCTCCAATGCAAATATTCAACAACTGGGAGATTTTTGGAAATGTGTTTTATATTTTCCATGATGCAAAATGGGGGATATTGAAATGAGTATATCTCACATTAAGTAATTTATCTCTTAGGTGACACCTAGGTTGAGGTATGTCTTTGGTGACACCTAGGTGAAACAAATAGTATCACAATATAAATACCTTCTCAGGGCCATAACTTATTCATACAAACTTCATTTTGAATGCCATAATTGTGAAAGTGTGTATTTATCTAAGAGGAAAACAATGATGGATACAAATACATTGTTTGAGATACCTCCTAGGTGACATGTGGGTTGAGGTGTCTCTAGGTGAAGTAGATAGTATCACAACAATGATACCTTCCCAAGACTAGTACTTTTTAATATGAACTCCATTTTGAATGCCATTTTTCTAAAGTGTGTATTTTTATGAGAGTAATCCAATGGTAGATTCAAATAATTTTTTTGAGGTATCTCATAGGTAACACCTTCTTAAAGGTGTTTCAGGTGGAAGTTGAAGCATCATGAATGGGTAGATGGCTGACAAGGAAGATAAATTGTCATATGTTTGAAGATGGTAGATGGTTCCTATTGATGCATGTTGAATCAATTAAACATGATAAGTAAATATCTTTTGTATTTCAGAGATATAATTATGGCTATGGGTAATATAAACCCTTTCTAGTTAGAGTTCTAAAATATTGAGTCAGCCCACTATTTATGAATGGGAAAAGTATATCATAGAACACATAGAAAACACACAATATCCTAGTTATTCCTAATCATCTTGGGTACTTCTAACATTAGAGTGGTAGATCAAAGTACCATCTATATTGCTTAAAATTGAGTGAAGCACCAAGAACACAAAACACATTTAAATTCATGTGCATTAAAACTGGAAACACATACAAGATACGGTCATTGATCTTAATTATTGTCGAATAGATGATGAGGTTGTAGACATTGTTGACCAAGTTTCACTTTTTAGTCAAACAAGGGCACGTATAGGCAAAAACTTGAGTTTTAGGGTATATAGGGGGTCTAAAAAGATATTATAAGGTATTTAAAAATGCAATTAATGTCATTCAATCTTATTCTATCTTTGGTTATTAGTCCCCTAGGTCTATTTATCATTTTTGGGTCATTTAGAGGTCATTTTAATGCTTTGTACGGGTTTATCAAGATTTTTGCAAGTTAAAAAAGCTGATGTCATCACCCATGTGTCCTTATAAGTCTTAGGATTCTTAAATAACTGAAATAATTATAGGTTGTTCAGATAAAAGTCAATTTTCTTGGCCAAAGAGAGAGAAAAGGACACTTGTATGATTCCTTGGGAAGTGTGCCACTTATAAAAACAGGGTGGTGTGACTCTTCACCTTCCCATAGTTCATCTCCATGTTTATATTGAATAAATTTCATAAAAAAATGCATCTGCAAATCATTTTTATCCATTTTCCTCTTGGCATGCAAAGGAAGGTCAACTTCAAGCACTTGGTACAGAAGGTATAAGTAGAGTTGGAAGGAGTGCTTATACAAGTGGATTTAAATCTAAGTTTACTTAATTTTCATAACATTATTTTTTGTTTTGGTGGCTCCTCCTTTATGAACCATTGCTAACAATCTAAACAATTTTTTATAGAATTGCATACAAGAGGGGTATTGTTATGCATTTATTTCTAACTTTCAGAGTTTCATGGAGCTGTGTGATCTTTGGGAGATGTTTTTAATCTGTAATTAAGATCTCTCCATGATATTTTAAACATATAAATTTTCACTTTTCATTGCTTGTGAAAGAGATCTCAAATGGTGCTTGTTTTCCAAGTTTGCAGAGTTGGGTACAAGTCCAGAGTTTTCCAACCTCTAGGGAGCTTCGTAGCAATGATAATGTGTTTGATATTCATGTATAAATATTTATTTCATTAAATCATCTTGTGGGAGATCCAACTAGCATCTTTCTAAAGCCAAATTGTCCATTTTTTACCTTGTTTCTTGCCTTACCACTTTTAGTCAAGTTTATGCTTGTTTCATGGAGGTTGTACGGATGAGAGAGAGTTGGGAGTGCATGGTGGAACCCATTTTGGGTCCTAAAATTCCCCAATGGTCATAATTCTCATGATTCAAAGGCCTAGGATGGTATATGAGCATTTCTCATTCCAAAGAGAGGTCATTCCATTTTTGGGCTATCAGTCCCCAAGTGTTCAAAACACTGGTCCTAAGAGTTTTGTGAATTAGTGTTAGACATTTTGGAGAAGGATTTTACCACTTTTATTATTTTCTCCTTGTATCCATATCCACATAGTGAAACCATGCTAAATTTGGGAGTAAAATTCTAAGTGGAAGATAAGTTTTGAGCTCCTCCAAGTTGGCTAAAAATCACTGAAAATAGACAATGATATCTATAGGATTTCCAATGAACACAAGTTCTACAAGGCACTTGGCTAGTCTTAAGTATATTTTAACATGAGGAAACTACTCAAAAGATTCCAAAAGGTCATTCCAATCAAATTTTTCATGAGGAAGGAAGTGATTGCATGAAATGACTCTTCTTGGTCATCCCCTATCTGTACACAGGGTACACAGGGCAATGAGGGGAAGGTTTCATTACATGGCACAAAGGATGGTATTTAGAATACATATAAGTATCCAAATGAGTCATGTGGTTGTTTAGGTTGGTAAATAGATAGATAAAGACCTTCAACATGCCTTTTTGGGGTTATCAACCATCAAAACAACCTACAGCCAGTATTAAGGTTTGATCCCAATCAAGAGTTGGGGTAAAAGGCACCTTTGAGGATAATAAATGGAGCATGTAAATTATTAATTGAATATGGTGTGATTTAATTTATATAATATAAGGGTGTTTACTTACCTTTTGAATCTTGAAGACATCCCAATACACCTACAACCATGCAAATAGGCACCTACAATCAGGAACAAAAGAGGCCTAATGAGGCTAGTTGAAACACTAAAATGAATGGATGTCCATATTTTATTGATAATATGGAAAAAAAAAAGGTTTTAATACACACTATATGATTTTTTAACACCCTCCATGAATCCTACAATAATGGATAAAGTGTCTCAATCTGTACACCTAACCATGGTAAAGAAATGCATGAAATGAGGCCATGTGAAGCATGAGACAAGGTGTTTGAATAATAAAGGAGATAAATTGGTAAAAATAGGTTTTTTTTAATTAAAAATTACCCTTATAATTCATAACCAATCTCAAAATAATTCATTTAACCTCCAAGTACAATCTAACCCTGCCTACCCTCACAGTCCTACACCTTCAAAAAGTTTGCCTTGCAAATTTAGAGAGTTGAGGGGTCATATGGAAGATTTAGGTGATAAAATTTGGTACAGAGTACCCTTAAGACATAAATATAATTATAAAATAATAATATTTTATTATATAATAGGTAAAACACTTTTTTTTTGTCTCAGACCGGGGGCAATTTTGGTGTGCATGAAGGTGCCATTTTTGGAAAAAATGATGAAATATTGAACCAAAAGGATATAAAGGGAAATTTTATGATTGTATAATATATATGGGACATAAATAAACTTAAAAAAACTTATTATAATTTATGTAATCATATATATTTTTCAAACCTACTAGGTTTGCATGCATACCTAGTGGGAATCCTATGCCTAAAAACCCAACTAAGGGTCATTTACATTTTTGGCATTTTATATACGTCCCAATTTGTTGTAACATGTTTTTATATGTATAAAATATTTTTTTAATCCATTATAGGTCAAATAAATCCATTGGAGTGTCAATTTGGGTCTGAAATGGCAAACAGGCCTATTGGCAAGGTCTAGGCCTAGTGCCAACCAAAGGTGAGTTTTCAATTTTGGATCTTGAGGAGATAATATAAGGATGGGAACATGATTTTTGGGTTCATATACATTTTTTTGAGCCATTTTTTTGAAAATAAATTTATCAAAAGGCTAATTCTTGGTTTTAAGGCTCTCAAACCCTCACCAAATGCACTAAATGGCACGAATGGTCAACTTCCATCATTCATTATTTTCATGAAATTTTACATGGGATCCTAAGTCATTTGGATAGGTTTGTAAATTTACTTTAATATTCCTTAGTGTCATTTATAAATAGTTTCAACGTTTGACCTTTATGAACAAACACTAAGAAGGCTTGTCACTTTAAAACCCTGCAAAATCTTGTTTGAGACCTAGTTGTGAAAATCAATATAGAAGTGCCACTATATGGAGTAATTTGAACCTAAGTGATGAATATAAGTTTTTTTAAACTCAAATATGATCACATACATGGCCTTGGTTTGTACAGAACTATACGAACAGGAGTAGAGATAGGATTTTTCTCATATTTTGTGTGTTGTGTAGGCTACATGATGAATTAAGAGATGAAAAAAAGTTTGGGTGGAATATTTAAACTTATTATAACTCTAAATTTTAATTTAATATCACTAAAAAACCTATAATTTATTAAAGTAAGTCATTAATTTCATCCAGTCAAAACTAGCCTAATACACAAGCTAAGGAGAAGAGAGAAATTCTTCAAGTGAAGTGGTTTTAAAGTACCCATAATGCTTCAAATTCCATGGAGGGACTTGAAAATTTTAATTCACTCCTTAACATGGATTTTCATGAACAAATTCTGATAATTTGGAAGCCAAGTGTACAGGGTGCATGAAAGGGTAGTTTTCAGGATAGCAGATGATGATGGCTCTATACCAATTACTTTAAGAAGACCAGGCATGCATCCAATGCATGGAAAGGAATTTATTAGAGAATTACTTTACATCCAAATCATTTTAACTATCTTATATCAGTTACAAGATGTTCAAACAGGCCTAATCATGAAGACATTTTTTTGTGCAAAGAGAGGAGTTTTGTGCCATTTTGCCTAACTTTGATGACTTGGATTGACACTTATTGCTAATTAAATTGAATATTTCAAACCATATCCTCTATCCATGCATAGATAGCTTAAATTATCAGCTTGACACATGTCCAAGTGACCCTTGGAGTTCTTTCTCTCTCTCTCTTTCTCAAACTCTATAAGAGTTGGCCATTTTGGCATTGTAGGCATGCTCCACCTGAGTATGGTGAATCCATGCTCAATTTTAGACCTTATGATCAATAAAATGACTAATTTTTTACCTCTTTCATGACTTTTCATAGTGTGATCTATTTGAATGTTGAATTTGCTTAGTGAAGACTATAGATTTCCTAGCATTGTACTTCATTCTTTCACCTATTTACAAGCTCTTCTTGTAGGGCATGTGAAGTGTTTCAAGATATTTTCATGGTTTAACTGAGTATTATTTTTGTTAGATTCATTCAAGACCTTTTTTCTAGTCCTCCTAACCTTGTATATCATCTAGGACCCCACAATGTAATATTGATGCAAGAAGGTATATATTTGGGAAAGAGTATGTTTTAGTTGGTTCTTTGGTCTCAAGTGTGGAATGAAAGTGGTTGGAATTCATAAAATTTATTTGGTGTATCACTTTCATATTTTAGGTTTTCTTTATGTTATTATCAACCCTTTTCAACCCCCCAAGTTGATAGTAGTAGAAGCATGAGCTTAAATGGTGCATCAAGGGGAGCTAGCCCCTAATCTAGAGGTTCATCTCACAATTTTGCTCACCCACAGAAATTGATATGTCCCCATTTTTCCACTTGGATTAGAGGCTTGGGAAACCTATTCTCATAGGGTGCATCCAAGTCACAATGGACATCTTCATAAAGCCCTTGTTTGAGGCCATTTTTTTAGCTCGAGAAACTTTTCGGAATGAAATAAAGTGTTTTCAATGGGCATATTAATATGATTCATGCATCCCTTCCTTTATTAAATACATCTTAAGGGGGGATATTAGTGTATTTAATACTCTACACTTTTATTTTATAGAGTCGCGCTCTCATTACAGATTTGGTGTGGAAGTGGAAGTAGTTGCATGGTTAATAAAAATAAGATGAAAATATTCCAATAAGAAGTATTTATACCAATATACCTAATCAAAAAAAATGGTTGGCATGGATTAATGAGGTAAGTATCCAAAACACCATCTATCCATCTTCATGTTTCTGTGTGTGTGTGTGTGTGTGTGTGTGTGTGTGTGTGTGTGTGTGTGTGTGTGTGTGTGTGTGTGTGTGTGTGTGTGTGTGTGTGTGTGTGTGTGTGTGTGTGTGTGTGTGTGTCTATATATATATAATTGACAAAGTATGTATATTTTTTTTAGATTGTTTAAAAAATTGTAAGTGTTTCATGTGGAATGTGTCAAATATGCCCTACTGACCCATTACGCATGAAGAATATCAATATAAGTCCTAAAAATAAGATTATGGAAATCTATGGTAATAGTTGGTGGAATAAATATAAGGTAACTAATCAAGGTACTCATACTCATTTTTATCCTTTTTCAGTCCAGCCAGTACGTTTAGAATAAAGTGTATAAAGTCACATACAAGACATGTTGGCATATTAATTTATTGGACAACATGATGAAATGGTCGAGTTTGAACTCAATGACACTAATTTAGAGATGGACATGGGCAATAGGTAAATTCATCTTCAATAAGAATGAAATGTGGTAGATGAACATGAGTTCAATGACACAGCATATGAGGCTCTAAAATTAGATGCCAAAACTCCATTGTTTCAGTCCATAACATGTAGGTCATCTTTATTGCATAACAATTTAACATTTTTGGACTTGAAATAAAATTATGGATGGACTAAGACAAGTTTTACTAATTTGTTAAAGATTTTTAAAAATGAATTTATCCCAAAAGGAAATGTGATCCAACCAACCTACATACATAAAATTTCATTAGCCTTACGGATTGGCTACAACAAATATTATTCTTGTATTAATGCCTATAGGTTATATAGGGGATACTATGAGCATGCAAAGGTGTGTCGTATTTATGAGTAGATGCACTATTAAGAAGGCAGGAGTGAATTCATAATTTCACTAAAGGTATTGTGCATTTTTTTACATTATAGACATATTAAAGCATATATATATATATATATATATATATATATCAATGGAAATACTTGAAAAATTTAATGAGGTGGCATTAAAATAATGAAGCAAATAAAAGGATGTAATTCATGTATTAAATTACTATAAAGTAACAAATCATATTGAGAGAATGAGGGCTTACAAAATTTCATAAAAAATCGTTATTATTATGTTTGTGTTATCTATGGATGGAATCAATACCTTTAGTAACATGGCCAAAATTTATTATGTATAGCCTATTATTATGTTTAACTATAATATTCCTCCTTGGTTGACAATACAAAAGGATCATCTCATCATTTTGATTATTGTTCCATGGAAGAATAAAGTGCAAAATGTGGAGGTTTATCTTACACCACTTATAGAGGAGTTGTAGTTTCTTTGGAATGGTGTACACATGATTGATGTCTCAAGACTATTTGGTAGCATAAATTTTGTATGCTATGGAATTTTGTGTTGGTGTATTCAAAACTACCCATGATTTTTTAAAATCTCCAGGCATCTATAATTGTGGTGATTCATTTTCATGTAGGTTATTTTTATAATTAAAAATATTTTCGTCATTGTGTGTGTGTGTGTGTGTGTGTGTGTGTGTGTGTGTGTGTGTGTGTGTGTGTGTGTGTGTGTGTGTGTGTGTGTGTGTGTGTGTGTGTGTGTGTGTGAGAGAGAGAGAGAGAGAGAGAGTTTATTTTAAAGTCATTTGCATGAAGGCAAAATCTATATGTCCAAGGTGTGGTGTAATTTGACCTCTAGATGATTAAAAAAACCTAAAGAAGTTTGTGTATAAATAGAACATGAGATTCATGATGATGTCCCACCCATTTCACGATTCAAAAAAGATAAAATTTGGTGAAATTTTTGAAATAAAGAAGCCTCAAATTATGTTATAACCAAGAGAATGGTATAATTGTTATGAAGAAGTGCATCAAAAAGCATCTAATGAAGATAATTATTAAAATACAAGAATTGATGGTTTACTACTAGCGACACTAGAGATGGATCCAAATAAGGTGAATAGAACAAGATAATAGGGATAACAAGTGAAGACAACCAAGAAAGAAGGGAGGAAGAAACATGATGAGTAAGTGGAGATCATAATATAGGTAGCATGGTCGCAAGAATGGATTGAGGGGATATAATAGGATCATATAGAAGAGTCACAAGTTTTTGGAGATAGGGTTAAAATTGTGCATGGATCACACATTCACACTCTAGGGGACCCTCCTTTGATGACAAATAGTGACCATATCAAAGAAAAATGTATGGTAGAAGACTACACTAGTCCCTTAATGGCTCCATCGGGCAGGTAGATTCCAATCTTTGGCCCTAGCCTTGAACTAATTTTGGAGGATGGCTCTTTGAAAAATAATATCCAGCTACTGGAACAATGTCCCTCATTTTCAAATCAATGGATAGATGGCCTGTGATTAGGGAAGTGGCAGTCTGGGTTTTAGAAAACTGGGGAACATATCTTGTCAAATTTTTACCAAATGGTTTTTTCTTAGACTCCTATCAAAATGGTGGAAATAGGGATAGTATTCTCTCCTCTAGACCTTAGATTATGAATGGAATATACTATGAATAAAATCCCTTCTAAGGTGCTAGTATGGATTCACCTCTATGCTCTACCAATCGAATATTGGGTGGAGGTGAGTTTTAAAGTGATCAGGAACTTAATTGGCACTTTCATCTTTGTTAAATGAGTTTTAAACAAATGATTGGATTAAAGGGTGAGAGTGATCAACTTACCTGGGAAATTTAGAAAGTTTTGGGGATCTCTTATTATTAATGCTTAGCGTGAACCATCTATCCATGACATATGAACACTATTGGTAAATTTTTCAGAACTCATGGAGATAGATTATGGGCTTCGTTGGAGCACAACCTTCCTAGAAGGAAGGTGATCATGGTTTAAGATCCTTGAGACTAATTATGTGTATTTTATGATGGTTATTGGTGTTATTTGGATGACATCTAGACATTGGGAGACCTGATGTGGGTCATGGACCCTTGTGCTTCACCATTATGTGCATTGATTGTTATGATGTTAGATTACCTTGGCATGATTGTTAGAACACCCAAATTTACATAACTATGGATTTAGAGGAGGAAATTTGTGAGGCCATTATCCTCAATTATTTTGGAATGGCATGGGTTCAAAACATTGACCTAGAAAATATCCCCTTATACTACTATGGATGTCACGAAACTGGTTATATAATAAAAGATTTCCCTTAGAGGCCTCACCCTTTCTTCAAAAAAAAAGAAAGAGGTCAGGATGATCACAAAAATTTGGAAGATCAAATAATCCCCACCCTTATATCTTTTTTTTAAAATAAATAAGGGAGACTAGTTTTGAAATCTTTCGACCTCTACTCCCAACCTGAATCCCATTGATCACCCATCTAGCACACTGGTGGAGCCCACTTCAATCCAAATAATGGTGGATGCTACAAAATATTGGTAACTCAATATTCTAATCTTTTAAATACTCTCTCTAACCTATATTATATCATAATATTGAAAATGATATTCAAAGTATAGAAGGTCTTTTAAATTCCCCATTGGAAAAGAATAGGGTTTTGGTACAATATAGGGAGGTGATCCCCACGGGTGAATCCCTAGACCTTAAAGGGATCACCACATCTAATTTTGAGGATGAAGAAGGATTGAAATAAAAAAATGATGTTGAAAGCATATTCTATGAGGGTAGTGAATTAGATAATGACCTAGGGTCAAAGCAAGTTCTGACTATCGCACAACAGGTTTGTCTATTAGATGAACCAAATTGTGGTAAAAAAATAAAAGAGCTCAGAAAAACTCAAAATTAATGGTAGAGCATGGGCTAATGGTGAATCAAAAATACATCACCAACTTCTATCTTGGAGTATGAGGGGTGGAAATCCCCTCTATCACACCATGAATCTCATTTCTTGGAATGTTAGGGGCATTAATGCTCCTAACAAAAGATGCTTATGCATTAGATGGCACCAATTCACCTAGACATTATACTTATCCAAAAAACTAAACTGATCAAGGAAGAGGAAAATAATACGATCCTGCCAAGTTGGAAAAATTGGAAGGAGTGGTTCATAGATTCATTCATAGCATTGGGGGGCATAGCTACCCTATAAAACCCCTTCAAAGTGGAAGTGACTCAGGTAGGACACAACACAAATTGGTAGTGTGATGATATAAAGGATCTTTCCTTGGATATTATGTTTTTCTTCATTGATGTTTATGGACCAAACAACCCTAAGCTTAGGTGCTAGTGTTGGATTGAAATATTGTAAATCATCACCACACACCCGAATGATAAGTTTGCTTTGGGGGGAATTCAATGTTATTCTCACCCTATAAGATAAACAAGGGGGCTTGAGAAGACCATTGTCTTCAAATAAATATTTTGCTTTCTTTGTTAACTCTTTTGGGCTTGTAGATGATTACCAAATAAAGGTCTCTACACCTACACCAATAGAAGAAAAGGTTTCAACAACATTTTAGAAAGATTGGATCACTTTTTGATAAATGTTACGTGGTTTAACTCTTCTTGGATTTTTGAGATTCAGATCCTTCCTATGTCAGGTTCTTATCATGATTCTATGGATTTGGAAATTTTTAAACATCAATCAACTCCTTTGTGCCCTTTTAAATTAAAATTAATGTAGTTAAGAGATCCAACCATTTTTTAAATGGTTAAGTACTGGTGGAGATCATGTCCTATAACTAAAGGTAATTGTATGTATGTTTTTCTAAAAACCTCATTTTCATCAAAAATTATTTCAAACATTGGAATAAGACCCACTTCAAAAATATTTTTGAGGAAACCAAAAGAGTGGAAGTGGATCTGCACTCTTTGAATAAGACAATCATGATTTTTGGGATGAATGCGAATATTTATGTACAATAGTGTTCACTCTTGGCAGAGCTTAAATAATTACATATCAAAGAAGAAATATACCGGAAATAAAAATTGAGAAAAATTTGGCTAAAAGAAGGCAACCGGAATACCAAATTTTTTCACAATTTTACAAAGGCTAGACGATGTAACAATGGAATCTCTTAAAATTTTGGATGGAAATGGCACCCCATAGTGCATAATTTTGATATCAAAAAGGAAGTGGTCAGGTTTTTACGGCCCTCTTAACCTGTCTTGAAGCTTCTAATTGGAGATCTCACGAAAAACTCTTTGCTAAATTTCCCTAATTGGTCATGAGATAGCAAAATCACCTTATATTGGCCCCATTCACCCAAGAAGAAGTTAAGAAGGTAGTGTTTGCTATGAAGAAAGATAAAGTGTCGGGTCCTGATGGTTTTCTTGTGGCCTTTTTCTAAACCCTTTGGCCCATTGTTGGGGCAGAAGTAATGGCTATAGTGGAATATTCCAAGCAAATGAAAAAGGTAAGTACATATATAATTTTTTCCTTTATCTCCTTAATTCCAAAAGGGGCTTCCCAGACATCTTTTAGTGATTTCAAACCCATTACATTATGCAATACCATCTATAAAATCATTTCCAAAGCAATCTCTTTTAGATTGAAGCCCTTTATACCGCTTCTTATCTCCCTAGAGCAAAGTGGTTTTGTCCCAGGATGTCATATTTAATATGGCATCATTATTATTCATGATCTCATGCACTCTTTGAAATTAAATAAGCAAAATAGCATGCTCGTTAAACTAGACATTATTAAAGCATATGACAAGGTCAATTGAATATTCTTGATAAAAGTTCTAGAGCACTTTAGTTTTGATAAAGAATGGTGATTATGGATATTTAGCTATATATCCACCACCAAGCTCTCTATTTTTATTAATGGAATTCTAGTTGGCTTCTTTCATGCTACAAGGGGCATTAGACAAGGGGACCCTATTTCCCCCTTTATGTTCATTTTGATGGCAAAAGCCCCTAGTAGATCTATTTAAGCTCTAAAGATTCATGTTTATTAAAGGTATTAACTATAATATGAGGTGTCGATAATTTATCCCATCAACAATTTACAGATGAAACTTTTATATTCATCAATGCTTCAATCAAGGAGGCATCCTCTTTTAGATCAATGCTTGATAATTATGCATTGGCCTCGGGCCAATAGGTCAACAATAAATCTGAAATTTATTTCACGAACATTGCAAAATAATAATATCCTAGATTAGTGAAATGTCTAAACTTCAAAATTGGCCATTTGTTAGCCAAATATTTGGGTGTTCTCCTCTTCACTAGCAAAGGTAAATCTAACCTCTATAAAACTTTATTGACTTCTCATAGGGACAAGTTGTCCATGTGGAAAGGGATTTTTTTATCCTTTACTAGCATAGTTACACTAATAAAATTAGTTCTCAATGCCATGTCGATCTATCTCTTATCGGTCCTAAGGCCTTTGGCAAAAATTATTAATCTCATCAACCAATTATGCAGAAATTTTTTTTGGCAGGCTTGCGAGGTGACCAGGAAACTACATTTGGTCAATTGAGATAAAGTTTATCACTCCAAAAAAGTGGGTGGAAATGGTATTAGAATTAAAAATATTTAGAATACAACTTTGGGTGCAAAGATGGTGTGGAGTGTGTTTTCTGACCCACATTCTCTCTATAGTAAAATACTCCAACACAAATATTTGGGAGGCAAATATTCAATGGCTATCCTTTCCATTGCTTCTCCACCTACCGGCTCTCATATTTGGAAATTTTACTATCATCCCCTCATTACCAATCACATCTCTTAGGTTATCAATAATGGCAATAAGGTTGGTTTCTGGGATGACTCATGGAATGGTCACAAATTGTTGCATGAATTAGGGGAGCTAGATGAATCCAAAGTTTCTCTATCTATGGTATAGTGGGGAAAGTTGGGGACTACTTGGATAATGAAAGGCCTAAATTTGGTGCAGCTGGAAAATGGAATAACCTTGAAAATGCACCCATCTAGGTCAATAAAAAGGCCTTGTTGAAATCCATCTTGAGCAAGCATAAGGTGTTCTTGAACAACAAGGAGGACTCTTTGGGCTAGACTAGCTCAAGCTTGGGAAACTATAAAGTTAATTCAGGTTATCATCTTGCATTAGTCGAGGAAGATCATTGTCCCAAGGTTAACCTTTTATGTTGGAATAGCAAGTGGCTTCCAAAACCTGGATATTTTTCTATAATTGTAACCCAATACAATATTATGACATAAGACCATCTTAGGAAAATGGGATGGTGTGGACCCTCTAGATGCAGCATGTGTTTTAAAGAGGAATAATCCATTGATTACCCTTTATTCCTTTGTCCCTTTGCCTATGCATGCTAGGATTGGATGTGTAATAAACTAAGCTGGAAGTGGGATCGCCCTCCATCATTACTCCATGATTTCTCATCTTGGAATATTTGACATGAGGGAGATGTTTTGAGGGCCCTATGGTTATCCAACCTATCCATCCTCATTTAGCATATTTGGAAGGAAAAAAATAGTCACATTTTTAGAGATAAGTTGATCGAATTTTTAGCCTTTTTGATAAAATTATAAATTATTATATTTGAGGTTATTTATTCACATGCTATAAGGAAGCCTACCAATATTTCCTCCTTGTACATGAATATTTAATACAATTAAATGCAAATTAGACTTCCTATCATTAATGGGTCAAAAGTATATAGCATAAAACCCCATCCTCATCTTAGAGCTTCCTACACTGCCCCTCTTGCAAGTTTCTTCAAATTAAACTTTGATGGTGTAGCATGTGGGAACTGTAGAGCTTTAGGTGTTGGGTTCGGTATTTGAGACTACACTATATCTCTCATTCATACCTCATTCACTAGTCTTCAGTATGGAATAAATAATGAGGCTAAAGCCCAAGTGGTTGTCTTAGGCATCCAATTAGCTCGCCAATGTGGTATTGAGCACTTGGTGATCAAAGGTGATTCCAAAATCATTGTGGATGTTATTTAGAACCTCCAAGCCTTGGCTCAATAACATCCTCAACATAGTTTGGACCCTCTTATATGAGATGGTGTCTTGGTCCATTTTTAATTGCTTCAAGGAGGCTAATAAGCAAGGTTGATTTTATAGCCAACTGGGGAGTTGACCAATTATAAGAGGTTGTGGGAAATAATTTCTATGAAAAGTGGTCAAGTTTAGATTTGATGGATATCTAATTTCATAATGATTAAAAACATTTCAAAAACATTCATACTTTATAGTTTAATCATTACATTTCACTTTGGTGATATGGTGTGGTTTACTTGGACCCTCCCTCATAAATGGGTATTTATTATCTGGGGTGATCGATAACCTGATATGATGGGAAACACATATTATATGATCTTTATACTCATGAAAGTTAGTGGCATTGGTTTACTCACTCTCACCTGATTTTTGTATGCATTTTTTGAAGTGATAATGAATTCAACAACTATTAACTTGGTTATCATTGCACCCATTCTCCGTCTCTAAGCATAGAAGTGTGAAATGGCATTTCGTGACAACATTTTTAGTAGTCAGTTAAGATTGATATTTTTGATGCCAAATTTGGAAGTTATGGAGGCCATCAATGCTATAATTGGGTAAGAGTACCTACATGTAGTATGGAGGAATAAACCAAACACATATGTGGCATCTATTTTCACCAGTAATGTGCTTCATGTGGTTAGGAATACTGAAGCAGTCAAGACCGTGGTGGAGACTCTAGTTTGGAAGGAGATTTGGGGTGGATTTTTTAGATGGGTGAACTGATTCCTGGAGGTAATTGGCTCAGTTCTTCCCTTTTATAGCTTGCAGTGTCCCTAGGTCTGGTCTTCCTAACTATACTTCAGGATTTGGAATTTTATTATGTATGTAAACTCGCATGGAAAAATTGAATACATTAATGGAGGTCTCTTCAAATGTTATCTCTTTATATCTCTCCTTCAATGTGTGGCTTGAAATTATACCCTCCCTAACTCCTTTCATTGACAGATTTGACTTTGAGCCTTTAGCATCTACAGCACAGCGCCTTGTGGACTTATGCTCCAACAGAGGATTGGTGGCTACCAGAGAGGACGAGAAGGTCAGGATGCTTGTGGTGGTTGTTCAAAGGACTCCAAGGTTATGGTTTCTCTTCTCATGCAGGATCATTTGTAGTCGATGGTAGATGCCATTGGTTTGGGTGGTGTCTTAAATCTTGTCAAGAGTAGCAAGGAAAATGATGGTAATTTGGTACCTACCTGCAAGTCCACACGTTTGAAACCTCTCTCACCCCTATAGGTGGTATTTTCAACTCTTTTTGGTTATTCTTGCTATCATTTTTTTTCCTCTTTATTCCCAAGGTTTGTCCCTTGATATTTTATAGCTCTCCCTTTGGGACTTGCTCTTGGTTGGTTATCTCCACCTCAACTGAAACACCTCATGTTTTGTGTTTTATTTTTTTTGCTTCCTCCTTTGTACGGGTGAGGGCTCTTACCATAAATATCTATAAAAAAATCATCTAATGAATGGAATATCATAATTCCAAATTGGATGAAGATATTGTCCATATTTTATAATCCTCTATATCAGAAATATCTCATCGCACATACTTTTGACCTAATGCACACATGGAAAAACTATTTTGAATATTTTAAGAAACACATAAATTTGAAATAAAAAGACAAATTGGAGATAAGGATGGACCTCAAATTTTCAATCATAAAGAGGAAGTATTGGTCACATATGGGCACAAATGATCACATGGGTTACGAAAAATTACAATGGATACTTTCTTTAGCCAATAAATAGAAAGTAGATGATGAAAATAAGGCTAACTCTTTGAAAGGATTTCATAACTAATAGACATACCATAGGCCTCAAAAATAATGATTAGCACATGTTAAAGTTATGGATGTTGGTGTTTTATTTATATGGTATATTACGAATTTTATTTGCATAAATAAGTAAATAATGACATGATTTTGTCTATTTCAAAACATATTTCTTAAATTACTTTAAGAGGAGGATTGTCTCATTAGAAACTTACACAAAGTAATACATCAATTATCATGCTTTTTAAGGTATATTTAGATCATTTAACTTGTACACTATTTTTAATTGAAATTAATAACATTAAGTTTATTTGAAATAGGGTTTTTTCAATAGGTGGCTCTAATTAAAGGAGATACATGAAGACAAGATTGCAATGTGGAGAAAGATAATTGTTGAAACCATTTGCCTATTTGAAGAGGAGATCCCAAAAAATTACATGGACATAATGGTGCATCTTCTAATCCATTTAGTAGAGCTAGTTGTGGTCGTAACTACAAGGAAAAAAAAAATTATAGAGAGGTACATGAAAACATTGAAAAAATAATAATAAATAATTTTCCCATCCAAAGGGTTCAAAGGTTGAAGGATACATCATTAATCAAACTTTTTTATTATTGAATACCTATACTAGGAAAACAGATCCATACATGTGACACAAATATGGGAAGGGGATCATGGATCTAATAAGTTTGGCAACCAATTTTTCTAATCTTACATTCCAAATAGGTAAAAGCAATGGCAAAGATAGGAAAGGAAGAGAATCAATCAGTTGTGAAACCAAATAAATTCACCCTTCTTCAAAAAATATATCTATATAAGATGATGATTTTGATGCAAATCTAAGTGATTTTGAAGATCGAACAATCATCTACATTCTTAGAGAAATAAGGCCTATTATGAAGGAGGTAAGGATTGAAATAAAGAAACTTTGGACTAGCAAATATTTCCAAGTCACCTTTCTACCCAAGAATTTCTTTGTCATTTCTTTCTCTAGCTTGGAGGATTGAAGATATGTTTTAGAATATAGATCTTGTTGGTTCATGGGATAAAGGGGTATCTTTATCAAGCCATGGATGAAAATTTGTAGCCCTATAACTAAAAACACTAATTTCTTCCCCATTTTGGTGAATATTTATGCCCTCCCTATGGAGTTTTAGAGACAACTCAATTTCCACTAAATAGGGGATGCCATAGGTGAGAACCTATATAAGCATGAATAAATGGAGAAAAACTATCAAACTAAATTCAACATAAGTAAAGCTAGAATTGTAGTGCTAAGGAATGGGATATCTAAAGAAAAAATGCCCAAACGTTAAGAACAAAATACATAAAAGTTCTTTGGAAATTTTTGAGAAGATTGAACACTCTTATGTGATCATAAAAGACAAACCAACTAGTGAATAATTAACCCATGAAAAAGATGATGCATATCTTGGTTATGTTGTAGAGCAATAGTTTTTTCCCCTCCCCAAGAGATTCAGAGCCCTTATTTACAGGTGGAGGAAGGACCAATATCTTCAAAGTTTTATATTATTAAATAAATGATGGTTAAAATGGTTGAACCACTACCAATAATCCCCAAAAAAATTTAGAAGGTAGTCTTATGCAGTATTATTTTTCAGCAGTTTATGAACAACTTGAATCTAGTAAAAGTGTTGCAAATGAAAATCCTACAAATTGTGAAACTCCAAAATACTATCTTTGTAGATTGAACTGAAAAAATAAATTTGCCAATATTTTGACCCTTGATGAAGAGGATTACTATCCTAAATTTTAAGCTTAAAAATCATAAAGTGTAATTGGGTTATTTATGTGATCTGCCTGTAGCTAATTTATAGCAATCTGTAGGATTGGGATTTTTAACCCGTTAATTGATGTCCTTTGAAGTGCTTCTTTTGTTTTGGCATGGTTTCTTATGCATGTCTTTTATTTTTTACGTGTATAATGGAAGATCCCCTTTCAGAACCCTCATTTTACCTTTATCAAAATAAAAATTGGAGAACTATTATTAGAAGAGGGTGTAGTTAAGATCTATTGTATGTACAAACATTTCCTATTTAAATTATTTTTTTAGTAAATGCATAGATAGCATATATGATTTGTTTTCCCCATCCAAACAATTTTTTGTCTTGTGTAGTGGTTGATGAGAAAATAAAAATCAAACACTTTATTCTCCATAATATAGAATCAATGAGCAAGTTGTTTGAAACATATGAAGTAAAGAACAAACACGCACTAGAAGAAATATATTATTTCAAGAAAATATTTGGATGCAAACTAGTTATACCTAATCCATTGTGGGAGAAACATTGGCCCCAATAGCACATAACTAATTAGCTTTATGATAATCTTCAATAATTAAAGGAGAATGGTGACCCAACCAATGTAAATGAAAAAGACTTGGACATTGTGGAAGGATGTGAAAAAATTGTAAGTATTCTTTGTGATAAATCTATAAAACAAAATCCAAACTATTTCTTATAATGTATCGTATTTGATTTCTAATATGTTATCAGATAGGGACATATATTGAATGACAATACCATCGTGTATAAAATTTTACAATGAGAGAGTTGACTGCAATTGTAGAGTTTCTATTAAGTTTGAGCATGGTAGTCATGCGAGCTCCAAAGACAAAAAAATTGATTGAGGTGGAATTGGAATATGTTGGATTGATCCAATTTATAATTGTGTTCAATTATAGGAACATCAAAAATTGTGTTTTTTAAATGTAGTTGGTACGAAGCTTTAAAGGGCACTAGATGTGTGAAAATATATAAATGCAGTAGTCTATGTGCCATAGACTACACTTGAAATCTACCAAAAAGCAAGAAGCCCTACATGTTTCCTTAACATTTTTTATACGTTTAATTTGTATGTTTTTAATTTATTAAGAAAAAAATTATATTTTTTGGTTCAATTCCATATAGATGTAATGACTTAACACAATATTTTATCATAATACATGTATTTAGTTTTAAAGATGTAGAGGATCCACACAAATGGAAGTGCATAATACATTCTCATCCTATGGCACATCATGTTTATGATACTCAATGTTTATGAGGCGTGAATGACCATCCACAACATATTATATAATTTGATGAAGATGAAGAAATGGAAGAACAAGGTCCTTTTCAAGTAAAATACATGAGTTATGAAGGCCAATACGAGTAAAATGCAAACAATGATGAACAATTTTTTGGAATTTAAGACCACAACTAACCCCCAAATGTGGATGAGGATGAGGAGCCATGTGTTGGTAACATATATGAGGATGATGAAGAATAAAATGACAATACTACATTGGATTCTTATTTTTTCCAAATTAGGCATGGTGACATTGGTACATGTCATGTAGATGATGATGATGATAAACTTACCTTCCTTTTTTCCAAACTTAATAGAAAATAAATTTGTACATACTATGATGTAATGATATTTATTTGTATGCTCTCACTATGTTGATTTTTATGAGCTTTCGTCTTACTGTGACACTATTTTCTATCAAAACAAAACATATACATGCCAAAAATAATTATTTTATATAATTAATACGACTAGATCAATAAGAAAAAACATTCATTATTTTATTTTGTCTTCATATTCTCATTTACATAAACTAACTCCTATGTTGAGTTTTTTGAATTCTTTTGATATGTCTTTGGTTACATATTTGGGTATTACACTGTTGTGAATTCAAAGCGCTGAACACAGAGAGAATTTTAATCACAATAATACTCTGTTCTATTTTATTTCATATTGTCTTATTACTCAATACGAACATATTACAAATATATAGGACCTCTAATTCCTATAATAAGGGATTATAATATCTCAACTATAAAACCAAACATATTTACGTGAGTTTGGTTTAACAACCAAATCTCACACAAACAATACAATAATATAACCGTAAGTATTAATTACTTTACGGTAACTCAATCAATATGCTATTTACCTCTTGGTAAATAGTAAAATGTAAATACTCATGTAAAAGCTAATTGATAACATTCCCTCCCCCCTAGTTTTTACATGGTGAAAAAATATTCACTCTTATCTGCAGTATGCTCACCCATTGTAGCATGCCCTATTTGGCTTATCACCTTGATATAAAGAGAGCCTCACTCCTCCCATGGTTTTACAGGTTTATCACAAACCTTGACATGAATAGGAACTCCATCTACCTTCAAGAATTTGCACAAACAAAATTATATGTCATCACATCCTCATAGGTATGCATACTACTGATGCAATCTTGTTGTATATGACCACTATTATGCGAAGGAACACATCACGTATTTACTTTACGTGACTGCAACAGATGTGTCACTGAGGTCATCTCCATAAAGAAGTAAGGCAGTCAGAGGATCTCTGTAGTAGTTTTCCTAACTATTGCCAAAACACTGTTCACCCCCTGTGGTTTTCTGGATCTTTACCACAAATCTTTTCAAGATCCATGAACTAACTTACATTGATGCTTTTGTCATTTTACTATGTTATTACATCAGGGAATTATGTTTAGAATTTGTACACAAATTACATCACATGAACAGGTATTGTTCTTCTATTCTTATTTTAAAAACACACCACACAAAATGTCACCACATCATTGGTGCGGCCCCGTCGTTGACGACTGACGAGAGTTCGTTGAAAGACCTCCTTCCTCTGTGTATCCTCCAACCTCTAGTTGTAGCTCAAATAGCTAGATTAGTGAAGAGAATTACTCCCCCCACACTCTTAACATACTTTTTACAAAACGGACATTGATTATATCGATAATGCGTCCGTTTAGAATTAAAACCATTTTTTTAATTTTTTGACACTTTTGATGATAGAGATTTTTGGACACATAATCATAATGATTGACATAAAATAAACTTAAAAACCAATGATATGGACCGAATGACTCTATTGTTGACACTTTTGACACAATTGAAAAAATTCAATATACTTTACAACTGACTCGAAGATTATTTTAACACTTATAAAGGTAAATGGTATTTATTGACTTACTATCTAAACAAAAATAAGACTCGACTAAACTTTTTATAAACCAAATGTAATGATTCATAAAAAAACTCGATACTAATCGACTTAGCTTTAATAAAAAATCTGTAGACTGTATATGTGCAATTTGTTGTGCATATAATTCTATCACAGATCACGTAGTGCTAGCAATGATTGAAAACAAGAAATTCACAGTATATCTTGTGAATGGAAATATATATGCACGAACCAACAATACGAGTAGAAAATGTGGCAGCAGTGCTTGAATATGTCTTACGGTTTGAAAAACAATTGTAGGTGAATGGAACACAGTAAATACTGTCGTTGATCGAAGCAACATGCATAGTTTACACAAGATAAAGATGTTGACTGCAGTCAGAACGCATTCGATGATCTTAGAAAGTACTTCATGGATATTGTCAGTCCTGTGGAAGCCTCTGAACGATTATGACGCTGGTGTGAACCTTCTACACAGTTAATGTCCTCCAAATTTCTCCCTTAACTTGATTTTGAGAAGCTCTTTAAAAAAATGCAGAAGCGCATATCAGATTCTAGGTGGAAAAATGGAAGGCATTACTATTGGCAACATGCAGAATTCTTCCTCATCAGGTGAGGCGAAGCACAAGATAATTGCCGACTGGTGTATTGAAATATCATATGCATAAAAAATTTCACACAAAACTAAACTTATGCAAGAAAAAACTCATTCTTCTATAACAAATCATAGTGTAAATGCCCCTTCTCATGCTTTCACAGTCCCATAGCCATCGCTGCTCTGATACCACTGTTGTGAATTCAGAGAGTCGAATACACAGAGAAAATTTTAATCACAATAATAATCTACTCTATTTTATTTCAAATAGATTCGCCCCATAGAACATAAATCTGATACCATTGTGAATTCAAAGCGCTAAACACACAAGAAAATTGTAATCATAATAATAATCTGCTTTATTTTATATCATATTGTCTTATTAATCAATACGAACATATTACAAATATATAGGACCTCTAATTCTTATAATAAGAGATTCTAATATCCCACTAATATCTCACCTATAAAACCAAACTTATTTACGTGAGTTTGTTTTAACAACCAAATCTCACACAAACAATATAGTAATATAACCGTGAGTATTAATTACTTTATAGTAACTCAACCAATATGTTGTTTACCTCTCGGTAAATACTAAACTGTAAATACTCATGTAAATGCTAATTCCTAACATACACAAAGAGAAAGTTGGTGTCACTCTTGCTTTGAGTGCCCAGACTGAAGGTAATTTACACCACACACTTGAAAGAAAGACACTTTGAAGTGTCTGCATTTGACTATGTAAGGGCACTAAATTTGGAGCTCTACACTGAAAAACCCCCATGGTCATGAATTTTATCCACAATCAATTGGTTATGTGAAGGATCTTCATTTTTTTGACATTGTAACCTATTATGAGCTCCATCATTATAATTAGTGCATGATCTATCTATCTGTCTATCTCTTTGTTTGTCTGTCTATGTCTATATATCTACACACACACAAAACTCCAGGATGGGGGGGCGAGGTTTCGAAGATAGCAAAAAAACTATAAAATTTTGAAGATGGTAGGGGATGGCTAATTAAAATAATTTTTAAATTTTTATATATACAAAGAAACTAAAAAAATAAAGTAGAATTAGATACATAAATGATAAATTAAATGATCATACATTATAGTTTTAAAGTTTTTTATTAATACATCAACTACTCAACACGTTGCCCAAGGGCCAAAACAAAATAAAAAACATAGTCCATGACATCCAATTAAGTATGCAACTCTAAAATCGGAATCATCATCTGAAAATAAAATCCACGAATTGTTCCTCACTGGTACTGTTGTCCTCATCCTCATCCTCAAAGTGGATCCCAATCAATCCATGTTGTGCATTATGCTCCTCTTCAACCTGGGTTGGTTCCTTATGATCTACATCCCATCATTATGTTGGGGTCTACATGTGCTAAGAAGTCTTGTGATTCATCAGACACAAGGCATTGTGTACAGCAACAAGCTTCTTCGCTCTTAGAGGTAAGTTTGTTGCTCATAAGAAAGTGGATTCAACCATATGTCAACTAATTCCTCTCGGCAGCAGAGGAACTAGAAACCTGTAAAAGGAGACGAATTGCAAGTGTTTGTAGTTGTCCTAGATGCCTATACAGTTTCCACCAACTCACTGGCTTCTCTTGTGCCAATGTTGCCCTATCTATCCTCATTGATGTTTTGTAGCCATCAAGTTTTGTAAACTTGATTCACTTAATCCTGAGATGTGAAGCCTCCTTTGCAATATACATTTTTTTTAGGCCTTCATTATACCCCACTTCACCTCGTCATGCTCCCAAAGGGTGCATTTACCACGTCTGTCCACATACCATTTTGAATCAAGGGCATATGCAACCATATGCAGTGGAGTGTTTAGCTTCTCCCACC
Source organism: Torreya grandis (assembly GCA_037957365.1). NCBI lineage: Eukaryota > Viridiplantae > Streptophyta > Pinopsida > Cupressales > Taxaceae > Torreya > Torreya grandis. Next base: position 1,741,828 of record JARHVA010000262.1, on the reverse strand, counting down.
TCTTTTGAATGATGGGTTGAATATGCTCATTATGAAGTTTAGGGTGGGGTCATTCACTCGAATAGCGGCCTTCATCTGGCCAAGCATGTTGTCAATGCATTCATATATCTCACCAAGGTTGAGGCTTTCAAAATCCCCATATTTGATGACACTGAAAACTAGAGATATAATAGATGTGATGTATTTCACATCAGCGCAAAATATATTTTTCACCACCACTTCCTTCACCCTCTTTCCTTGCTCTGTGTTGGACTCTGACCATCGAGTCCACTCATGTTTCATGATCATAAATTGCAAGGGTTCCTGCAACTCAATCATTTTATTCAACAAAACAAAGTAGGATGCAAAAAAGATGTCAATTGGCTTGAGGAATTGTGTCCTCGAAAAACTTTGAAAGAGTGCTAGTGATGTGTGGTCATTGAACATGAACATTTGCACCTCCATTATATCTCCAAAATTGCTTCCTTTTAGTGTTAGCTTTATGTTATTTTATGTTTTTAAGTCATTTGTAACAACTGATTTTTTATTCTATTAGAAACTATTTTTCTAAGGGCATCCCTCGACAGCCCTGGGGACATCCTCTACAAGCTCTAAAAAACTTAACTATTCTAGAACTTTTTTAAAAAATCAGAACGTCTCTAAGATGTTTCCCAAGATTTTCCTTTTGCTAGAAACGTGAAGGGTTCCTAAGTCCAACGTCTCCGAGACTCGCCGACTGATATATATATGCTGCTGCAATGTTTTCAGATATACTATTTGAAACTGTTATACTTTTATTTGCAATAAAAGTTTAAATGAAATTTGGTCATTCATAAATTTACATTTGGTAAAATATCTTTCTACAAAAAAGGAGCAAATATGGGAAACTTTCAAACCCCTCCTTTTTCCCACCCACTCAAACTTTCCCCCTAAAAACTTGTCCACTCCTTACTTTTAGGAAAAGCTTTTAAATTTCTCATTCCCACGCCTTTCATTTTTCATGGGGCCAGCCATTCATTAAAAATTGGAGAAACATCCCCCCTCCATGGAACCCCTGCCTTAGTAAACAGTGGCAGCCCATTCCAAGTTTGCCAACTGATGAACTCATATTGTATAAAGGTCACTAACTCAAAAACACAGTATCATATAAAATTTCCAATGCAACTGTAATTTAATGCTATTTTAGGAAATTCTCAATGCAACTCACAATTAGTTTTTTATTTATTATCAAATTTATATATATATATTATTTGAAGCCTTTTGTTGTTCGGCATCAATTTGTCAATTTTATTGTTCAATAGTATATCATAACTAAGGACCTTTACTTTAGGACTTTGCTCATTCATTTAGATCGAGTTCTGCAATTCTACTACTGTAGATATTGCACATTTGCTGCAAAGGACCTGACCATACTTAGCTCATTCATTTAGATCGAATCAGTTCTGAAATTCTAGAACTGTTGTAGATACTGCACGTTTGCAATATTTTGATCTCTATCTAGAGGAATTTGTAGATATACAACTATCTGGACCTAGAATCACTTCAGAAAGAGAGCTTAACAATGAAAATAAATAAAGATGAGGAATTAGAGATGGTAGAGGCTGGGTAAATTATCCAAATAGAGGTCATTTTTAAATTGCATTTTTATAAATTTTTCCACCAAATAAAGATAAGTTTATCTTTATAAAGCATTTCTCTGCCAAATAAAGACTAGTGAGTTTCCTTAGTGAAAGCACTCCTTTGGCAAACAAGGACAAGTGAGTTTTCTTAGTGAGGCCAATATACAGTATTTGACCTATGGTTCGATGCATTGTGTAAGTGGACAAAAGACGTAGAAGTTAGAATGATTGTAGAATAGAGGAAAGATATGTACAAGAAGATAATCATGATGTGTTCTATTGCTATTTCAAAACCTTCAAGTGTGGTTATGACTGCTTGGAATAACAACAAACAAGTCAAGCAAATCTTGATAAATCAAAGTGCTAAAAAGTCAGGGCTTCCATAAGCCTCCAAATAGGCTTCCAAGTTTATGGCTATCAAGTTTGTGCACTGAATGGTGAGGGATGTTGCTGCTTCGCCTGGGCCTGCAGGTAGGTCTGGTTATTGTAAATGTTTAGTGCACCATCACATCCATCTCATTTATTAAGGCTAATAGAAGGTTAGATCGTGTGATAGACAAACAACGCTCAAGAAGTTAATCATAAGTTTTGTATGGCTAATTGAAATCCTTCAGCTGGGTTTAATAGAGTGAAAAGAAAAATTAAATAAAATCTGGAGGGTTACAAACAAAGCTCTAAAAAAGATAATCATGATGTGTTCTACTGCTATTTCAAATCCTTCACGTCCTTATATAGACTGCTTGGAATAACAACAAAAAAGTCGAGCAAAACATGAAATTAAAGTGCTCATAAATCAGGGTTTCCATAAGATTACGAAAAAGGCTTCCAAGTTTTCAGCTATCTAGTTTTTGCACTGGATGGTGAGGGATGTTTGTTCTTTCACTCGGCCTGCAAAAAGGGGGCCTGGTTATTGAGAATGTTGGAGTGAAGTAGTAAAATATAAGATTGTAAAATAGAGGAAGGTTAATAAGGTTAATATAAGATTAGATTGTAAAATAGAGGAACAATGCTCAAGAAGCTAAACATGTGGTCTTTATGTCTAATCAAAATCCTTCAGCTGGGGTTAATAGAGCGAGAAAAAATTAAATAAAATCTGGAGGGTTACATATAAAGATCCAAAATCGTTTGCTTGAAGTGGGAAGCTACATGTTACAAGTTCCATCCTCACTGATAACAACGAAATATGAAATGTTGTCCTAACTGATTCCATAAATCTCACTTCCTCATTGAGCTTGAGCAAAAGTTACAGTAAAATGCATATGTAATTGAACAATTTAGGTTAGTTCTTGTTAGTTCAGTTACTTCTTGTTCTCAAGCAATAGTCTAACAAATACACTTTTTGTAGCCAGTGTAGTAACCTTTGAATTCCATTTATTGACACGGAGAGAACGAATAAGGAATTTATATTGCATGTTAAAGATTTACTGTTGTGTGAAGTGGTGTAGTTCATTAAATTCCCAACCAATACCCAAGTGGCGTCAACAAAGTTTAGAGCTTTTAGCCTTGGAATGCAAATAGGAAAAACGGCTCTGATAAATCATATTCACATTTGTAACTGCATTACATCCGTGTTGCAAAGGCCAGTTGAAAAGGCCAACAGACTGCTTGGGTTTCTTTTAAGAAATATGAATCATTTCCGTGCTACTCATCTGATCATCAGATCCTTGATCTAAAAGCATTAGAGGTACATTGGTCCTCAATAAATGCATTCATTGGAACGTCCTCTACCATTCTCAAGGAAGAAGTTGTGAACATTGCTTGACACAAAAAACTGATCCAATGCCATAAACTTATGAACAAAAAGGACAAGGCTAAATTATTGACAAAATAATTAAATGTAAGACAGAGAAGCTAGATAAGATCCATTAGTGTATTTCAAATTCTTAATAACAGCTGATCTCAAAGATTGGTTGAGAACTGAATCTTTGAAAGCGCCATTGCAATGGATCTTGTCAGGTTTAGAATTTTCATTGTTTCCTTTATCACAATAACCGTCCAAAGCAATATTTAGGCCATCTGAAAGTTGTTCTGTGACAAAGCTGCAAGCAATGCGAACACACAGAATCAATAGACTGCCAAAAATTAAAAATATAATTAAACTTTAATTTTTATTCTAAGACACTGTAGATGCACACAGAAAAAACATCTATTATCTACACAACATTTCATAGTAATGAATTTATAAATACAGACCATACAATCTATAAGACATTTCAAATGGAATAAAAAAACACAAACCTCTTGCAGTTTGAATGCTCTGCTTAAAAAAAAATCATTCTATGTTAGTTAACCATTGCAAAAGAGAAATTACAATAATGTCCACGAGTGACCAAAACAGGTCAATGGGGATGTATACTAATATTCAACATTATTTTTTGCTGAACTTGTGTGTTATTCAGAGCAATGTATGCCAAATCAGTGTGCCCTAATTCTTCCCTCATTCACTGTAATAGGCACACTTTACAGGGGCAAAGTCATTGAATACTCGGTCAGTGTATGCATATAACATATTGTGGTAAGGCATCAGAATCATACATGTTAGAAGTGTTCCCCAGCTTTTTCCATTCATTGAAATATGCAAAATATCAGTGGTAAAGGTTCAGGACACAAGGTGCTTCAAGCTGTGGAGGCAGAGTTTTTGATTGAATGCCGACAACATAGGAAAGAGAGTGAGGAAAACAACAATCACACAGAATGTTGATGTTAACTTATTTTAAAACATTTCAATTAAATAAATTGAACCATTTCCTAAATTTATAAGTACGAAAGTTAACAAACAATTCCATGGGGACTGGCATGAATGGAGAAGAATTGTGTAGCGGTCAGTAGATATTACCGTAGTAACCTTTATGTCGTACTGGGGCCCTAGATAGATCAGATCTCTAAATAAAAGATGGCATTAATAAACTTGATACTGAAAAAAAAAAACAATTTGGAAAAGTAATAGGAACCTAGCGGAGACACTTCATTTTCATCACTTCCATGTCGAAATCGCAATCAAAATGACTTTCTACAATAACGCACAAATCTAATCAGAAATCTTCAATTAAATTAATTATTCGCACAATTGCCGATTTAATCCAAACTTACAATGGCACATCCTTGATTGGGGCAATGCATTGTATCGCAACATTTAATTTGACACTAGCATCCCAAATCAAATCCTTGCTTTGCAAAGGTCACTATTTGCCCAATTAAATAAAACATTCAATAGGCAAATGACATTGCAATTGGCAAATTGCCATAATGGTTAATTAATCACCTAATTAATTAACCTAATCACTCTCTACTGCAAAATTCCATGGTTCTGTGGAATTACTCATTTTTCTAAATCAAAATTGCTTTATTGTCTCACCCAAGGTGATATCATCATACCAAGATGCAAGTAAGAGCTCTTACAAGCTCTTACACCCCTCTTACACACTCTTCCTCTTACACCCCTATTACACACTGAAGGATTCATTAGGACATACTCCATCCCTTTTCTTCTACACTCCATCTCTTTCATTTATGAGAATGGAGGATTAATCTTGGGCGCTTGATCTTCATTTCAAGATGAACAGTCCACAATCATTTGCCAACTCCATAAAAGAAAGGGTCTTCACACTCTTCCAACATGACCAATTATGCAGCAAAGCTCTGCTCAACCTTAAGGTTATCACTCAAACAAAAGCTCTCTTGAACTAAATTTATTATGCAGAAATCATACTAGATCTTCACATTTCTTCTCAAGCCAATTTTCAAGACCTCAAGTAGGCAAGGAGAAATGTTTCCTAAGGGAGGAGTCGACGTTGCCAAAGATCTCTCGTCTACAAGCCGAACACAAGCTTCTTAGAAACGGCAAGCAAAAAAGTCTCCAAGGAAGGTATAATGTGTTCTGCTTGCTTTCTTCTTGATTCATCTTGTGTTTGACCTTGCTCAATCCTAGGGATTAGGCTTAAAGTGTCATGTTCATGCAATTGTTTTGATGTTTTATTCACTAACAACGAATTAACCCTTTTTGGATACATGATCTACATCACGGCACACTCGATGGGACCGTATGCACCCCACGAACTCTTGTAGGCCCTCTTCATTCTTCTAATTGCAAGAATTAACCTAATATTTAGCTTAATTCATTTCATTTTTCTCAAAGATTGGCAAAACTACGTCCCAAGTGGAATCAGCGGTTTCGCCCTGTCTATCAATGATTTCGCCCCTAAAATTGACAATTTCACCCTGCATTTCAATGGTTTCACCTTTCGGTTCCTGGTTTTTGTCATTTTACAGGTCCTCGTAATCAACGGTTTTGCTCTGCATTTCAACGGTTTCACTCTACAAAATGGTAGTTTGGTGATCAAAATAGTGGTTTCACTCTGAAAATGGCGCTTTCATGAAATCGACAGTTTCGCTCTTTAAAATGGTGATTTCACTCTGCAAAACGGCAGTTTTGCGACCAAAACGGTAGTTTCACCCTGCTAAATGACAGATTCGACCTGAAAAAACTACCCAACTTTTGGAGGTCCATTCGAGGTCATCTAGACTCCATTTTTGATGATTTATTTTAAAAACCACATGTTTTCTCATGAATTTTCAAAATCTTCCATTAATTTATCTTCATGTTGCTTATATTTTTGACAAAATAAAAAAAAATGAAGGTAATAATATGTTTTCTTGTAGGTTGCCCATCAGAAAGAACATATTAGCATTATAACTTGTTTGCCACAAGTTTTGCTTGTCAAATACCACCTTAAAACCTTCTAACAACTTTCTTACAAGTCCTTGGCCAAATAAGTTGATTTAGAACTCAAAACAAAATATTTCCTCTTTAGAAACATTTCAATTTGAGTCTAAGATGAACACACTTTTACATTTGGGTTCTAAAAACTTGTTTGTTTCTAAGTCGTTTACTTTCTCACACTTGTTTCATTTGTTTTTTGCTTGTGTGCTTGTGCAATTCCTCCACACGTATGCTCTCCCCTTGATAGGATGACCCATAAACGTAAAGGTAACCATTTCTCTTTATCTCGAGAGATTCGTCAAGTATGCTCTTTGCTTGCCCTTACAAGAATTCCTGTCAATCAGAATGGTGATACCTTTCCCTTTTCTTTTAGACTACGCGATTAAAGTGTCATTGCCTTCTCGCGAGTCTTTAGGTGCAACGACTAGGATTTCATCCTCCAGCATTCGTACCAACCCCGTATATCCGATGGGGGATATAAATTGTTGGCAAGTGTTGTTAAAGCCTAACAAAATTCCCCATAAAGGGTTTCATGAAAACAATGGATTTACCCCCAATGTTAAGCCATTAGACTTCACCTCGAGGAATCCAAGGTCTCTTTGATATGTGATGTATCCCCTAATGAACAGCCCGACGCCTAAATCTCTTCTTCGACAGATTTTGTAACCTTTGGGGACCATTTAGCAAGCCAAATAAAACTTTAAGTAATCCCAAAATCTGATAACACTTCACTGAAATCCAATAGATGAAGTGGTCAAGAAGGAACAAGACCCTCTCACGAATAGCCCATTTTTTGGATTGCTTCATAGGAGCCTCTTTTGCTGCGAAACATTCATTGATGCAAGGGTGCAAAGGTAGCAACCCCCAAATATTGCCTATCACATACGAACTTTTGAGAAAGGGTAGGAGTACACACCACCTTCACTAAATTTAATTAATTAGATTAATCTTTAAACTTCTCCTATCAAAAGCAAGTATATTGAAAGCTCAATGGATGTGATGCAAACTTGCATCAGTTATTAAAATAGTCTTGTGATGCTTGTGTGTCAATGCTTGATTGTTATGTCAAAAACTCATTTGTATTCAAAACCAAATCCAATAACAAGTCCAAAACCAAAGCCCAAAACATTGCCATACCATACCTACAAGAAGAGGTGTTACTCTGCCCAATTTTTGGGTCAAAAGTCATTCCATTCTAGATGTCTTGTCAAACTTTGTCCAAATACACACCATTCTTATCTAATCCATGTCGTTATGTTGTTCTTTTTAATCCAAAACTAGTTCAAATTCCAATTCCCAATTTCAAACCAATTCAAAACCAAAGTCCAAATTCTTGTCTAAACCATGTTGTTATACCATCCATTTTGAACCAGCCTTAATTCCAATCAAATTCCAAAATGCCAAGTCCAAACCAAGTCAATACCAAAGTCCAAATTCTTGTCTAAACCATGCCACTATGTTATTTGTTTTATTTCAAACCAAATTTGAATGCCAATTCTAGTTCTAATCCCGAGGTCAACTATTCCAAGCCAAATCCAATTCGTCTTGAACATGTACCAAATCAATCCAAGCCAAATCAAGTTCGTCTTGAACCATGTACCAAACTAATTATGTATCAATCAAGTCAATGCCAAACCAAGTTCTTCTTGAACTGCATACCATGCCATTCCAATCCAATCAAGGTCGTCTTGAACCACATTCCAATCTGATCAAGTTCATCTTGAACCCCATTCTAATTCTAATTCCAAATCAGGTCAATTTTGACCAAAGTCAACTTCAAAGCCAAACAATTGGAGTGCTAAACCAGGTCTATTTCAACAAAATCCAATTATTTCAACTCAACCACATGCCAATTCAAACCACTTGTCTTTTCATTCAATCTCCCACACCTGTCGGTTGGGAACTACGAAGTTGTGTCATCCATCCTTTCTTTCATTTGAATCATATCAAGCCATTACGACCTGTTTGGAGCAGTTCCATTCTAAGTCAATCTGCCCTTTTTAGGCCCATTTGAATCTCAATCCAATTTAGCTTGTTTGGGGCAATTCCAATTTAGTCTATTCCACCATGTTTGGGACCAAGCCAAACCAAGCCAATTACATTAAGACCAATAACACCCTCTTTGGGCCCATTTCAATGGAGACTAAGATTGCCCTTTTTGGGCTCATTCTAATTAAGACCAAGTCTGCCCTCTTTGGGGCCAATTTCTTCCAATCCAATTCCCCTTGCATGTATCATTGTTGGGGGCATTCGTTTAAGGCTAATCCAAGTCATGACGTCTCGCAATCCTAAACTTGTTCTACCATGGCTATCCATACATCAGAATGCGATAGATCAACTCTTACACCTGCCAATCTAGTCTTACAACCACAACAAAACCAACAATCCAAACCTATTATGCCAATGCCCCTCCAAGGGCCATTATCTATTGAAGACTCAAGTGTGTCCAAGTCTGATAAATACTCGATCAAGATATGTCATGATCCCCTTCCCAAACACGATCAAATACATCCACTTGCAAAGCAAGATGAAGATAGTCGAGCCATTGTCGACATTTTTGTCGAATCACCCATCTTTGACCAAACTCAAACCATTGTTGGTCCACCTCTATTTGACAAAAGACCTCTATTTGACATAGGGCCCATCTTTGAAGAACCCATTATTGACCAACAGTCTATCTTTCATCCATTGCCAAACATTCCCCATTTTAGAAAATTCTTTTGTCCCAAATCCTTCATTTCCAAGCGAAAGGTGTACAAGGTACTTGTGAACAACGCAATTCAACAGGGTTTCTTTGAGGCTACTTCAACATCAAGATCAAGGTCCAGTCTAGAGCTAACATCAAATTTAGCATTAAAAGCAAAATCAACTTCAGTCTCAACATAAGATTCAAATCCCCTTGAGTCAGAATCAACTTCAAAACTTAAATATATTAGTGAATATTATAACATTGGCTATTCACTTTTACCATATCCAATTGAGTCAAAATCGGTCACAAATTCAACGTACATTAATAGCTATTCTGACATCAGCTACACACTTCTGTCAGATCCAATTGAAAGCATTTGTGATCCTTCCACGATTTTTTAGGAAGTTTAATTTAACATCGACACAAGTTCTCCTAGTAACCTTTACGAGGATTGTATTGCCTTTTACCCTTCCATTGACATTACACATGCCTTTGACATTAACTAGCCTAGCCATTATATTGTTATCCAACCTCTCACAAACATCGACTAGGACCAATAGAATCACACATTGTTGAACTCTTTCTATGGTGACATCTCATTGGCAAAAGTTTTGGGAAGCCAAGAGAGCATTTATGTAGGAACCCTTCACAGAATCTACTGCTGAACTTCACTTTTTTTTTTTTTTTTTTTAAGGTTTTATGAATTTTTTTGTGTTTTCAGCAGATTTGAACAAAAACACATACTAAAAGTAAAACTAGTCTATTGAGAATAAATTTTGAACAATACTGAGACTTCTTTTATTGCCATATATTATTCCATTCATTGAATAAGAGTCCAAGGCCTTATTGATAATAAATACAATATGAAAAAACAAATTCCAATAATTGAATGACCTTGATATGATTGTGATCTATAGATACCATCATATGTTTACCTCCAAAAGAAGCTGCGAACACTGTCTTCTATGACCAGCAATTCCTCTCTATTCACATGTGCTATAGCACATCACTATTCACAAAACTGTAGCACGTCAACTATTCACGGATATTGTAGCACATCACTATTCACGGTACTGTAGCAGCAAATAAAACCTCTGAAAATAATCCCTTTCAATCAAAAAATAATCTGCAACTCCAATCTCTTAAATCTGATCCAAACTTCACCAAATTCATCCAATTGAAATCCAAATAGAGCCTCTGATTGAGACCCCCCAAAATCACCAAGTTCACTGGGTATTTCACCAACTCAAATGGTTGTTCACAGAAGAACTACGTTCTCCAATGGCTGCTGCAAGTAGAAACCCTCATTCTCCAAGCAAGTTCAAACTCCTCAAAAAAATGTTCTCAAAATGCAATCCTCCTGAGTTTCTTCAAAAGAAAACCTTATATCTCCTCAAGCAAGTTGATTTCCTTCAAAAACATCATTTAAATTAACTTTGAATTTCACTTTGAATTTTCCAATAGTTTGGGCACCCATTTAATTATAATAATTAATTGAAATATGGCCCCTTCTTCATGATGGTCGACCCCTTCATTAAGTGACTTAAGTTATAACATAAATTTACATTATAACTCTATAATATAAACTTCAATTAAATTAATATTATTTTGGCAAATAAATATTAATCTCCCTCAATATAAGTCCAAATGACAAGCCGTCTGAAGCCGAATGATAAGTGACTGAATCTGCATATGACCAAACCATACTGCTAAAAATAACGGGGGTGCTCCACTGAGTGTCTCCACTTACTGATAATAGTAAGTCAAGCAAATGGTGTCCAAAAGACCCCAAACGAAAGCCAAACTGAAAAACTCTGACAATTGAAGCCAAGCCATGCCTCAACAAAACCCTCTATCCCCCATATTAGCCTACGAGGGCCACATAATAGGCTAACCTCAAGTATTGAGAGATGTCAACTGGAAGGAGACATTACAATTTAGGTAGAAGAACAATCTCCTAGTGAAACCTTGTTTGAGGTGCTAAGAGACAATCAAAGTCTAAACTCAGCATCTTCTAGTGAAACCTTGTTTAAGGCACTCAACTATAATCAAAATCTTTTAGTGAAACCTTGCTTAAGGCGCTAAGGGACAATCAAAAAGAATTATCAACATCCCTTAGTGAAACCTGCTTCAATGCATTATTGGACAATCCAAATCAAAACAATCACTTTTTTGGTGAAAACCTCTTTGAGATGCCAATAGCTAAGTCAATTAGTTCCTCAATGCTTCATGAAGAGAGTATTGAAGCCAATATCAGCACAATTGATCATTCAAAGCATATTTAGATTACAATTCTCAGACCTAAACAACAACAAAAAATTGTGGCCTTATTGAGAGAATTTTCAGAGGTCTTTGGCCCCATCACAACCAAAATTCTATCAAATCCAAAATCCGCAACAATGCATGTGACTGAAAATCTCAATCTTTATTTGTCCCCCAACAATTATACATTCCATTTTGATCATATTATTCATTCAAGGCCTATATTTCATTATCCAATCAGACCATTTATCCCATGCCTACCCTTCTTTACCCTTCCTAACGGCACTCTTTTTCTAGAGGCTACAAAAACATCTTGTCTTGACGTTTGGAGGAAGCAGAATCAACAACCAACGAAGATCACAACAATAGTATAGTTCACATCAACAACAGGGTTCAGACAGAGCTAGTATTCCGAACAAGTATTGGTTAGATAACAAAGTGTACGCATTATGCATCTCATAATCCTCCATTGAATAGAGATGCTAAAGATCAATCAAAAATCAAATCAAAAGAGAAATAATTAGTCCAACGGTGAAAACCATGCTTATGGTGCCTTGGGCCAATACCATGATGAAAAACATGGTTTCTAGAGTCATGCGTAAATAATTTGTTGTCCACAAGTACCTTGACACTTGGGGGCAGCCCTATCTACATTATAGACCATTCTGTTCAAGCCATCTTGGCCATTGCAGTCCATTACCATTCTTACTATTTGGCATTCAATCATATTCAACCAAGCCCATCTTATTGTGACCATTTGCCTTCCTATCTTAACCTTGTTATGGAAGTAAAAGGTATATTGAGACCTGTTTGGGAAACATTTTGGCATATTACTCGCACAACACTTTGACCACTGGACGCATTTAGTTCTCACATTACATGTTACTTGGAGACTCCTAGTCCTTTCCCTCATTGTCCATTATTATCTAGCATTATCCATTTGTCCTTCATTCATTATTAATCTCGCTTTGCCATTTTCTTACTATAAATTGAACTACAATAACAACGGACTATGTGGGTTGTCATTTTCCATTTGGACTATGTAGGCAATGCTCAATTTCTAAGGCTAGCTCGATCACCCCTATTCCACGCTCTCGCCATTTTGCAAGCATTTTAAGCCATGCTCTCGATATTTTGTAAGCATTCTAAGCCATGCTCTCGCTGTTTAGCGAGCATTCTAAGCCACATTCTCACCGTTTTGAAAGCATTTTAAGTCATGCTCTCGCCGTTTTACAAGTATTTTAAGACACGCTCTCACTATTTTGTGAGTACTTTAAACCACTCTTGTTGTTTTGCAAGCTACCACTCCAACGCTCTCATTGTTTTGTGAGTCAATTCTACATCTCGTAATCCTCCATTGAGTTGAGATGCCAAAAACCTAAAAACATTGAAAAGTCCAAAAATCCTAAAAATCACAAAAGGGCTTAAAATCTCCACGAGAGATATAAAGCCACAAAATCTTAAACAATCAAAAAAGGGCTTCAAATCTCCACAAGAGATATAAAGCCGCAAAAACTCAAAAACTTGTCTTGTCCTTAATCTAGTCATTATCCTTGATTTATCATTGAGCCATTCATTTTAGCAACCATTGGAATGTGTCCTTCCCAAATCCACCCTACTGGGGCAAATTCATTATTAGTTCCAATCATTTCAGCCACCTTGAAATGTGTCTTTCCCTTGCATGTATCCTTGCTTGGGACACCATCCATTTATCAATCTCATTGAGCCTTCATAAGTGGATTTTGACTTGGTTAAACAACAAGATGTTTTTTGTTGTTTTCATTTTCAAGTTTATGTGTGTGTTTGCTTGTTTGTTTGCTTTTATTGTTGTTGTCTCGACTCAATCCATTGTGTCAACAAGGTCATCATCATAGTGCTTCTTGTCACATAGTTGCACCTGAGTCCATTCATTAACATACGTCAGCATCGCCATCATGATTTTTATCATTGGTGTGTTGTCGATTGTCTTTTGGATCGGGGCTCAACCTTTATGCACATTATGGCCTGATCATCATGGTGCATATCGTCATGTGCTACATCAAAAATCAAGTATTGGAGGTCTAATAGACAATGTCACAGCAAAAATATCCTTGTCTACCAATCCAATGCAATCAACTGACCAACATGGCTAATATGTATGCTACTCATGACACATCTAAGCATATACAAAAAGCCAATTATTTCTTTATCACTTTTCTCCCACTTCTTAGGAGAACTACATTGACCTGAAGTCCCTATGGACTATGTAGGCAGGGCTCAATTACGTTCAGTTTTTTAGGTCAACTCGACCACCATTATCTCATTATTCTGCAACCATTATTGTCTTCTTCCAATCATGTTTTTTATTAACTTTGTGCATCCTTAGGTGCCTAGATTTTTTACGGCTTCTTCATTCTTTGGAAAGTCATTGTACCATTTACACTTACATTTCATCCACTCATCTTTAATCTATATAACAGGTTACATCCTTAAGCTATGCTTGCCAATCAATCAATTAATTATTCAATCAATTTGTCAAAACAAAAATCTGCCTTGTTGCAACAAAACAATTTAGATCGATCAATGATCAAATTCACTCTATTGGGACACATCAATTTAGTCAATGATCAAATTTGCCCTACTGGGGCAAACCATTAGTCAACCACTTCCCCCTCTTTGGGGCAATACCATCATTCAACCTTTCTTCTAATTCCAAGCCCATAGCTTTCGCCCTATTTGGGGCAAGGCAAAGTGTGCCACTTGTTCTGAGATGCATCTTTCCCACTTCCCCTCGCCTTGGGGCCAATTCAATTCTATTATTCTCCAACATTGGAAATCAAAGCGTGGAAGCATTAGCTCATTTGGATTAATCTCATCCATGCGTTAATTTCACTCTTCTTTTTGCTTTGTGCTCTCTTTTTCAAGAGCTCATCCATGAATTTCATTTGTGCATGCCTTTCTGAGTGGGCATCATGGGTCACTAATTATTTCTTCATCTAATTTTTCAACTTCTTAACGACTTTTTCATTCTTTCAAAAGACGTTACTTTGTATGTATTTCGCAACACCTTCTCAAACAAGGGCAAATTATAGATACTTCATTTTCATCACTTTCGTGTCAAAATTGCAATCAGAACAACTTTCTACAATAATGCACAAATCTAGTCAAAAATCATCAATTAGGCCAATTATTCGCACAATTACTGATTTAATCCAAAATTGGAAGGACACATCCTTGATCAGGGCAATACACCGTATTGCAACATTTAATTTGACATCAGCATCCCAAATCAAATTCCTGTTTTGCAACTGTCACTATTTGCCCAATTAAATAAAGCATTCAATAGGCAAATGACATTGCAATTGGCAACTTCCTACAATGGTTAATTAATCGCCTAATTAGTTAACCTAATCACTCCCTGATGCAAAATTCCATGGCTTTTTGAAATTACTCATTTTTCTAAATCAAAATTGTTTTATTGCCTCACCCAAAGTAACATCATCGTACCAAGTATGCAAGAGCTCTTACAAGCTCTTACACCCCTCTTACACACTCTTCCTCTTACACCCCTCTTACACACTCAAAGAATCGTCATGATTTGAATCTCTTACATTTTTATGACATACTCCATCCCTTTTCTTCTACACTCCATCTCTTTCATTTATGAGAATGGAAGACTAATATCGAACCCTTGATATTCATCTCAAGATCGACGATCCACAATCATTTGTCAACTCTATAAATGAAAAGGTCTTCACACTCTTTCAACATGACCAATTATGCAATGAAGCTCTGCTCAACCTTAAAACCATCACTCAAACACAAGATCTTTTGAACTAAACTTATTATTCAAAAATCATCCTATAGCTTCACATTTCTTCTCAAGCCAATTTTCAAGACCTCAAGTAGACAAGGGAAAATGTTGCCTAAGGGTAGAGTCGACATTGCCAAAGATCTCTCGTCTAGAAGCCGAGCAAAAGCCTCTTAGAACCGGCAAGCAAATAAGTTTTCAAGGAAGGTATAATGTGTTTTGTTTGCTTTCTAACTGATTCATCTTGTGTTTTACCTTGCTCAATCCTAGGGATTAAGCTTAGAGTGTCATGTTCATGCAATTGTTTTGATGTTTTATTCACTAACATCAAACTGACCCGTTTCAAATTCCTGATCTACACCTAGCAATTCTACATCACCTAGGACATCACTAAGTGGAATCAAATTAGGAAATTTGTGTAAATATTGAGATAGGACAAACCATACATGAAAATAAAGAGGGAAAACAAATCATTCATTTGATTCATGTGAAAAATGCCTTAGCACAATCCATGAAACATATCGTTGCAAATTTTACTTCAAAGAAGATTCAAAAATTGAGCCAATATGTGAAGTCCCAATATATATGGTGGTTACACATGTTGCCAAAAATGACCTCCTCATATGGAGGACGTCATTGCATTAATAACCAATGCCATTGGAGAAGAGGATGCGGATCAACTTCAACATAATTCAAGCATAACCTTTAGTACTTGAAGATTATTGATAATAACAAAGGCCGAATGGATCCAAACAATGATACCTCCAATTCATTTTTTAAAATGTATGTCCCCAAATCAACATAATGTAGGAATGCAAAATAATGTTTTGTAAGCCATTGGGAAACATAAGTCAATGTTTTGTAGCTTATCCTCCCAAATATATTCAATGGAGGCATGTTTGAAAACAAAGTTATTTTGTTTTGTTATATGTAGGTCAAATTGACTAAGTAACCACTACAGATATGAGTATTAGAATCGGATCCATGGATACAAGGAATTTTCTTTTGGCCAAGATATGTTTTTGGATACGGCCATACAAAAATATATATAGAAAATCAAAAATATAAAAAATATAGCTATATAAGCAAAATTAACCACATAATATGCATGGAAGAAACAAAATAAGTTAAATAGCCACAAAACATACTCATTATTCAATACCAAATATCATAAAATTCAATTGTCAAACTTACATTAGTTTTATAACAAGTACATATTCGTCTTTGGTTGTGATGCCTTTATCAAGAGCATCATCATGTGGTTCAGTAGAACCCCAAGCAATAGCTGTGCCACTCCCACTAACTCCATTATGCAAGTCATGTGAAACACCATCTGGCTCTGTGTTGAGCAATGAAAGGTAGGCAACAGAGGCATCCAAATCAGTAATCTTTGGATCCACATCCCAACACTTTGTTTCCCCCTCTTTGTAATCATTTTGTTTGTGTGAAAGAAGACACAAATTATTATGCACATAGACCAAATCCTCTGTTTTTTTGGCTGCCAACTTGTGCTTGACTAAATAGATAAGGTTGTAGGTACCCAGCTCCGCTCAACTAAGGAGGAACTTGCAACCTATTGAGCCAAGCCGCAAAATCAATTAAATTTTATAAAAGTAAAAATTCAAAACAAAACGTCAAAAAGAAGGGTAGGAAGTTTTTTTTTTTTTTTTAAATCTTGTGATGGAATTTTTATTGCAAATGTTGGAGGTGGGTGGACGTTTGCCCATGGCAGTACCACCAAAAGTGAGATTTCTTCTTGTACTTGTCACAAATAACGCCAAGGGAGTGACCCATCGAGGCTATGAAATGCGCAAATAGTTCCATAACTATGTCTTCTACTTCTGGATCAGGGAAGAGATGAGAGAATGTCACCTTATATCCCTTACTAACCTCAACAACTCTATATGGTGCAAGCCTCATAGACAAAGAAAGGATCTATGTGCTGAAGCATTTGGACATCAAAGCAAAAGCAAAAAGATGCAATGAGGTAGTCATTTCATTCCACCTTTCAATGAGATGCGACTACACTTCATCGAAGAACCTCTCCATAAGATCTTGTTCTTTGACATTTATGATGGACCTAATTTTCTCAATCATTGAGTCGATTCCATCATAAATCTCACGCAAACATAGATGATACATATCCACAAATCTCAACATACAATGGGCTCAATAAAACTAAGCATATACTCCACACATCATCAAGAATCCACCCTTTCACCTTTGTGGCCCTCTCATTATTTGTTTGCCTCCATACACTCCAATGGTTGTTGATAACCATGTTTCTCAATGTCTCACGCACCTTGACAAGTCATCTCAAAACGAGTGCGTGAAGCAAACCGAGTCTCAGCAAGCTAATACGAAATTAAAACAAATAAAACTAAAACAAAATGTTCAAAAATATTAATACTACCAATTACAAACTTACAAAATTAAATTAAAAATAGACATTATTCATGAATGATTAAATAAAAATTTATCTTCAACAACTGCAACTTCGAAGAGGCCCTAACAATGCCTTGGGACATGTGATGGATGTTAGATCTCGCCTACCTCCTCATAGATTTATTTGATCCAGTAATTTTGGTCCCCAATTTAAAGTTGAGAGAATAAACACAAGATGTCCAAAATACGTGCCCATACCTTGCCTCAACCAACATGTTTGCAACTTCACTATGTTTTGTGTTGTCTATTATAACTTGGACAACATTTTAAAACTCCACTGCCTCAATGGACTCTATCAAGATGTCAACAATGAATCATGCATCCTTCACTTGTCCTTCACAATCAACGGCCCTTAAAAACATTGCCTCTATTTGTTGTATCTTTCCATCCATCAATGGCTTATTTGTTGTATCTTTCCATCCATCAAAAACAATGAACACCCTTGTTTAGATCCATGAATCCCTAATAGACTTAAATGCATCTTTAACATGTTTTATTTTTTTGTCAACAAGGTAGGTGCGCACATTTTCATGTCCTAGGCCAAAAAAACCTTTAAGGGCATTATTGATAGATCTCACCATATCTTGTCAATATGGTGATCTGACAACATTAAATGACAACCCACATGCGTAAACACAACATGCAATGCTTTGCTCCACTATGTCTTGGATTCACTCCAAAATGCCCTTTCCAATAGGCTTGCATCTTTTGTTCTCTTATGACTAAGAGGTGAATCTTCTTTCTCTACAGCCATGACAGGTGTTGAAATAAATGGGTGTGATGGGGTCACCACATTAGCATGAAATGGTCCAATAGATGGCGATCTTTTGTTTCTCAAATGATGCTTCAATCTTTGCCCATCAATGGCATTTGTTTCTTCGTGCTCTTTGATCTATGCAAGGATATTTTCATGTGGCAAGCCCTTTCTTGGCTTTCCATTTATGTTTGGCCCACCACAAGCTTTGATTCCAATGCTAAGAATCGTACATAAATGGCCTTTCACCCAACTATAGAGCTTTTGTATTTATAGTTACACTCTGAGTGTAGCCAAAGGAAATACCCTCCATCTGACAGCTATTCTAACATCGTCCCATACTTCCAAAGGGCACTTGTGGATCAATTTTGAAGGTTATGCCTTGGCCCACCGAACTAGCACTTGCAATATGAGACATTCTAGCAAATCCCTATAGCCCCTAGTCAAAAAATAATAATATTGTTGTTAAAATTTAAAGCATTTGGCATTTGTTAAAAGAATGTCTAAAAGAATTTTTTTTTTTAAGTTTCAAACATTTAAAAGCTTGAAAAAAAAGTAAAATTTCAAAACAAAAAAATGAAACTGAAAACCTACCTTAAATCAACAATCATCTTCTTGCAAGCTCCTTAAACTCCTTGGCGCCAAATGGGTAGAGGTAATAGTGTGCGATTAGCAAAAGCAAGGAGTTTCAATCAATTGAAAAAATGAAGATGAGAGAACAAATGTGCACTGAGAGGTAAAAATGCAATGAAAGGTAAATGTGGTGTTGTTTTCTTTTGATAAAATGAGTGTGAAAGCTGATTTTAGGATTGAGAGTCTACTTTATTTTGTTTTTAATTGTTTTTTGAAGTCCATGTTTGACTTTTTATGAAGTGAAATTGAAAAATTAAAATTAAAAAATAAATGCTTTTCCTGGCGGATATGTCGGGGATACAAGTACCCTAGCTCTTACGGATACACCTAGATACGCCCTTGCATGTGTTCGCAAGGGGCAAGGTGTATCATGCCTGTATCTCTGGCGTATCCTAGTCATATCCATATCGGATACGTTTCATACCCATACCAGACCCAAGGGTCGTATCTGGTAACGTAGCAAATTGAGTTAGTAATTATGAACCTGATCCAAAATGCATGAGTTCAATCTAAAAAAAATTATGGAAAAGTACTCACCCTCCAAAAAAGCCCACCCATACTCCAAACCAATAGTAAAAGACATAAGAATAAGGCAAGAAGTCAAGGGATGTATTTCTACATGTAGGCTCTTGAAAGGTCAACTTGCCTCACATGTTATTAATTATATGGGAATCACAATCACATATGCCTACCCATTTACAATTGCATTCACATTCTATTCTTCGTTTTCTATTGAGTATATTTTGTTATGGGAACCCTTAGGGTATTCCACCCCAATATCTTTGTGTTGCATGGATGATTTTTTGCATGTTTATGGATATTTTACTTTCGATCCATCATGGAATATTGCACTTAAATCTTCACTTGGTGCCAAATCCAAGTGTTTACGACCCAAGGTTTAGGTCCTTTGCAAAATGGTGTACGGAGGCATTGATCAACAACAAGGTGTTTGGTTGTGTTCGCATTTTGTAGGTGTGGATTTCTTAAATGGATATCATGATTCAAAATATATGATGGTTCAAAGCACTTCTTTCATGGTTGATATGCAAATCTTGCAATATTTGGAGGCATGGACAGCTTGTTCAAAGAGAAAAGCCCACTTGAAGGCAGAATTTCCAAGATCTAAGGTTATTCAAAAAAAATTACCCAGATTTGCAGAGGCTCGTTATATTAGCATAAGCGTCAAATTGAAGTAATCCTTTTGCCATTAGAAAGTACGCTTCAAGTATGCCATATTTAGTTAACAATGACCATACAAAGTTGGCCTTCTAGAGCTAGGGTTATTTTGCAAAGACATTTCAAAATAAACAACAATAATTGCAAAGTGTCATTATTTAAGCATGTCTCATTGGGGCAAATCTTGTGCCATTAAAAATACACTTCAAGATCAATCTAGCAAATGGTCGCAATCACAATTCTGAGAAGTGTTGAAGGTGCAGTGACTAGATCTAGGGTTATTTTCTAAAATTCAATTCCTCACAAGGACACCTTTCCTTTTCTCTAAGTTTGTCTCAAATGTTTCAAGGACATGGGGATGTCCCCCACACATCCCTTAGTCCACTTGACCTAGAAATTTAGAGAAACATAGACAAATTTTGAATTTTTTAAACTTCGACAACGCATAACTTTGTCTTGTGGAATATGTTTGATAGCATTGGAAAAGTCTTCTCAAGCTTCTTGCTGTGGTATTCTTGGTTCAAGCATTTGATGAAAATAAATAATGGATTGTAGGCTTAATATGGAGCAATTTTTTGAAGTTTGCATGATTGTGGAGCACAGTTACAATGATTGGGTTGAAGCTAAGACGTATGCTTTCATGAGAAACAACTTGTGACGGATTATTACAAGTGAAGATTATGTTACCACCAAAAATGAGAAGCTAATAGAATAGAAGAACTATGTAGCAAAAACCTAGGGACTCATTATTGGTTATAACAACATTCATATTTATCACATTTCTAACTCCTTATTGATTATATTGACATTTATCTTCACCTTCACATTTTTTATTTTAGGAACTCTAAAGAAGTCTGGGAAAGACTCAAGGACTTCTTAGACAATGGAGTTTTGTCTTCCAATGAGGCTAGTTGTGAGTATGAAATCTAACAAGGAGATTTAACATTTGAAATCCCTCAATCAAAGGCTTTTGGAAGAGATTAATCCACGAGTTTGGATCCTTCTTGACTTCAACATATTTGTCTGATCATCACTTGAAGTGGGAAAGTTGTCATTATTGGCAGATGTTTGTGTAATGCCACCTTTCTATTATGACATCTTTCATCTTGTTTCCTCTTTTAGAGGATGATGCTAGGGACAAAGTGTTGCCTAAGCGAATGCCACTTTCCTCAAGGCCCACTACACAGTGATTTAGGAGGAAGTTACAATAGATGTAAATCTTTCTTATTAAGATTTTTGTATTTCTTTAATTTACAAAGTACATTGGGATGGTTTTTCTACATGTAGGCTCTTAAGTGGTATCCTCCATAGTTAAAAATCTGGTTGGATTTGCACAAAATCCGATTGGATTTGTAGAAAATCAGGCCGCATCTAGATTTTTCAGCCAATCCCAATAAGTCTGGTCTGGGTCGGCCTTGTTTTTTTTCAATATTTTTAAGATTTTCTGCAATAAAAGACAACCAGCAACCTTAAATAATAGCTAATATTAACATGTTATATTACGTTATTATTACTTTTATTTTATTTGTCAATTTTGCATATATAAAAAACTATGCTCATATGTATATGTATACATTCCAGACCAGATTTTTCTTAACTTTTTCAAGAATTCTAAATTTCCAGATTTTTTTGCCCTTCCAAATGCATTTGGATTTCCATACTTGGTAAAAATGGTATCCTCACCTCACACATTATAAATTGTATGGGCATTTATAAGAGACATATCCCTAGCCATTAACAATGAAATTTGCATTCTATTATTCCACTCTTAGTAACTATATTGTGCGCCAGAAATCCTTAGGGGATTTCATCTCATTATCTTGTGTTTGTAATATGATTCTTAGCATGTTTATGGATGTTACATTTCAATTCATCAGAGGTTGCAAAGTACAGATTTGGTCAATTTGTGATTTCTAGGGCCTCATTAATTGGAGCACAGCAGTTTACAGCACTTGTAAGAGGGGCGAAGCTGTTAGAAGACCCTTTTTCAAGGGTGGCAAACCAATTTGCAGGTGGTTTCGACCAGCAATCTACTTGGGAAGCCTTTTCTAGTGTGGTGACTTACTTGGGAGTCCATCGATGTTGTTTTTGGAGCAGCTATTTACATATTTTGATATATTTTCCATAGAACATACAACTGGTATTTATTATTAAATTTTCAAGCCTATAATTGCATGCTAAAATCAGAATTAATGGTATTTCATAGGCTATAATATTTCTAGAATTTGTGGCAATTATTTAAGGATAAAAATATTGCAATTTGTGCCCTAGTTTCATATTTCTAGAATTCTGAATTTTTGAGTTAGGGTTTAACTAAAAAAATCAAAAACTATCGTGTGGTAAAGTTTGTGGTTAATTTCCAGATTTGCATAATATGCCTTAAAAGGGACATTACAATAGTATCAGAGCCAAATTATTAGCTAGTTTTGGGGGTTTGAGTTGGCTTCATGCCAAATAGTGATGAAGAAGTCAGGGACTACAAAAAATAAACTTGGAACAGCCAAGACGGAGTAACATGGATGACCCCAATAGGATTAGTTTTGAAAGATTTGCCCAAAATCAACAGCGGTTAATGAAAATGATAGTTGAATTCATCCAAACCATGAAAGATATGAATGGACTCAAATCACACAATGGTGAAGGCAGCACTTCAAGTACATACAACCCTCACCCTCCACCTAGGGTGACGGTTGGATCTACACGAAGGCTTAATCAACCCAACTTCCTTCATAGGGAGGAAGTCATTCCAAAAAAGAAGCAGCCTTCTATACGGAATGATGTGGCTGCAAACTATGAGGAATATATTACTTTTCCACCAACAATCAGAGAAGAAATGAGCCTTGCAGATTTTGTGGCATTGAAGAAAGACAAGTATGGTTCTAAGACTTGTCATAAACAAAGGAACAATCCAAGAAATTTTCAGCATGCTTGAGAAAGGAAGAGGAAAAGAATTTCCAAATTGTAAGAAGGAAGAATGAAGAAATCATAGTTGCAAGTAATTTTGAAGGAAAATGTTGAAAAGTCAAACCCTTATGAAAATCCCAAGGAGGAAACCAAGGAGCAAGAGAATTCAAATCTAAAAGAATTTAAGGAGTAGATCATAAAGGAATCCACCATACAAGTAGAAAGTGGAGAGCCTTTAATAGAAACATGTATGGTTCTTAATAAACACAAGGATAGTTGTGCCAACGTAAGTCCCTCAAAAGCTCTTACTTCTAAATCTGAAAAATAGAAGAAAGAAGTAAACAATTCGATTCCAGCCCAAGGCATGAAAAGAAAAATCATATTTCAAGTTTGTTGTTTCATATTGGGCCATTTCAGATTTATTGTTATCGTGGACAACATAGTGAAAATGATGATAGAGTGATGAACACTTTGACTGGCAAAGGGCACATAGCCTTTCATACAAGTTCCAAATTTTTTGTACAGAAAAGTTTGGGATCTAAGTGACCTTTGGAGATACAAGATGGCATTTTCAGTCACTATATAGTTGATTCCAACCCCTATATCACTGTCATTTCTGAATTTTGTGATGAAATTAAAATATATCACTGTTATTTCTGAATATTGTGCAACAGAACCAGCCCTTTAACAATTTTTATGACAGTCACAAGGGTATTTTCAGTTACAAGGTGGAAGAATGTTCTGCTTACCATCAATAAAGAATTGTTTGTAACTGTTATAGAAAAGTTTCCAGCCACCACAATGCTGATTATGAGTGAGAAAATGCAACAGGACAGCTACAGCCATGTTTGGGACAGCAAGAATGGACCTTTGGAAGTCCATCACACGAATGGAAACTATGAAGAAGATGCAAGCATGGGAGGAGAGTTGAACAACAGGCCTACAAGGCATGGTGAAGCGGTTGAAGGAGTGGCATGGAGAGTTATTGATTTCATTGGCATGTTTATTCTATGTGCAGGTTTAGGAACAACCCATATGAGTGTTGATAAAGAGACTCTTATGAGTCAAAAAGTGCATAGTTTGCATGTCCAAAGAAATTAAAATGTTCATGATGTGACAAACAGGAGTGAGGTAGTTGAATTTGTTTTTAACCAATAGTAACAAGATGGGACCCATTGAAGCTCAAAGCTATGTTCATGAAGCAAGTGTTTAGAGTTGCAAGTTCCCAAGATTAAAGTGGGATCCAAATATCTCAGAGATAATAGAAAATGGGCTTGTATTTGTTTGACGGCAAGCAAATTTGGGAAGGGCAAATTGTAATGTCCCCTTTTCTAAAAATAAAATATTATTATTATTAAAATAAAAAGTATTTTTAAATACTTTAAATAAAAGTAATAGTATGTCTTAATTGCCAAAAGTGAATATGTCAGCAACTCCTTTATATTTTGATTTGTAATAAAAAAAGGGATTCCTCTAATTTGATATAAGTCGGTGCTTAATTTAAAAAGTATATTGGAAAGAAAGGATATAAAAAGGGGAAGGAGATTCATTTTGAAGTCTCATGTTATGTTTTTTTTATTGAATTTTGAGTTTGAGCACGAAACGCTTGGCTTATTATCTCCATTGAAAACGACAACCTTCGCTAGGAACCTAAAGTTAAAGATGGAAACCCTTAACCTCATTTGGACAGCTTCATTTCAGAGGTTGCAAAGGACAAATTTGATCAATTTGTGATCTCTAACACCTCATTAATTGGAGCACAGCAGTTTACAGCACTTGTGAGAGGGCCAAAACTATTCAAAGACCCTTTTTGAAGGGTGGTGAACCAATTTTCAGGTGTTTTGGACCAGTGACCTACTTGGGAAGCCTTTTCTAGTGTAGTGACTCACTTGGGAGTCCATCGTTGTTGTTTTTGGGGCAGCTATTTGCATATTTGGATATATTTTCAATAGAACATACAGCTGGTATTTATTATTAAATTTTAAGCCTGATAATTGCATGCTAAAATCAGAATTGGAAGTATTTCATTGGCCATAATATTTCTGGAATTTGGGGCAATTATTTAAAGATAAAAATATTGCAATTTATGCCCTAGTTTCATCTTTCCAGAATTATGAATTTTTGGGTTAGGGTTTAACAAAAATAATCATAAATTTCTATTGTGTGTTAGGACTTGTGGTTAATTTCCAGATTTGCATGACATGCCCTAAAGGGGACATTACAGTCTGATCGGGTATCCTTTGTTGGAAAATGTCCTTCCATCAATACTGTTACTTACTGAGCATAATGTAATTATTTCAGTTATTGATGTGTATATATACATATACATGCACATACATATATAACTGCATACGTAATACATAATAGCTCAAGTCAACATGTGCTAATGTTTGCACTAGAGAACAGGTTGCCTTCACTTGTTTCGATTTGGCAATCATACATAATTCTTACTAGAAAACATAATAGGTAATACGATTTGATAAGATTTGTGCTCACCTTGCTTCAAAGTGTTTCTTATCTGCCACAATTGTGGCACATGTTTTGCTGATGACCCAGGGAGGAAGAAAGGCATCTTTTATCTCAATAGCATATGACATATCCCCAGATTCAACAGAATAACTATTCTCATAAGAACCAGCTGTTACTGTTCCGCCCCCTATCGAAGCCTTAGAAAAAGCATCTAATCGCTTCATTTGCTTGCAGCTAACCTGCACAAATTCAAGTTACAGTATTCATGAAATTCCTATATACTTTTTGGCCAACATGCTCAAAATCACCAGAGCAATGGTCAGATTACTGACATTTGGCACATGAAGTGATGCATTCTGAAATGGCACCGGTGAATACAGCACAGGAACATCAACACATGCCACTGAACTCAACAGTGACCTGCGACCATTAATAATCCAGATCAGTTATGCAAATCCAATAAGTTTCATGCATATCAAATTTCAAAATGCAAAAGTCAGTTTATACATAGAATACCTGTGATTCAACAAAAAATCATACAGCCCATGGACATTAGCATTTCCAACAAACGCTAAAAGTGATTGAGAACTGTTGTCAATGTCAGCCATGGAGTCAACAACTCGAGTCTGCTTACACATAAACACCAACTTGAATTCAATGAGTCACGACAATGTTTCAGAAAATATTAATGAATTATAACATGTAAATGGGAAGGATTACGGGTCAACTTTAAGTATGTACAAGGATACTAATCAATTCATTAAAAAAGACACCACACAAACCTGCCCTGGATTTGTTTTCTCAAACTCAGATAACTCATGCAAATCCTCCATTGTAACCTGCTCCACTTCTGCACCGCAGAGAGGCATGGAGAAACCTACATCCTATATTGTTAAACAATACGCACATTTTGATGTGACAATCTATTAGTACGTAGCAATAATAACCTGCAACCAGATTCACATTAACAAATATTCAAAGTAGACAGAGCAATGAATTTTTACACATCAATAATAACAAAGAGCTAGTTGAGTATCATTGTATCTTGGGTATGCTGGGATTCATTTTACAAGATGTGGTGGTAGTTTCCTTGAGATTGTCAAAATGCTATATAGACAGTCACAGAATATTTGTTCAGTATGCTACCCAAACATGAAATGTAAAATGTATGACATTCACATATGCAGTAATAAGTGATGGATTTCGATCCTAACAAAAGACAACATCCCTTAGAGATGAAACCTATTTTCAAGATTTTTCTTTGTTAGTGTTCTATTTACTCTTAAAGACACTACCTTAAAATCGAAATCCATGATAAAACAACACCAACCTCTAATCAGCAGCTTTAAACCATAATTTGAATAGCATATGATAGTGTTTGTATTTAGAATAACCGATCCAATTTTGAACAGCCTTAAGAGTTGTCTAATCCCTCCCCAGACGTCCAATTTTGCTTATGCTTTAGATTCACCTAGTCATTATAAGCATTGAGAAGGCTTTCATGTATACAGGAAACAACTCCAACAATTGTGTCTTGGTACCCTCCATAATGTTCGTAGAGCATGGCATTCCATGCAAAGAATAGTATTGTGCAATGTTCTTAGCTTTCAACTAAAACCCAGCATCACATGCATCAATCCTAAACATCGCATGCATCAACCCTGGCATAAACAACTACACATGCCTCAAATGTAATAACCACCATTTACACTTCCACACATAAAATGTGCCTTTCCCATCCTTGCTTGATCATAGCAAAATAAATTTAGGCTCACAAAATCGTATCAATACCCCAAAAAACAAGGAGAAAGTAATAAACCCTAAAAAAACAAGATATAGGATATAGCTCAACAATTTGAAAGGATTTGCAAAGAAATTGAATTTTCTTTGGCCCACCCATGTCATTGTCAGACTTTTTCACTTTAAAAGTACAAGTGTATATCATCCACAGAGAAAGAGATATTAACATCAATAGTCTAGGAACAAAGAGGCAAGAATATTGATTTCCAACAGTGAACAGGGGCACGGGGGAGGGGTTCAGTGTAATGACCATTGCCACTGTATTGAAAATAAGAGTACATATAGATGAACACAGCGAGAAATTTTCCAGAATATTATTTACTCAATGATCATGCTCTTACAATAAATTTGAACAAAATTATAGGCTGCAGAGTAATTTGGTTGGGATAGACTAAAACATCATTAGTTTAATACTATATAGGTTGTCATGAACCAAAACTCAAACAGATTCATCAATGAAATGGTATCAGCATTGCTTACTCGAAGCATCTAAATTTAGATAAGCATTTGAATGGGCCTCCCCATTCTATAAGGAAAATGTCATCAATTGCCTTTTATATCATATCATACAACCACTGTATAGGCACAACATTATGCATGTAAAGAACATAAAACAGGTGTCAAATACAAATAATATAAACTATTTTGCTAAGAATAGCTACATATTTACATTAACCAAAAGAACAATCTGTTTATGGCATTGAACAATTAAACATTATAACTAGGAGGAATCAATCCAGCTATACAAGTACAAAACTAATATATTAGCCACACATAGAAGTTGAACAGTCCAAAGAATACTCACACAATCGTAACACCCATTCAACTTTCAACACTTCACATTCCCCAACAATAATGATGTGTATGATGATGACAGACTTCTCTCAACAGTGCCACATTTTTCTTCAGCTTCATGTTAACGTTGCCAAACTCTTTGCATCAAGCATATGACAGGCAACAACAGCAACAAAATGAATTTCAACTCCAACTGGTGCAGCAAATGAAAAGCATCCTCCAACAATTGATTAGACATGCACAACCATATGAGACCTCTAAAATGATTCCTCTCCCAATATATCAATATAAATTAAGAGGAATTTTCAATTCTATGGCATAGACAGATGAACCTAGAAACTTTGTTGTATCTCCACAACAAGCCGTGCCATCTTCACTTCCTATAGTCATCCAGGAAATCAATTATTCCTCTTCACTCCCATCCATACAACATTACCACCATCCTAACCATGAGGAACATGCACTCCTCAAAAGGTTCAACTGACCAACACCTCATCACCCCACTCCCTCCTCTGGGAGTTACATCCATATGTGAGGATCATTAGCACCACGACTAGCATGTTCATATACCTCCATCTCCAATCTAGTCTTTGTCCAATGCCATAGTCCACATCGTTTCGCTTTGCAATTGTGGAAGTCAAACCTAGAGTTGTTGCAAGGTGTACCACTTGGCTTGGTGTGTGTCCTCTCTATATCTTACAACTCAAAGTAGCTAATAAGTACCACTACTCATGAATTCAATGATTCATCCTTCAACATGGTTGTCAAGTGTTAAAGAAAGTCCGTTCAATGCATTGTTATTGGGAGATCAAGCGGAGGTAAAGTGTAAGGCTTCAAAAGCTGGACATTAAAGACTACATATAATCCCAAGTAGGGTGGAAGGCTATCAAATACATTTTCACACTATTTCAGTGTGGATAGCATAAGATTTTCCTCTTTCAGTGTTCAAGTGAAAGCTGCATGAGATACATCTATTAAAAAATCAGCTTATTAAGGAGCAAATCTTGTATATATAAGACTAAAGATTATTTACAGACAAAAAAGCTTTGTTGTCTCAAGATTCCAACAAATAATGTGCATATTGAGCCTTGCCTTCACGATAACAGGATTGTGGCCTGCATACACATGCTGAAGGAGGCATCTAAACTAGCTCAATTTAAATTTATCCCTGCAATAGGTCTCTCTTGCATTGCAATTCCCTCTTGCACTGAAGAAGAATAGATGAGAGGCATAGTAGGAGGAAAGTTTCGACCTGTATGAGGTTGTCGCTTATTGTGTGCCATGTGACAACATTGCAATTTTGGTTATGTATTTGTCATATTGATCTTTGTCTTTGCTTATGTATGTAATGTAGGAAGCTGGAATAAGGAATTTAGGCAAGCTCTTGTATGATGTCTAAGTAGACTACTAAAAAGGGGTTCTACATTAGTTTGTTATAAGGCCTCTAAGTCATATTGAAATTAGGGCCAATTAAATTAAATAATGATTAGGTGATGTAAGAGAGTTTGGTATATGAGAGACCATCACATATTTGTCGAGGAAATGTATTTAAGTCCAACGGTGCCTCGATTCATAGTACATGGACATGTTCTTGGATTGTACGTTTCTAATTTCCATATCAATAAAGGCTGAAAGGATTCAACATCAAGATTGATTTCTGGTTGCGCACTCCTCATCCTACACAAGCGGCTGCCACATAACCAACTAGCATTAGGGATAGGGAAAGGGTACTAGCCCTGTAAAATAGACTTCTTTTCATGACAACAAACTTATTTTCAGTTAGTATTTAGTTCGATTCTGCAATTTTCTTTCCTTTTTGTAGGTAGAAGACTCCAGCATCAGGTGCATCGTATCGAAGTTTTGACGAAGATTGAAATTGACATATAAAGGTACTTTAATTTTGCCCATCAAAAGATCAAGATGAAAGCATTTCCCTTGTTTCTTGAATGATGGTATAGGGATCATAATTGGGAGGTTTGATGTTTCGATAAGGGCCCTTGAATCATGCTTTTCATAATTGATGCCAAATCTTGTCCCTAATCTAGAAGTGATGAGTGTGACATCGTGACATTTCTTGTACTGATTTTGTTGGGGTGCAAGGATATGTTGAACATGTTGGTGGATTTGTTTAATGTGTTGCACAAACCATTCTTACTTGTCAATTTGTTTCACCATGCAAGAGGCTAAGAAATCGATGGTGTCAAAAGGTAATGTCAATAGTTCTCCAGGATTGGAGCACATGACAACTTTGAAATATAATATAACCACTAAAGCATTGTAAACCTTTGTTATAGGAATGTCAGATGAAGGTAGTATTGACATCACATGAGTGCAAATGCCCATAATCGTACATGCATAAGAGATGTACAAGGTTTAGTTGAATACTAGTATTTGATTGTCTTCGGATTAAATTTTTGTTATGCCGTCCAGTTGTGTGTCTACATAATCTATAAAGATTTCCAAGACTGAATCCATGAATGGGTTAAGAACAGCTTAACAATTTCTGGTATGTCAATAGCCTTTTTGTAGGTAGCCAAGAGAGCAATTGCATTTTTGTAGGTAGCCATGAGAACAATCTTCAAAAACTGATCCACCACAACATAAACACAATCATTTAGATTCTGTTATAATAATATCCATTGGGTAATCCTTGATAATAGATTCTTGAGGCCTTGTTGGAACCACTAATTGGGCATACCTTTCTGTGATTTGTTATTTTGGCCATGTTGGAATGCAAGACTTGATATCTGTATCTATGCCGTGATACATGTTGAGACAATAACATTTTTCTATGGTCCAACACGTCTTGCTAATGCTGAAGTTCCCAGCTAATTCAAACAACGCAATACAACTCATGACACGCATCCAATCGAGTGAATAAAATTTTCAAACAAGTAGTTCTCAAGGACTTGACAAAGTTCTACAATAGCATGGAGAGCCTTCAAAGAGATTGCATGCACTCCGACACATTGTTTAGTCTCAAATGTGATTGAACCAAATAACCCACTCTATCACACATCACTCTATTGAATCTTTTTTGTACACATTGTGCAAAAAAGGACTGAATTTGTGTTACTTACAAGGCTTACAAATCATTCAAGGCAAACCATCAAAAGTACAAACTTTTGCACATGCTAGATGAGTTTCTGAGTTTTTTCCGGATAGGTGAGTGTCATAGGTCTTCAAAAGACAATCTAAGATGTGGTAGATGGTACCATCAATCTTCATGAAGAACAAGTGTGGTTTAGATCTATCTAATTCTTCATGATCATAAATGTTTGGTTTCTGAAGTAACCCATCACAAATGCTGGTTGTTACCAAAAAGCACATAATTCGATGACCCATGGGGTCAATGCCATATTTGACTTGCATCAGTATGTCACAGTTGAGTTTTTTGTGTTTCCAAAGCCATCCAAAGAGTTAAGATTGAAGGTTCATGAAAGTGAACAAGCAAAACTGCTTCATTCGGTCATACAGGTCATATTCTTCTTACTAACATTGTCAAGAATGACATGGAAAGGTTGTCCCTTGACACAATTTGATAAAACAAAGCACCCCTTTCTTCTGCTACATCAACCTCTGAATCAATTAGTCTGACTATACGATGGAGACAAGTTAAATTTCTTGGCAGGGCTTTGAGTTCACAAGCTAACCATTTTGTGGGTTGAGTTCCCTTGGTGATCATAGAATTAAGTGTGCTGCATTGGCTACCACCGTGTGTGGTTGAGTGGAGGTACTCAAAACACTTTTTTCCTTGCTTTCACCTACCTTTGAATTGTGTGTGTGGCTGAGAAGGGGTTGCGATTTCAGTTTTGTATTTTCCTATGTTGCACCCAACAAAGATATTATTGTTGCAAACGAGCAAGTGAGATGTGTGTTCCCTTCAGGCTTAGTCTCGTGTGCAGGACTAAAATATTTATGTTTTCTACTTCATCTTCAATTTCTCTTCAAACTTTGAGACTTGTTAATGTGCTTGACCCAAGATGGTGGAATCTAAGGCATCCATCTCCAATTGAATGAATACTAATGATGGTCGTTGATGCACTTGGGGACCTTGTTCTCCTCCATATTTTATAGTGCAAACACAGATTGAAACTCATTAATGTATTCTTGCACCATTTATCTTTCCTTTGACTGGATAATTGCATAGTTGTCACAAAATTCTGCTATATATCTATGGGATCATCTTCTTCCATGTGATATTTGTTGACCGGTTTCCACTAGAAAGGTATTAAACAAGAATCTCTCCTATGTAGCAAAAATGATTTTCTCCTCATAAGAGAAATGATTGATGAGGAAGATTTTGATGTATGCAATAAGTTATCTAGTGCTTCAGAACTAATATCACCTTGAAACACATGTAAAGATTCTTCTGCACCTTAAATGGTGCACAACTCTAAAACAAAATATTTTTAAAACAAGGGGATCGTGGAAATACAAGGACATACTCTAAGCATTAAGACACGAAATAACAAAATGCAAAACCAAAGGAAAGCATAAATAGATGAAAACTGAAGCAGACTTGTCCATATTCCCCACACTCAAAATTTTGAGAACTCGGGTAGAGCAGAAATAAAATCATTGCCAATACCTAGACACCTATGGTCAAAATCTCAAAGCTTATCTCTTCACAAACAGTACCATTGAGTGCCAACAAAGTTGTTCTAGCTCTTTGTCATAGGGTTCCTGCATAATGCTGAGATCTCAGCTGGTGTATTGTGTACATAATGGACATACCTCTAGGATTTGCACAAAGTTAAAGGTAGTCCACTCTTTTTCAGCTTCCACGGAGCTACTGCTTGCCTCATGAAGGCCATCATTTTTTGTCACTTCCCTAAAATCTTCAAGATCTCTTCCAATCCAATATCCTCCTCAACCAATTAATCTTCCCAACAATCACTTCTACCTCCGACAAGAGGTTTGACTTCCTAAGGTTCGCTTCCCTCAACTAGGGCTTGAGTCATGTTTCCAACTATCCAATTCATTCTAAATGGCCTGCTCAACGAGATTTTCTACCAAATCATCAAGATTTTCATTAGTGCCTTTATATTCATTGTGAATTCCACTTGTTGATTCGTTGAGGAATTTTCTGTGATCCATATATGGACAGCCTTTTTAGATGCCAATTAGATTTGGGACAGACTCTTGATAATAGTGCAACCTTTAAAATTTCTATCCATGGAATAATCCCTTGAAAAATGCCTGATTTTCATGCATTTGATGCACTATAAGGGCAAGCTGTCATAGCTGATCTCTTGCCTCCGAACTCCCAAGGAACAACAAACCCTGAGAGTTTCTAGAATAAAATTAGAGAGATTGAACACAATCCCTTGCATACATAGATAATTCACTATTTTTGGCTGCTTCCGAAATGTAAACAAAACAACCAATCTGCCCTGGCAGAGTTTCCACAATGTCTTCTCCCCCAGTATTCTGAGGGAAGTTTGTAAAAGCTTATCCATAGGAGGACTTTTGTAAGCAATTCTTCTTTTGTATTATAGAGATGGGACTTGTGTATAAGAGTGTTTGAAGAAGCAAGGGACCCCGCAAGAAAACCTTATCTCCATATGCTACACTTTGAAATGTAACTAAAAATAAATAGATAAAGATCAAATTTCACGTCTATGGCTTGACCTCCATTTTTTCCCCATTCATCTTTTTAAATCCCCTACTCTCGACCTAAGGTCGATTAAATTTAAAATAAAGGTGTAGTCAAATAGTTTTGGAGTTTCTTAGGAGACTTGCAGTGTGATGGCTCCAACCTAGATTTTTTGTTCCCTCTTTCATCTAGTTTGCAGTTTCCTACCTTTCCACCTCAAATCCAATATACTCCTGGCTTATACATTCTTCATTTCCAACCTCCTTTTCTTATGCAATTTCCTCTACCACCTGCCCTATTGTTCGAGTTTCCCTTTCCAGATTGCTTCATGCTTGCTTATCTCCAAGCTGGGACCTTAAGAGGAACTACAGGTTGACATTTTATGTCTTTGATTGTACTTGTTAAGAATTACAAACATATAAACATCTTATTGCTCCCTATATATCATTTAAAACCTTTCAAATCAGTCACTCATTAAACTCCACTTTATCCCTTGGACAAAAGCAAAATTTGCATTCAACGGAAGCACGCCGTTCTACAAGACTCCTTCAAACTCCACCCTACTCCTTGGATAAAAGCAAATATGAGATTCTAGAGTAGCACACTTATTTCATATAAGGCCACCAATATACCTTCTCTTCTCCTTAAAAATGAAATATGTTGCCCATAAAACTCATTTATTGCTTACAGAAAAAAATTCCCTAGGCCTTCTAACCTATTGTGCTTTTAATGTTGGGACCCTTGCTTATAGGATAAAAATCCATAGGCCTTCAATTTATGAGCCATAAAATTTAGGACAATTAATTAGATGCACTAAAATTAATCCAACACATTAACAAATCTGGCCTAAAAGTATTTTCTTGTTACAAGACAATAAAAAACCCTAACTAAACCAATAAAATCATCACGAAAAATATAAGAAAATCCGAAGAGAATCTACCTCATCTAGGTGTTTATGGCCTAAGAACTATAGATCATATCTAGATGCCAGTTGATTTTTCCTTTAAAAATGAATGGATGTTTTCTATCAAAGAGATGCATTCTGATATGTAGTGTAATATTTGAGCTGTATTTTGTAGTTCTCATATATCCTAAGGGCATTAGGTAGGAGCTTAATATCATTAACTTGATATTTTTTGGAGATGTCATTTGTGGATTTAGGACATACATTCATGGATTTAAGATATGCATTCAGGGACAACGATACTCCTTTTCCATTTTCTATTTTCAATATAACATTATTAATTTCAAAACCAGCATTTAATTGACAATGATATGTCCTTTTTGTTTGAAACCTCTTACCAAACTACTGCTAAAAAACCAAACAGACCAAATACAATGCTTAAAAATTGCACTAAAAGGTTTCTTACATGCTTCTTAAGTAAAGCTCGAAGGCCACGAGTAGATCTTGTGAGATAGGCAGCACATCTACTCTCTATGTTTTCATTTAAACCACCGGTCATAAACATGACAATAAATTGTGGAGTGCAAACTGCAAATTTTTCAACATAGAAATCATTATTATTTTTACAAACATAATTTTAAAATATTATACAAAAATGGACTCCATAGTGCAAGCTGTGGCATCATAATGAGAGATTTGATATGGCCATCTAAAAATTAATATATGGACTAAAAGCCACATACTTACAGTAAAATATGTTGCACATCCTTTTACGAAACATGTAATATATGGACCGAAAAGAATCTTCCCAGGATGATAGTCGTTTTGATAAAAAATCATCCTCTACAAAATATATAACATACATTATAAGTATTTGAAATCGGGCACCCAATCTTATCAATTGAGGGCCCAAGTTTTGTAATAAAGAATTCTTAATTGAATAGGGGAAAACATCTCACCTACAGCACCACCACGTGCCGCAGACAATGCCATTGTAGAAATAAGAGAAGGTGGTAAAGTAGATTGAGGATGCACCCATGAGTGCAATGCTTCCCAAAACGAAATTTCCATGTTTGTGCATTTTGAAAGGAATTTGTTGTTTGTATGAACCTTATTTTGCAAAGAATCTAATGAAAAGATGAACTCTTTCATGCCCATGAATTCACTAGTGGTATTCATCCGATGGCACCTGCAAAAGAGTAAAATTATTTTGCCTGTTGTGTTTGCCTCAATTGTTGACCTCTATTTGTAAAATAGACAACCATTATCCATCCTTTTCATGGACTGCATTATAAAAAAACACTCTTTGGTGCCCTGACCTAATAAATACAACAAAGATTTCAAAATCTAAAACATTAATGGTGTGAGTTCTTAGCAGACTAGAGGGTGAAAGAAATACTTATACACAAAATACAGCAGTACTTATCTAGTTTCCGATAAGTTACTTAGAAAGAAAGAAAGAAAAAATAAATTATATTAGTATCCACAAACGACCAAAAGTAGGTCAATGGGACTCGAGAATACATCTCATTACCATAGAAAGTGCCAAGGTAAAAGGAACCTAGGATCAAAAGCTAACTATGTAAAAAAAAGTAGAGACAACACCCCCAAATCTTCAAAATAACAATACAAAATTATATGAAATTGTACGACACAAAAACAGTCCCAAAACATTAGGAGAGATATATCATCAAAAACTCAACAGAAATGAAAAGGAACCTTGTTTCACAGAATGATTTATTCCTTTCCAAAGTAATGCCTTTATAATATTGCATATGCTATGGGAGGTGGGGTGCGACACTTGATTTAATAAGGTATTTTTACAATCTTGGCACACAAAGAGCTCCACAATTGTAAGTTAGCATACTAGAGTAACAAATTAAAATGTCTCTCTTAAAAATTCTCTGTTTGGGTATGAATGTGTTATCATTTTGCTAGTTAGTATTATTTTAGGGTATATCACTTCGTCATAATTAAATGCTAAGAATTAAAAGTATCAAAGTGTGTTACAGTCCATAACAGATGTTTGATGACATCAATAGGAATTTTATCCAAGACCTGGAACTTTAGAATGACAAAGCTCAAGATTTACAGCAAGCATTTGTAACAAAGACCAATTTCAAGGGCAAGGAGGAATTAGATGATCAAACATGACTAGAGAAATCATCCAAAAAACATGGATAATCTGTCAGCCCATAATAACTATTCCAATAACATGGGGTGGGTTTATGAAACCAATTAACCATTCCAATAATATCCTTTCTTTTTGTTTTTACACCTATCACATTCAATACAAGTGCCTGTACATCATAAGACTCCTTTGGGGCAGGCTACCAATAATGCATACAGACAAGTTGTTGATGAGATCAAAGCTTCAGAGATAAATTAACGGTGGGGGAACTACATTGTTAGATTTTTCTAATATACTTTGAGGAATTTTCTATGATTCATCTTAATAGCAACGCATTACAGAGAATATAATGATACCATAAAAATTAATATGGATTGGATTCCAATTGAAAAAGGCTCATATGATATCTTTGCAGCAAAAGCGGTTGGTAGGAATACCACAACTAATTGCAGCAGGAAAGTATTGTTTATCAAGAGATTACCAAACCAATTGTCCCCTCAAGAAATTTCAAGCTTTGCTAGATTTGAGTTCCACAAAGTCATATTAACTATTGATAACACATCCTCCCATTCAGTTGCAACAATTTGTGAAATATTTCACTTCTTTTAAAAATCAATCCACACTCATTCACTTGCACAAACATTGAATTCTCGCCTAAAATGAGGCTCAGGAGGAGCTCTAGACTTCAATTTACAGGTGTAGAGAAGGGATTGGAAATACTAGTAAGAATCAATAAGTGTTGATGAGGAGAGTTAAGAAATGAAAGATAACGACTTACAATCATGCTGCTCAAATGAAGTCCAAGAAAGAAGAAGGATCGGAGAAAAATGAGAAGGAACAAATCCAAATTGATGATGAAGATACACCAGAAGGGATCACAATGAGTAGAGATACTCAATGTACTTCAGCTCACATGATAGGTATGCACCCTTCTAATGAGATGAATTTAACTCATGTAATGGCTACAACTATTGTTCCTACTCCCAGAATGAGCGCTAATCTTCCTCCTATTCACCCTAAGCCTCATGCACCACCATCTCAATCCTTTTCTATAAAATATATTTACAAGATGCTTGAGCCAAAGCATCATTGGCTCCCACCTTTACAGAGCTCCCTTCAACCCCCTGTAAACAGCTGTAATCCCCACCCCCTCCATTCTTGTCTTCAATCTCAAGGAACCTATAATTTCTTGTGGGACACCAATCCCGCGATTCAAAGAAACCAAGCTCGTCAATTTTATCTTCAAGATAATCAGCCAACTCCTCCCACTCTATCAAACATCCGTAAAGGTGACCCAACTCTTGTTGCTGCTATTATTGATGTCTTCAACGTTGCAAAAAATAAAACTAGAACATGGAGGAAAGGGTCCACAACCCCTATTTGGAGAGCTGCTTGGCCAGACTACTTCACCTTTTGGAGAAACAAGAAAGAAGTGAAGGTGTGGATAAATGTGTTGAATATATGGACACTGTCTTTCAACTGTCAACAGCATCAACAGAGTCTTGGGACTATAAAGGGCCTCCTACTCTTTGAAATGCCAAACTCTTTGAATAGCCAAGATGATACAAGAACAACTTGTAGCCAAAGAAGAATAGAAAACATGTGTCAAGAACATGTTTAATGTGCTCCTCACCCCAAAGGCCGGGCAGTGTGTGCCAAATGCACTACTAAGCTATGTTGCAAGAAACAAGAAATGGATAAACGTAACAGCAACGGAAACACGAAAAAATATGGGATTGGATGAGGTTGTGCATAATAAACAGATTCCAATATATATACATATATTAAATTATAAATTCAAAAATATTTGAAATTATACTTTTAAAAAAAATATATTATCATTTTCATTTTATTGTCTGTGTTGATAATTTTAATATTAAATTTTCTCGTTTCTTAAACTTCAGAAATCTCTTTTAAAAAAGTCCTTCAAAGTAAATCATATACCATTTGCTTGTTCGCTGGACATTTATTCCTATGGAGTAAATGGTTTTATAGATTTAATCCATGTTATCATTGTATTTTTTAATTTACGCATTGCTAATGAAGTCCAGATTGCCGTACATGGCAGAACTTTTAATATACAATTATTATAGGAAAAAAATGCACAGAAACGGCAAAAAACACATTATCCATCACATCTGTGTTTCCTCTTGTTTTAATGTGAAACGGCTTAAAGCCATTGCATTTCTCACAACACTGCTACTGAGGCCATCATTAGAGGTTCTTCTGCTTGGCATGTCCTTCCTCGTACACCCCTTTCTGTTCAGATCACTCCAAAATGGCTGTCCAGATCACATCAGGATGATGCCACCTCAGCCAGCCGCACTCCGGGAGCTTCTCAATGGCTAGCTGAAGGATCAAATGATCAGATTTTGCCTTTTGAAACAGGTTTGGAAAATATTTGCTTGATGCATATCGATATGTGGCCTGATAGAAGTACAGTTCTGATCAGTAATGCCAAAATAAATACTCTCTATGTTTATATCTTACATCCCAGAAGGCATGCAAGGCTCCATAAGAATATGTGGTCTAATTTCATCAGTGGGTGATCTAATACTCTTGTGAATACTTCCTATGTAGATTTTTGTACAAAGAAAAGGTTCTGAGGATGGTTTTCAAAAGCTAGGAGTCCTTTTCCTCAATGAACAATAAAAATGCATGATAAAGTCGCAGTCTTCCAGTATTTGGTTTTATCAGGAGACTGGAGATTGTAACCCACTTTTGATAATAATATATATCTTTTTCAAAGAAAGCATTGGACTGCGACACTTTATATTGCTATAAAGTTAGATGGTCAGACATGCAAGTTTTGGAAACACGTGTCCAAGTGCACTCTATGTCAATGACCAACACAGCAAACAGTAGCAACGCAAAACTCAACAATGAATAACTCATAAAATGTTTACCACTTGAGTGAAGAACAAGAGACTAGCCGCATGCTAACTTTCAAGCTCAGATCCAAGGGTATTTTATCCCCATTTATTTGAACTTCATGACCAAATCTATTGCCAGGAAAATCAGGTCCTAAATCCTCCAATGAACCGGGAGAGTCATGGGTTGAAGGGAGAACAGTTGCAGATTTGTTATTTGCCAGTCCCTTCAATGCCTTGTCCTGCAATCCGACAGTACCTTTAGCATTTCTAAGTAGCAAGTAAGAAGCACGTGCTAAATTTAAAATCTTCAACATCTGAGATAATCGTATATCTCCTGCATCATCCATGTTGCTGACAAGGAATACACTTACCATGTCAATGGTCGTTCCTGAAGCAGGTGCTTGAGAGCTTTTTGAGAGTTCAGCTACATTAAGGAATTTGTTATGGCTTTCAGACCTTGTGCTTTCTTCAACATTTTCATCTGTAAATGTACCATTCGTGTAGGCATTCGTATAATCAGATAATGCCTCGTTTCCATTCCTCCTCCTGCCATTCCTCAAAAATCAAGCAAGTCATTCATCCTGGCCCTCAAGTATTGCAATAAAAGGAATTCAAATATATGGCCTAATTAATGGATCTTAAGACCTACGAGGAAAACTTTGATGAAAGTTTTGCATTAGACAATGTTGAATTTTGACTGAAATCTTTTATCTGGTTCTCCAAAAAGGTAGAATCCTGCAAAGTAGAATTATGGTAGAACGTATCATCATATATTAGAATCAGTACAGTATACAGTTGGCCTGAAAAAAAATGTGAGAGTAGAACCTTAAGTTTGCCTTTAGAACCAAGTAATTTAAGCCTGTCACCAGGCTTTGTCACAGGGTAAACATCATGAACATGAGTGTCAATGTATCTTGGTGGCTTTGAGAACTCAGCCTTCTTAGGCTCAGAAACCACTCCAGCATTCAGCCTGAAATATGATATCTAGTGAGTATTCAAACAAGCTGTAAGCTTCCATAGAAATAAATCCATGAAAAAACCCATTAAGCATACTTCTCTCCAGTAGGCAGGGATTTGGACAATTCATCTGGCATGCCACGCATTCGTTTGAACTGCTCTGCCTGCAAGGAGTCACACAGGAAATTGGAACTTCTCCAATTAGAACAGGGAAGTAGTGATATATAGAAACATAATGTTTACTCCATGCAAACCATAAGTACAGTTCTCATAAACCGTGAAAGTCATGCATAATGTAACCCATGAAAGTCCTATATGTATAGCTTAATACACATGCATTTCGAGAAACTGAAGTCAGGAAACAAGATATGTGTTAAGCTAAGTTCGTTATAAAACTTCAAGATAAACTTCAAGAAACTAGATACATCAACCTATGGTCCTAATAATCTGCGGCTATTGCCAATAAACAATGAACTAAACCCTGTTGAATATGAACAATGAACTAAATCATCTTGACGCTAATCACAAGCTAAAATTTTACCTACAAATTGACATCAAATATGACAGACAACTAGTAAATGACGGTTACATCCTAAATTATATTTGTCCATGATTGCACCTAACATGTTTCCCAATTATCATATATATTGTCAAGTCCATAATGCGAAAATGAGCCAGTCGTGATAGCTCAAACTATGAATTAAATCAAATGTACTCATTCTCTAGGTTAAAAATTAACTAATAAAGATATATTAAATACATCCATATGAAAAACGCCAAAATGTGTCTATCTCCAGGAACCTATCTAGGATTTATCACATAGTTTTGCCCATTGAAGGCTTCCACATTGATTAACGACTCCAGCTTCTCCACAAATTTCTTTCTAACTGCTGACAGATGGTCTCAATCTACGTACACCATTGCATTGGGCTCAAAAAAATCATTGCAGGGAATAAACAGGCTCCAAACTTTACTGCATGCCCAAAATATCACAATTTTTCCATCACCTTCTCCAAGCAAGAAGAAAAACTGCCCTATGATGGTCAAATGAACGTCAAATTTAAGATCAACCATTTTTATTGACATCTCATACTATTACACTTGCTCACTCCACCCCAATTTTCTATCATTGTAGTCATGCCTATTGGCATAACAAGAACAGAAATTTAGCCCCAACATCAAGTGCAGATGAAATATCAAAGTGCCAGAGTAAATTAGACTTGCAACTCAGGACGTGAGAATGACATTTAAACAGATGATAAGGATGCAAGACATGAAAACTGGTTTTAAACAAATATTATATGAAATACATAAGTCAGAAATTAGAATATTAATGGCAATATAATTACTGAATGCCAGGCTAAAGTTAAATTGGGTTGCAGGTGACGCATTCACCAGTTACCAGATAAAAGGAACATGAACAGCATTGTCTTTACTGTCAAGCGTATCATAACCACCTTCACATTAAATCAACCGTTGTTATAGTTATTGCATTTCTCTCCAGCACACGATATTACATTTTCTTTTCTAGATTCTGAATAATTCCTTAAGGATTCAAATACGAATTAATAAAAGTCAGTCAAAGCATTGATATAGCTAAGATACTTTTCTCTAGCACATTTATCAATGTATGTTCCTTTCTAGATTCTCAACGATGGCTTAAGGATTCATGTAAGGATTAGTAAAAGGCAGTCTAAATTATAAATATGGTTGCAAAAAGAGTAAATTTAAGATGGAACGCAAATAATCTTCCAAACAGAAGTGTGTAGATTGAGTTCTATTTCTTTATTCTTTGTACGCATATATCGCACTTGCATTCTGTAGCTTGTATGTAGTTTTGTTCAAACCACAAATTTATAACTATGTTGCCAGGAAACAGAAAAGAAAACAGGTCTGAAACACAGAAATGCGGATTTTCAAAAATCCCTTGGTTTGGAAATGTCCATACAATATACTATTTAAAAAATTTAAATATATATGAAAACAATGCATAATAATCATTTTTAGTCCATAAAAGATAAAACACTTAAAAAACATAGTACTCGTGAAAGTTCAAAACATTCAACATGCTTAAATTTTCAAACGTTCATGAATCATGTGGCATATCATGTGTTATAGCCCAAGTTCCTAATTTAAAGACAAAATGTATATTCA
The DNA here is from genome assembly GCA_037957365.1 of Torreya grandis. Taxonomy (NCBI): domain Eukaryota; kingdom Viridiplantae; phylum Streptophyta; class Pinopsida; order Cupressales; family Taxaceae; genus Torreya; species Torreya grandis. Next base: position 1,699,175 of record JARHVA010000262.1, on the reverse strand, counting down.
AATTCCTCCTTGCTCTTGTAAAAAATAGACATGCTTAAAATTTCACATGTTCATGAATCATGGGGCATATCATGTATTATTGCCCAAGTTCAAACCTTAAAGACAAAATGTAAATTCAAAGGAAAAACCAGCAATGGCTGTCTCCAAAGTCCTCCTTGCTGCACTGGCTGCCTCCTAAATTCATCCTTGCTCTTATAAAAAACAGCAATGATGAGAGTGTGTTTTTCCATTGCATTAAGTGTGTTTATATAGATTTAACATAATGTATTCTAAAAGATTAGGTTTTTTTTTTTTAGCTTTTCTTTTGACTTGGTCAAAGACCTGTGAATCGCCAAAAACTCCCCAGCACGTGCCGGAAACGTACCTTATGTTTCTAGCAATGCCCGGATGTTTCTGGGCAGAAACGTGGGGGTGGAGGAGGGGGTGAGCAGGTGGGGAGCACGTTTCCTTGCAATGTAGATTTATATGGATTATCTAATTCTGTAGCTTGTTTCAGCTAAGTTCTTAATCTTCACTTTAACATTGTTCCTAATTATGTATTGGACAATCGAAACAAGGACTGAAGGATCAAAACTCTAAATGGCTAAGTTATCTGTACAGCTTCAGGTATGGGGGTTCACCTTTTTCTTGTGCCCCAAGTATGGTACAACTTGGGAATGTCTGTGCAAAAAATGATAAAAAATATAAATAAAATGAGAAAAATTAACTTTAATATCAATAAGAGGTATAGTGTTTCCACAATCAATATGGTGCAGAGTGAATTGATTCTAGATTAAACTTTGTAAGCGATTTTTGATCAACATTTTGAATCACACTCTGTGATCCTGGATCACACTCCGTGATCCATAATATCAACGTTATGTGCAAAAAATAAACTAAAAAATAAAAAAATACTACTAATATTGATAACTAAATTAGCTGTAATATCAATAAGAGGTATAGTATTTCCACAATCAATATGGTGCAGAGTGAATTGATTCTAGATTAAACTTTGTAAGCGATTTTTGGATCAACATTTTGAATCACACTCTGTGATCCTGGATCACACTCCGTGATCCATAATATCAACGTTATATGCATAAAATAAACTGAAAAATAAAAAAATGCTACTAATATTGATAACTCAAATATTATATGAGTGATGACATATGGTATATCACATATTATCTATTCAAAATAGAAAAATAGTCAATGATAATAGTTAAACTCAAGAACTACGTGAATAAATCATCATATTGCTCTTCATCAATAGCACTCAAATCAGCAATTGGTTCATTAGAAATAGATACCATAAGACTTTAACAGCAGTTTAGCTAGTTTTGTGTGTGTGTGTGTGTGTGTTGTGTTTATTATTACTGTCATACCCCGACCAGCACTGTTTTTTTATTATGTTTTCATTAAGAAAAGTGATCCAAGATAACAGAAGAACCCAAGAGGTACCCGTTACCAGTTCCAGAACCATGTTGTTACAGGTACGAGGACCTCCAGGGAAGTACCTTGCAACATAGCTAAATTGCAACTAAAACCAATCTAAAATTTCCATTGAGCTGATATTTATTTTTCTAGATGACTATTTTCATTTATAGCCATGCAACAAGACTTGAGATGCTGTCCTTGACATGGCAAAGAGACGCTACATTCATTGAACATTTAGGGATATACACATCACAAAGTGCACTCTTCTTTTTATCATTTCAATATTCGAGTATGTGAGAACTTTAATTCACCTTAAGTGTTGTGGTTTATAAGATTGTTCCTTACACAAATTTCTATTATTAAAGTTTTAGGGCTAATTATTTTTCTTCAAATGCTTGAGGAATGCTTCTAAGCAACAGAGTGGAACTTTTAAAATACATAAGTTTTCTCATTTTCTACCGAAATTTTCTGCCAAAATGCTTCCCAAGGCTTGAGCCTAATTGAAGCAGAAGAAAAAGATCCAAATAGCGAGGAGGGATAAACCACAAGCTGGGTTTACTTCCATGGTAGATATGGGGCAATTCATAGAAAATGACTACAAAGAAGTGTTTCATGCATGAAAGGGTGTCATTTGTCCCAATTCAGTTGTGATGTTCAATCACAAGGTAACATGTAGATATGGCTGCATATGACACCATCATAGAAAAGTTTCTAGCCAAAACCTATACAATGCTTCACAAAAATAAGATCTGCCTACTCCTCAAGGGAAGCATAAGAATCCAATTCAAAAAATTTACCTAGAAAAGGATGCAATTTATCTTGAAATTTATGGTGGCAAGAAGCCTCATTCCATGCCAACCTTTGTCACCAACAAATTGTTTGCATTAAAACATTCCAAAGATACCGGTTAGCCCATTTGAGCAAAGGAACCTGGTTTGGGTACATATCGGATCAGGGTTCGGGTCCAATACTACCCAGATTTGACTCGACTTCATCCTAGCAACCCAAGTTCGTCTAGGTTCTTTTGCAGAAGAACCTAGGCGAACCTGGGTCACTCAAGATGACCCTGGGCAGAACCCAACAATTAAAACATTTTTTTTTTCTCAAATTCTCATAAAAAACAACGATTTAAAAAACACATTGCAAACCCTAAAAGTTAAGTGAAAAACAAAAACATAAGATAAAAGAAAACAAATTATTATCATAACATTTGGCACTCGGTTAGTATTTTGTGATTAGTTTCATATTTTGTTTTTAATATCAATATGCATACTATGTGTTAATGACAATATCACTAAATTCTTATTTATTAGGTTATACTTTCCATTATTTTTATTTTTTATATATTTTTTGTGTGGCCGAACCCAAATAGGACCCAAGGGAAAAAAATTGTTGTACCGACACACCCAATCCTTTGAACACAAACCCAAACTAGTAACTTATGAATATTATAGACAATATGCCTCGGCCAGCAAGACATTCAACAAAATTTTACAGAAGTACAAAGATTAAAGCCCCAATCAATCTTAGTGGGATAAAATTCACAACAAGGGAGTCTTTTGAGGTTGGTGAATGCAAAGCTATCAGCCTTCAAATTGTAAATAGAGAAGTGGCAACCTTGTGGCCTTGTTCTCAAACCTCTACAAGAAAACAAAGTTGGGTATACTGAAGCATATCCCAAATGCTGAAAAGGAGAAATGGTTAAATTATGATTGTTTCAAAGAAATCCTAGATGACATGGTTGAAGCAAATAACCCACCCACAATCAAGAAAATAGAAAATTTTGATTACATAAGTGCTTTATCAAAGGAAGAGGAAGAGGTGGTGACTTGTTCCAAAAAACAAACTGTAGAAGTCTCTACCATCGACTTGTCCATCTAGAATAGGAAAGTGGAGGAATTCCACTTGTTTTTACTTGATCTTGTTGGGATAAGGAAAATGAAGTTTGATCTTGTTCGAGATAAGGAAAATGAAGTTCAAGAATCCAAAGAAGGGCTTGTGGCAATGGAAGAGACAACCGAAAGAAATCAACCCTAATTTCAATCAGTTGCAGTTTCCAAGATGACAACTATTGTGATCTAAAAATGGATCCAGAAAAATAACATAGTTCAGTTGGTTGAGATAGTCAACTCTACTTCATAGTTTGTATGACTAATGAAGTGTTTTGAGACATGTTTTCACTAACTCCAAGAAGAAACATTGGACGAATAGAGATGAAAAAGCAGAAGACAAGTGCAGAAAGCTTTTGTAGGACATGTTTGGCTACTTACGAACCCATACATTAGGTTCAGTACATTATGTTTGGCTACATACCACCTCGTATAAGAAAAATTTCTGAACTCAAGCATCTCAAAGGAAGGCAAGTGTTTCTCCTTTCGTCTTTTTAATTGTTTTTCCATTTGAGGTCTCTAGCCTGTTTAGTTTGTCATGCATTTGTATAAATATCAGTATTACATGCATCTCAAGGACAAGAGTACGGGGTTTCGAGGATGACAAGGAGATAGGGTTTTGTGAACAATTATTAAATTATTTAATAATAAATACAAAAATAATTAAAGTTTCTTTGGGTTGTTGTGTAGCAATTAAGTATATACACTTGTATAGGAGCAAACTAGGTTCAAATCCCACTAGCAGTCAGGCAACCTACAGCAAGGTACACCTAAAATCCACTTGATGATGTGATGCAATAGCAAGAATGGCCTATTGACGTATTGGACGATTTGTTATATGAGGACTAGGAGACCCAATTGTGTTCCCAAATGGGTGAGGGCCAATCCAACCCCTCATTCAAGCAATAATCTTTAAAAAATTTAAATAAAAATTAATTAAAAAAAATAAAATATTATTAAAAATAATTTTAAAATATAAAATTAAAACAAAATAATAATAAATACAATAAAAAAGACATTGGGGATGTCATGGCATCCTTAATACATCCCCCTTTTTAGGGGATGTCTCATCCCCCAATACCAAGGACATTCAAGACATCCCCTGAACCCCGCACATCCCCTTATAACACTAACAAATATATTTATTGGATTCATGTCTTGGCATTCAATAGATATTTAATTATCAAATATGGCATTGTTGATCATTCCAAGAGTTATAGGATGATTGTACAACTAAATACTACATTACCGAATACATCCCTAGGGAGCCCAAAAACGTCAAGGAAATGCTCCCGGGTACGGGAGCGTGGGGGAAGCGTGGAGAAAATGTCCAAGGATACTCCCTAGGTGTTTCCGCCGCACTCCTTGCCTTAAAAACATCTTTTTTTTTTCAATTTCGCCCAATGAAAAGTCAAACATGGACTTCAAAATACAATTAAAAACAAACTAGAGTGGATTCCCAACCCTAAAGACAACATTCTCACACAAACAACCTCATTACAAGGAAGAGGCAACAAAGTGTTGGGATGTGAACCTATAGACTATTGACTCAAATGCCTCCATTGCCTGCCTTTCATTGCTTGACATGGAGCTAGTCGGTGCTTCACATGACCTGCATAGTGGAGCTAGTAGGAGTGGCACTGTTGCTACTTGTGGTTCTAATGAACCGCGTGATGATGAAGAGATTGCATTCAAAGAGGAAAATGAATATAGTGCATCATGAATATGTCGATGTCTTTATTTTGTCCATACATTGTAACATTTGCACCACGTACCTATTATAAAATTAATCTAAGTTTACCCGTTGAATATTATGATATTTGGGATTGAATTATGAGTATGTTTTGTGGTTATTCAACTTATTTTGTCTCCTCTATGCATATTATGTGGTTAATTTTGCTTATATGGCTATACTTTTATATTTTTTATAAATATTTTTGTACGGTCGTATCCAAAACATATCCAAACCCCCCAAAAAAAAACCCCGTATCCCAGTATCTGATTCTCGTAACCATATCAATATCAGTAATGTAGACTAAATACATTAGTGAAACATATGGATTAAGCAAGTTTTACATAGCAAGGGAAGCATGCAGAGCATTCTAGAAGTGCTCAAGATAGCCCATGGTTTTCTTGGAGGCTTAAATTGAGCAATTGGCTTTTAAATATTGCAATATGATAGTGGAGATGAGGGGGTACAACCCAACTGTTTTAGAGTTTTCCCGCATTGAGTTTTTACAAGGTAAATTCTTCCATTAATTCTCTCTTTTCAATTTTTGTTTAACCTTTCACTTGCTTAATTTCATTCTATGCAACTACTTCACAAATTCAAGCACTTAAACAAGCATATAAATTACATACTCAATTGATAACAAGCATAGTTGTTTATTACAGTAAGTAGAACTAGATCTCAGTCACATAGAAGTGAAAGAATCACCATACTTTTCATTACATTATTGATTTTGTGGATTGGAAAAGTCACGTATCAGTAGTAGCATAAAGGGGTGTGAAATCTTATTTAAAGCATTGCAGGCATGTATTTGAGCATGTACACGTTGCAAATTGAATGAAATATGTAGATTGCAGCCTATAGCTGTATCAAACATCAATTTTTCACCTTATGTATGTTGGTTTCATTAGCATATTGCAATTGGTCAGCATTTGAGTAAAGTTTAAGACTTGTTGGTGAATCGTATATTAGAATGTCCAATACAATTATGGATCATATTGGGCATACTTCAATGATCATTCATGTGCAACATAGGTCCCATCATCACTTCTAAACAAGATAGTGATAAAGAAAATAAAGGGAAGATAATTATTGGCCCTTCCACTAACTTTGAGAAAACAAGAATGAGAATGGTTATTTCTCCTCAGCACTAGAAAATCATTATAAAGGAAACTCCTCAGCCCAACTATATGTCAAAAAAGGTATGTGCCCATAAAAGATACAGCGATAGAAGAGCTAGAGGTCTAAAGCAAGAATGAAGCCTTGATTGAATCTTCTATTCAAATACCAAAACCCTCATAAGGTATCCCAAAGCTTGATGCAACAAAGAGCCATAGCAATTGAAAGTGAAAGTAGTTATCAACAGAGTTTTCTAAGCAAACAACTCCAATCGACTTCTTAGGTGACTTAATCGCCTCAGACAAATTCACAACCAATTCATGAGCATAAAGGTCCAAAAAACCTAATTGATTTTAGTGGAGGGAGATCTAACAAGACCACTCCTTCAGTTAAGAACAAATCAGCATACAAACTCTGGAAGATCTAACAGTATACTCCTCTAAGACAATCTCCAACAACCACTGCACTAAGTATTGGAAATGTAGTGGGATAAGAAGTTGGAGGAGATGATGGAAATTGGGAAAAGGATAAGAACCAAGAATTTTAAGAGGAACAGAAGAAGGTGATGAAAAAATAATAAATGCAAGATAAAGGAGGCAATCCTAAGAAAATCAAGGGAAACAGCCTTGGTTACTCAAGAAAAAGGCCCCAGGGAAACCTGAGCTGCTAGATGAGTTGGAAATTTTCATAAAGGTGGTGAGATAACCAATGATCCCTCCTACCCTTAATTCATCATGGTTTGCAAAACATTCAATTCAGTACCACTCTTGATCCAAGTTTGGCTTCACCCTGCAAACTTTGGCATGTTGGCAATCAATTCTAATGTTAATTAATCAGAAAGAGATCTCATCTCCACAAATGTCAAGCAATATAAGACGAAAATAGATAAATAAACTATGGATGCAAAGGAAGCCTTGGGGCTTGATGAAAATATAGGAAGGCTTACAAAAAACAAATTGGATAAGATATACTTAGCACAATAGAAATAAATGTTTGTGAAGAAAATAAAAGGAGATGGATGTGGTGCAGCTAAAAATCAAGTTAAAGAATGTGGAGATATATGAGCTAAAAAAGAACTAGCCAGCCAAATATCTGAACCTGCAGATGACAGAAAAACTCAAGAACAAACCATAGCACCAAGAAACTCCAGCATGGGGATGAGGTCCACATTTCTGTTCATGTACGCACATTTTTTGTAACTATATTTATATATAACAAATTTGTACCCTTATTCATTTATTCATGTACCCTGATTTGAACAGTTTCCCTGTACACCCCGTCTCCAGATAAATATGGTAAAAACATTATTATGCCCTGAACAAGGCCAGGCTATTAGACAACAAGGAGATCAAAATTGTCTTAGCCTTTAAAGAATTTGTGGCAAATTTACTACAGATAGAATTCTGTTGACTCGAGGAGCATGCCTAGCTGGCATGGGGTATTCTGTCTATTGTTTCTAGTTACACTAAACAAATTACTGAATATCAGACAACACCCTGCCTCCTATTTGTATTATTCTGAAATGAAAGCAATCAAAAACAATTGAAACTAAAGTCCTTTTGCCTCAAAAAAATTGAAATTAATTTCACGAGATGAAGGTTGGACACAGTCTGTGTTCACTTAATTTTTGAAGAAATCGTGAAAAAAATCGTTTTCACTCTCCATGTTATTTAAATAATGCCAGATCTCTTTCTCATAAACTTTTATTATGATTCATGAAATTGCCTTAATAGATGTTATGTAATTTTATTTTGTCCCACAAACTAAGTTGTTGAGAAGATGAGGTAGCAATTGCTTCAGCCTCTCCCTTGGGTGCCGTTTTTCCATTCCCAATAGCTATCACACGAGACCAACATGCCAAGTTTCTCGCTCTTCCCATTTTGTGTTTCTCATATTCTTTTGCAACTCTATGTCCACTCCCGACCCCTCTCAGCAACCAGGTTGAAAATCCCCTTTGGAAGGCAATGCATGGTCCCTTTCTTCAGCATTCTGCAAGGGTGGCTCAAAGATTCTCAAATTCTCCACATTTTGCCACTAAATACATATGCATATAGAGAGGCAAATTCAATCTGAATGCATTATCACCCACTTGTTTTTCTATCTCAAAAGGTCCATTGCTTGACAGTTTTAGCTTACCTTGTCATTGAATTCACTCCTTGCTCAAGTGAATCCATATCATGTTTCCAACCTAGAAATGATAATCCTCTCTATGATGGTCATGATGAGCTTTGTTCTTGCCTGGTGACTCCTTTAGATGCTTGTTAAACCTATGGTGTAATAGGTGTAATAGAGCATGTAGCTCATCCTCTCAATGAATCTTGAGGGTTTGGTTGTTTCAGAACAAGCTTCTTCATCATCACCTTCTTGTTGTCAATATACAGCATCACATGGTATGAGAAAAAAATCACCAAAATGAGTCTCAAATGGAGAAAATTGTTTGGTTGCTTCAGAACAAGCTTCTTCTTTGTCCCCTTCTTGTTGTCAATATACAATATGACATGGTATGAGAAGTAAATCACCAAAATAACTCTCAAATGGAGAAATTTGTGAAGAAGAGTGCATTACCCTATCATACTAGAGTTGAACATACGCCAGACTCTCGTCCCAAGTCTTCCAGTTACACTTACTGTATTCCCTCTATAGCTGTACCAATGCCCAGTTTACTACTTTTGTATCGCCATTGAGGAGTGGATCTTGTCAAACTTGTATCAATATTTTCCCACAACGTGATCTAAAATTTGCATGAGGACCATAATCCTATGTCAAAAAAGATTGATATAGGTAGCCCAAAGTGCACCCGTACCTTGAGAAGAACATGCGGATGGCTTTTTGAACCGAGATTGTCTTTTGACATGAGATTAGTATAAAAATCTAAGTAATCCAATCAATCTTGTTGTGTTCTCATCAATCCACTTACGAAATCCGTTGAGATAATAAACTAAAACTGAAACTCAAAAAATGGACTCTAAATAAAAAGATGACAATCTATTCAAGCACTTCTCCTCCGAGTGCCAACACAGAAATCCCCATCAAACCCAAAATAAGAAGAAACTGACACCACGTAATACACAAAAACATTTTAAAATACATCGCACAAATAAAATGTACAGAATATCCAAGTCATGGAAACAAGAAAGGTTCCGAAGGATGGATAACCTGAAGTTCATGATTTTTGATGGCCACATACACTTCAAATATGATTATCCTAGATTTTAAAATTATCTTGATTGTTTCTAATCTATAGGAGGAATTATAACTAGAAAAATAAATAGAGTTGTTATTTACCCTAAGTTCTGATGGAGTCTTTCTCTTTCCAGCAGCAGCTTCTTTAAGGGACTTTTGACCTTCCATAGAAGCATTAGAATCAGAAGCAAATAAAGGCGCCATCAATCTCGCAGTTGCAACCTCCCCCATGTCAAGCTATGTCTCGCCTCCTCAATTATGGATTTGCAATCTCATTCTCGACCAGGATAATCTGCTTCAAACCTTTAAATTAGGGTTTTTTAAAAATAGAACATTAGACTGAATGCTTGTAACGGTTAGGGTAAATTGGGCATTTTGAGAAATTTACTGTAATAGTCCCCCATAGTGTTGTTTGCAGCCATTTTTTTCCCGTAGCATACCTGGTAGGAATCGATCCTGCGTCTCCTGCCTTGAGAAAATATAAAACAGTCGCTGTAATGAGGAGACAACAGTAATTGTAGAAAGGCTTCAAATTTGGATGAGCGGGAAAATACGTAGGGGAATTTCGAATTAGAATAAGATGAATGACGGGGGCAAATCAAAGTTACTTTATGATTTCAATTATGAAGAACCTAAATCTTGTGGCGAGATAATGATGGAGACGTTCATGGTTGTCACTGCTTCAACTAAAAATGTATTTAAAATAATTTTAATTATTTATTATTTTATCAAAATCAGTGAATTAAACAATGTGTTTGTTCAATTTGACAAATTTAAGTAAAATTAGAATGTATAATATATGCAATAAATCATATAGGATTGATTTGAAATTTATTATTTTTAGAAATATGTTAAAAAGGGAAAGTATTAAAAACAAATAACTTAGTTGGCATTCAGATCCGATGGATTGTAATAGAGATTGTGTGATTAATTGTGAGATTGTGTGAGGTCATTATGAATCAAGCACAGGGCTTTGTATAGATCTAGGACAACGTTGTGTTATTCAAATAAGGTTGGTCTTCGTTGCCTTATATAAGGTACGTCGGCATCCGGTAGAGTTTTTGCCCTCTATATGAAATTAGATGGTGCGCCTACCCCTATAAGTCATGTGTGTGTGATCGAATATGTTTAATTCATTTTTGGAGTCGTGTGTTTTCTTCTTCACTTGGAACCCTAATTCAATAAACAAATATAAACGAATACAATAAATAGGAAAAAAAATAGACATTGAAGTTGGCTTGACCTCAACACCATATGTGTTGAGTATTTCTTATATACCAATACTTTGAACACAGATCAAATTCCATTTAGTTTACCTGTGCTAAGGTGGTGTGTGTAAAATATCGTTGTAATGTTGCATGTTAGTGCAATCATTGTGTAATTATGTGTTTTAACAATGACTTGTGACCTTCGAGGTGTATTCATACTAACTTCATGGTTACTTGGGTTGTGTGGACTCATAATTAGGTTTCCTCTCAATGTGCAATTACAATAATTTTGGTATTTGTTATATATAAGTCTCTTACTAACTATTAAACAAATGAATAGAAAACATGTTTATATAGTGGTCTTTTGGGAATTTTTTCGAATGGGACTGTGAAATGTGTGAGATGACTTGTCAGGTGAGTTTGAATTTGAGCAATTAGCCAATATTTGGTGAGAGGATGAAATCAACAGTTTTAAACACTACCAACAAACGAGATTGTCCTAAAGGAACGGTCTTCTCTGAGGAGGAGAAACAACTAAATTGAAAGTGTGGATCAGTCCAATGGTGAATTTAGGTTGCTTGGAGATGAATAATAGGAATATCAAGTATTATAATTACTTGAAGATGAGGATCGTTCGCATAGAAGTAGAGGAATAGTAGTTTAGAACCATGGAATTGAGCATAGGCTAAGTCTGTATAAGAAGTGGTCACTAATGCATTGTTTTAGCATTGAAAGTTAATTTTAGTATTTATATTTGCCCTTCTTTTATTCTAGTAATGCAGCAAAATAAAAGTACTAGACTAAAAGAAAAAGAGTTATACATGAGCTTACATGTGTTGAGTAGGCTTAAATATAAACACATGTTGAATTGTGCTTCATGTAAAACCTATAATGAAACATGTATAAACTAGTCCTTACTTAGGATGAAAATACAAAAGTAAAGACAAAAAACTTATAGATCAAATAACAAGAAACAAATACACATTTTCATGTACGTGAACTTGTGTACACACGAATAACACAAGTTAAATTATGCACTCCACTTCCTGAGGTCAGGTCGGGATAACCAGCATAATGGATGGGTGATAGGTGGATTTATGGAATGGGTTGGTTGTTAGGTGGAATAGCATTTGGAATGGGTGATAGCAAGGGGTTCTCATGATGGAACCAAAAGACCTACGCAATGTCATGTTACAAGTTAAGAGCATCTATCTATGTAGAAAAGAGCTCTAAGGTCCTTCAGTTACTAAGATAACAAGGAAGTGAAGCCCCTAATCGATGTTAGGATCGAGGAAATATAAATAGTTAGGTTGAATGACTCAAGGAATGAGATCAAATATATTCGGTTGACTACATTTGATCAATGTCATCCACAAATGAGAATGATATATGACAAGGCTAAACCTAAGGAAAAGAAATGGGAACAGAGGTGAGGATTTAGGCTTGAATCACCTTATATTGACAACCTATGTTTTGGGAGAGGACAATGATTAGTGGATCAAGAATTTATTCTTACTCCTCTAAGACACTAAGAGCGTCAACAATGAGGTGTAGAATGGGTGTAACACAAAAAACTTTGATTCTCAATTTAATATTAATATTTGATTGTGTATTGATTGTGAGCCCAGGTGATTTGATCCTTAAAAAAATACCTTCTCTGACAAGATCGGGTGTCTTGAAAAGTTTCATCCAAATAAGATGAGGTAAAATGTAAGTGTATGAGCTTGTCTTAGCTAATGCTTTGTGGAAGGGCTTATTGTACCATTGAAGCAGGGTTTGACAAAGCTTTTGGTAGTTTAATTGTTTTTTGTTGTTTTAGAAATATAAGACTGAAATAAAAGCTAACTACTTGTTGAAATTAAATAACTAAAAGTAAATAATGATAAATAACTAAAACTGAAATGAAATAATGCTTATGTATGTATTTTCCAATTGATTTCCAATGCATGCAATGCAGAGAGAAAAAATTACTCTAAATATACAAATGTTGATTTTACTTTTCCTATATGCAAGCTAATTTATGTGATCTTTTTGATATATTTTGCAGGGTGCAGATGAATGAATCTAGTATGTAAGCTATGCTTTCCTAACATGTAAGTAAATGCAAAATCAAATCTATCTCATAAACAACAATACTATAAATCATCTAATAATTCTCTTTGCAAATGCAATATAAATTAAGTTTTGTTGTTTCTAGGTGGATGCACACTAGGTTTGAATAATTTGTTCCGAATAAAATGAATATTTAAATTCTAATTTTCTAAAAAACTAAAAACATCATTTCTAATTAATTTAAAAATTTAAACATAAGCAAAACAATGCCTATTGATTACCTTAATTTGACTAGGGTTTTTTACTTGCTAGTGTGCATACTTGTATATGAGTGAAACGTTGTTTCAAATTGAAAATTGATTGTGACTACAATTGAATGTATTTTGATTTGTTTTCTAACTTCTATATATGGTTTGGATGCAAATATATATGTTATTAATAAATCTATTAAATGGTAGCAAACAACAAACAAAATTAACTAATGTTTTTGTGCAAGGTGGGAGAGAGAAGATTTTTTTTCCCTATCATATTTACATTTTCAAATTAAATATTCAAAATAATGTAAGAAAGGAAACTAATCTACTATGACATACTAAACATAATAAATAAATCTATACTAGAAAATTTCCAACTCGATCAAATCGTAGATCAGTTGAAAGTAAGAGTAGTATTGGTGATGTGGTCCTCTATGTGCTAGTTCCTTTGCTCAACAAATGATTGTAGGAACTCTCTAGCTAGGAGGATGGTCAAATAACAACAAAAGAGAGAAGATGAGAGAGACATAATTCTAAACAAATAACAACTAATTGCGGTTGGTCAAGAACATTACTTATAAAGGGTTATTTTTTAAACAATGACTCTCCTTGCTTGTAATTATATAGTCAACATGAAACTGATCAAATTAAAGCTGTAAAGTAATGCTAAGTAAGTTGTGGTTGTAAAAAGCTTCAAAACTCCATGCTCTAATATAAATTTCTAGATCCAAAAATAAGCCAAAATTGGCCTACTTATAGAAGAGCAATGGAGGTTGTATGGATAAGTTGGAATGAGTGGAACTAGGCGTTTAACTTAGGAAAAGTTTGAAAATAAATAAAAACAAGAGTATAAGTGAACTAACCTAGATTAGAGGTAAAATCAAGGCATAAAAAGTAAGAAACGCAAAGACATCATGTAAAAACATGTGAAAGCCCAAGTTATAGGAGCTAATTTCAGAATACAAACTAAAGGTGACGAAACTACTCCTTTTTATAGTGGCAATCATGTAGCCACTAGTCCAAATGATATAACCACCACCTTAAATGATGAACTACAACATGCCATGATGAAATTGTGCTATATGTGATAGTTCTATCACTTCTAAGGTGGTTTCATAATTATCACAGTGATTCCATCATCAAGAGGGGCGGTTTTATCTCCTAATAAAAGTTTTTAAAAATAGGCTAACACAAGCTGCAAAGGCCAAGCAAGAAAGAGCGGCCAAGAGAAGGAATAGGGAATCAAAAGGGGCAGGGGATTAGAAATAATCCATCTAAACATAAATAAGAGATTACCACATCATCATTAGACATCATACTGGAATGTATCACTATATAATTTTTAGGTGCATACATATTACTCCCTTAGGATGATGTTTTGTCATGAATTGATGAAGGTGTGGTCTTGAGTAGTGGCATACCGAAGGAATTTATAAATATTTACTTGACTTACGTAAGTGGTGGAACAAAACCAGCTGAGACTGTGTGCAACTTGTAGACAAAAGACATGAATCAAGTGCAATGTAATGAAAACATGAAAAATAAGCTATGAAATCAAATCATGAACAAGAGTACGTACCATACGTATAGGGAAGATAATACTATCTAAACCATCCCATAGGGGGACTGGATTTAGGGGCAAGTTGTCATGTGTTTTTAAAACCACAAAACACTCTACAAAATATTAAAATTATATTAAAACATTAGTTTTGAAACATGAGTTGTGAAATTTAGCAGTAAAATAACTCATAAACATGAAAATATATTTTAAATGCAAAAATAAACAAAAATTTGAAAGTTTTCAAACAAAACATCTAATTTGGAGCTTATTATAATAAAAAACTTGTCAAAAACAAATCCATTTATACCAGCTAATTTGAGAGATTTTTGAGCTTTGGGTTACATGTGACATATTTGAATAAACTAATAGTCAATGGGTAGAGCATGAGACAAGGACGACTAATGTGCCAGCAAGAGGTAGAGCTAGGCAGGGACATGTGTGTTCTAATTATTCTTGTGTTTTTGCCCTAATTTCAAAATTTGGCTCACAATGTGTTTACATCTATTAAAATTTGTATATTGTTATATGTATGGGAATGGGGGGCTGTGTAGGTTAGAAAAATGTGAAAATTTGAATGTTTTGGATGATTTTTTGGGACTTTTTTTTAGGGAGGGATTTAGGGAAACTTAGATGGCAAACTAAACTATCAATTGAGGATGAAACCACCGATCCTCGTAGACTTGTGATTATGTAATCATCGTGGTGAAACTATAACCACCATGATTTGCAAAGAGGGTAGTTACACATTTATCATCTGTAAATAGGGGCAATTCCATCACTTAGGAACCAAAGGGGTAATTTTAGATTTTTGAAGGACAGGGTCAATTTTTTGAGTTGACTTCAGATCTTTACTTGTTACAGGGTACTATATTCATTGGAGTAGAGTAAGGAAGTAGGAGTGGCTTCCCTGTGTGATGGCATTGTTGATAACAATTGAGTTGGTTAACTTGTCAGGGGATCTAGCTCTACCAATTAGAGCACATATGATTACTTCTCGTATTAGCAATTAAACACGAAATTATACCAGAATGATAAAGTAGCTAGAAACTTGAGACAGCAAAGAATTTGAGAGACAATACACACTCTTGTATTAAATATTACTAGAAGAAAATACAATAAGGAAGATGCCACTTCTTCCTCCACCTCAAAGGCTTGCCACACCTCAAGACCTTCTTCCCTCTCTCTCTTGCTCAACACAACAACTCTAAAGCCTAAGTTATTATCCCTCCTTGAATGCTTCAGCTGATCTCCTTGACCTTGCTAGCTTCAATGCTTTTACTTGCCTTCTTCTTCAATACAATACATGCCTTATGGGTCTTTAAATAGGATCCCATGCTTACAAAAATAGAACTCTAGTTGCAATAATTAGACACGCAGCTCGTGACTATAATTAGTCATTTAACATGCAAACACTCGCTTCACTTAACTGACTGTTCGTCAACAGCAGTTCTGGAAATACACAGGTGACCGACGCCGGTCCCTGCTTGTCTGGTGCTGCCGACGTCGGTCGACTGTCTGCTGTTGCCGATCTCCTTCTCCACTATCTGTGACCGACGTCGATTATACTGCCGACGATGGTTCCTCTGGTTCTTCAGCATCCTCTCTTGTGTCTGTAAATAGTTGAAGCTTTTAGCTCCACACCTTAACAATCTCCCACTTGGAGATAAACAGCTGCAACTTGTATATGTACCTGTACACCATCTATTTTGTTCCTTAGGCTCTGTATTCCTCTTCAACATCACTCTTAAAGACCAACCACCACGCAAACCTGTGATGCAATATCTGTATCTTATGCCACAAGAATTTTGCTGCTCCCAAATTCTCCATGACACACTTCTGAACCAACTCTACCCTTAGCTCAGAAAACTCCCCGTATATGAAACCCTGCAACAAGTAACACAATACAGTAACAGGATAATGTAGCTAATATTATCCAACCTAGTAAAGATAAAATACAATGGTCAAACCTCTATTGTTCTACAGCCTACTCAAGACCATATACCATAGCCTTCTGTCTCATGTGTCCATCCACTCTCTTCTCTAAAATGGGAATCCATCCCTCTATCCAGTGCTTTCTTCCAGCTGACAACACTACCAACAAATACATGTTTGGTTCTCTAAGGACTCACACTCCTCATCCATGCCAAGCTCCCACTATTTCTGGATTCTACCTGCATTGCTTCTTCCATCTTCCTAGTTCATGACTATCAGTAAGCAATATAAAGAAGGTGAACAACGAATATGAGGTTCACATACCTTTCCTGACCTCCACATGGGTGTTTGAGACTTATAGATCCACCCAACATCTATTTCAGTGACCGATATCGGCCATCTCCCAGTCTGCTCCCGACCGATGTCGGTTCCCTGCACTGACCCTGACTACCGACGTCGTTTCCCTAGCCGACGCCGGTGTCCCTCCTGTCGATGTCGGTCCTTATGACCAACGTCAGACTTCTCCAGTCCAACCTACCGACCCTGCTGGTCTGCACATGACCGATGTCGGTATCTAGATGACTGACGTCGGTGCCAAGCTACCGACATCGGTGTCTGTGTGTTCCTGTAAGTGATGAAATTTTCATCTGCGAGATCTTCTTGGATCAAACCTCTGTCCATGTTGCCCTGCTCATATTTATTCAGCCCCTGTGACTGATCTCTGTCCTTCATCTCCTCCATAAACACCAAGGCTTCTTTGTTCCTGTCAAAAGCATCAAATTTCCTCTTTCTGCAATGAACTGTATCTATGCTTTTCGAATTTGAACACATACCTTTTGAATCAAGAACTTCCATTCCCTTCCTATTCTTGTGACCAAGCCTATTAGGCCACATCTTCGAGTCTACACCAGAAGTAGAATCAGTAATACAAGTAGACAGATAAAGAGTATCTACTTTCTTACCTCTTGCTAGAACAAGTGCTCCCTTGGTAACCTTCCAAGAATCCGTTGTGAGGGTTATTGTGCATCCCTCATCTCCCAACCTTCCTATAGAAATCAGACTCTGCTTCAGAATTGGAACATGCATGACCTCTTTCAACACCCATGTGTTGTGAATCTGCAATCTCAGCTGCACTTTCCCTTTGCCAACTATCTGACAAGGCGTACCATCCCCTAAATAAAGAACTCCAAAGTCTCCCTGTTCATACTCATAGAACAAATCTCTGTTTGGGGATGCATGAAAAGATGAACCAAAATCTAAAATCCATGATCCTACCTGACTATCCGAAGAAAGTATGAGAGCATCCTGCATCACGATATTTGCATCCTTTGCTTCTTCCATACCTGCATGTTGATTCTCTTTATCTCTCAACCAACACTCCTTCTTCGTGTGTCCTTTCTTTCCACAAAACCAACAGGTAATACCTTTGGACTCGGATCTCCTTCCCGACCTTGATTTCCCTTGCTCAACCTTCTCCCTTTGCCTTCCCCTGCTTTTTGCACTTAGAGCATTCCCTGATGATTCACCTGTGCTTCTCCTATGTATTTCTTCATTCAAGATCACACTCACAACATCATCAACTTTTAAGATTTTAGAAGCAGATGCATAATTACTTACTGCCATAACCAAACCGTCCCAACTTTCAGGCAAAGAACATAAAATCAAGAGAGCCTTTACCTCATCATCAAAAACAATATTGACTGAAGCTAGTTGGTTTACCAAACCATGGAAATCACTGAGATGAGTATGTACCGATCCACCTTCCTGCATTTGCAAAGTAAATAGCTGCTTCATAAGATATACCTTATTAGAAGTTGAGGGCTTTTTGTATAAATTCGCCAAGGACTTTATCAACTCTTTCGTTGTCTTACACTGTGATAAGCTGGAAATCACAAACGATGCAAGGCTCAACCTTATGGAACCAAGAGCCTTCCGATCAAGAACGTTCCATTCTTCATCCTTCATATCTGTGGGCTTGCATGCAACCCCACCCAACGGTAAGTACAAATCCTTCTGATACAGATAGTCCTCAATCTGCATCCTCCAATGTTGATAATTCTTGTCGTTAAACTTCTCCATTCGTAGTCTACTTTCTTCTGCCATTGCTGAACTCCCACTCAATCAGAAAACCCTGTGAATGACCTGTAATAAAAAAACAATACCCTGCTTCCTGCAAACCGTAGCTCTGATACCACTTGTCAGGGGATCTAGCTCTACCAATTAGAGCACATATGATTACTTCTCGTATTAGCAATTAAACACGGAATTATACCAGAATGATAAAGTAGCTAGAAACTTGAGACAACAAAGAATTTGAGAGACAATACACACTCTTGTATTAAATATTACTAGAAGAAAATACAATAAGGAAGATGCCACTTCTTCCTCCACCTCAAAGGCTTGCCACACCTCAAGACCTTCTTACCTCTCTCTCTTGCTCAACACAACAACTCTAAAGCCTGAGTTATTATCCCTCCTTGAATGCTTTAGCTGATCTCCTTGACCTTGCTAGCTTCAATGCTTTTACTTGCCTTCTTCTTCAATACAATACATGCCTTATGGGTCTTTAAATAGGATCCCATGCTTACAAAAATAAAACTCTAGTTACAATAATTAGACACGCAGCTCGTGACTATAATTAGTCATTTAACATGCAAACACTCGCTTCACTTAATTGACTGTTCGTCAACAGCAGTTCTGGAAATACACAGGAGACCGACGCCGGTCCCTGCTTGTCTGGTGCTGCCGACGTCGGTTATACTGCCGACACTGGTTCCTCTGGTTCTTCAGCATCCTCTCTTGTGTCTGCAAATAGATGAAGCTTTTAGCTCCACACCTTAACATATCTTGGATAGAGCCAATCTTATATGCATGACACAAGTGGGGATCATCCCTATCTTGAACAAGTTATTATGTGATATGTTAACATATTGGGATCCTAACCAGAATACCTTCATGTTCTCTCAAGCCTAAAGGGAGTAGACTATCCCTCTTATAAATGTTTATAGGATTATTGACCCTTTGATGAGGGGTCAATTAGTGACCCTCTGGGAGGTGACTATTAGGATTGAGGTGGAGGATTAGGCTAGCCACTTTGGGGGTGGTGATGCACTTGGTGTGGGTGTTAAATGTGGGGTGAGACTTTTGAGATTCAAGGATAAACACTTCTCAATTTATAGAAGGTGATCATCGATATCCTTGCCTCCTAACTGGTGGGATTCAAGGGTACAAACAAGATACTATACAATTAGTCCTAATCATGTATCAGATTAAGGAAAAAAGATCTAGATACTCATGGAGCTAGGAGATCTTGGCCCACACTTATAGAAATTTGTAATGTGTGGCTTGATTGGAAGCATTTTCTATCAGTCACCCACACTCCTCATGAGTTGGGCATATGAAATGATGATTCCCTACTAGAGGAAAGTGGATATTGGGGATGCAGGGGCTATCGAGGCCTCAAGATGTATAGACCTAGCATTGTTTTATGCTTTACCCCCAGTTGTTGGGACCCTGATGGTAGTAGATTTGATAGGCCTGCCCTATCAAGGCACAATTAGACAGTGGGATGGGGAGGTCATCTATCTTGCAGTTACCACTAAGTCCACTCGGGTTTGAGATAGGGTTTTATAGATCAAGGTGCACCTAGTAGACATGGTGTTATAATAGTTTGGCATGTCCTTCATAGGCAACCTCCTATATCTGACAGTGATTTACAAGGGCATGTGTGAAACACGAACAAGGAGACTGTGATGGTTGTCTTGACACCTACTTATATGGGGAGTGTCTATGACTCAATGGGTCCAACCAAGAGCTGCATAGGCAATTAAAAGAGGAGTAAGACAAGATCTAGGGGGCAATAACATGTGGCCCCACCACCACCAACACCACACCAAGACCCTGCATAGTAGGATCATGCACAACAACAATAATTGATAGGCAAAGATAGTAAAGAGCCTAAACACATTGAGTTGGATGAGGACCTTAATTTGGATGAGGGTGAGGTTGCATATTATGACTATGATCTAGACTTGTATGAGGATGATCTAGGTAAACTATTAATTTGTGCAATCTAGCTTATTACTTGATACTTCATTTTTAGACTTTATTATTTTGCCAATTTATTTCTTTGATTTTTGCATGATTGAATATGACATTAATTCTTATACCCTATGATTATAGATACCTTGACTAGATATAGTACCATAATCAAGGATACCTTGATCAACCTATTTTAGTTGGACACAAATATGTCTAGAGATGAGTTGTTTGTAGATCCCAAATTGCGTGTCGGGATAGGTCAGCATATTGATGTCTTCCCTCTAGCCTACCATGTATTCATGGTACTGACCAGGTTGAGGGTGAAGAATAACACTATTTAGGTGAGAGCCAAGAGAGTAGAGGCCTTGGTAGACACGATGGTCTCTGGTGGAGGTTGGGATTATTCCAACTAATAAACAAGAGGTAGGCCTCACATGGATGTGTTGACGAGAGGAGAGATAGGAGCCCCTGGGCTGGAAAGAGAATTTTTGAGGTGACACTAGCACGAGACATCATAGGAGCCACAACCCTTGTCACTCTTTTGTATTAGAGGACATGGCCTTAAGATTGTTATTGTATGTTTTTTTATTGATTTTTGACATTTGAGACACCTTTAGTCTCTACGAAGGTGATTATATTAGATATTTATATTGAACAAACTCGATAATTATTATATATAAAGTGACATTTGGTTTACCTTTTGGTGATTTGTCACCATGTGTTATGGGCTTTAATTTCTATGATTTGCTTGTTAGTTTATGCAATCTAGACGATTAGGCATGTGATGATATATCATGTATATATATGTTTTTCATATAATGTTATGGCTAGTGCTTATATACGTGAGAACAAAATGTATGCAAATGATATGTATGTATGTATGTATGTATTCAAACTGTAAATGCGTTAATAGTTGCTTTGTAGGTGATGATCTAGTTGTTTCATTTATACAACACATGACTTTCAATCAAAAATTTGTAGGAAAAAAGAAGATGACCTAATCCTTACAAGCAAAGGGGAAAATGTACTACTTGCTAGAAATATAACACATCAACTTTATTGGTTTTGTCTAGATATAACTAGTTTTGATAGAATCAATAAATGGGATAAAGTTACCCTTTTCAACATAAGCAATAAACAAACTTTTTGAAGGTCTTTTTAATTGGACACTTTTGATTTAATAGTGATTTTACATTTAGTTTTTTTTTAAAATCCCCTGCACATAATCTCATGTGACTAAGAAGACACATGGGTTCATCACCAAAGATTGGATGTAGGCGCATAAGCTCATCTCTCCCCATGTTGACCCCACGTAACTAACAAGATGTAAGTGATCAACACTAAAAGTCAACTAGGACAAGAGATGTGGGATTTATCTTTGATGACGTATAAGCTTTTGATAATAGTGTTTTTTTTATGAGGCCTTTACCCCTAAATGTTGGCCCATGCAACTAGTAAGATGCAAAGGCTCATCATCGAAGACCAAGATAAGTGAATAAACTTACTTGTTTTTTATCATGCTAATGTTTTTAATAGAAGGCAACATAAAAGGAGACTTTACCATGGAAAATCTTTTAGACTAGACTGTAGGCTAGTGTTTTGTAAGTTGTGTGAGAAGATGTAGGGAAAAGAGAAGTACTATGTTCATAAGAACTAAGACAAGAACCAATGTATTGTTGATTTTGAGAATATTTTCTATGGGATAGTAAGATAGTGTGAGAATGGAATGATATGATATGTTGTATTATGGAAATTTCATGTTATACAAATTAACATCCAAATAATCACCAAACATGACACCTAATATGCAAGACAAAATGATCACAATCTAAAATGCAATACGATGAGGGCAATGTTACATGAAATAACTATATGTAGAAAAATTTAAGGTGACAAGAGTTCATTTATTTAATTAACTCCTTGCCCTCCAAAGTGCATAACCGATAGGTTCCATTATTTAAATCTTTAGTCACTAGTAAGGGCCTAACTAGTTCAGTGTAAATTCCTGCTTTCTCAATTCTTTTTCTCAATCTGATTATCAAGCCTAAGGACAAAGTCTCCTACATGAATTATGCACTCATGGATGTTTTTAGTTGTACTATCTACCCATGTGATTGGCGTAAGTAATATGATTATTTACGATAACAATATGATGCTTATCTAAAGTCTCTAATTTAGCTAGCCACATATTTTTGTACTCTTCACGATTAAGTAGATCTTTAAGAGAATCACAAAGGCTAGGTATCTTTACCTCTAAGGGTAGAATAGTTGTAAGATTCACCCAAAAATGGATGTCCAAGATCAATGATGACAAGATTGAACACACAAATCTATTAAAGCTAAAAATAAAAAATGAGTAGAATATGCAATATATGTACTCGTATAATAGAGATGGATCATTGATTTAAATTTTTAGTGTTATGGAGTTTATGACCTAAGTTGTTAAAGGGGTTGAGTATAGTAAACCAGGGTAGAAATAAGCAATAAATACAACCATTTATTTGTAATAAAACTAACCTAGTTTGACCTTTTTGAAAATAATAATAAATGATGTAAACAAGCACTTAGCTAAAAATTAACTAAGATGAGAGATATAAAGGTTGCAAACTAGGACAAGAGATGATATGAGCATCATAAGCATGATTTAGGTGTCAAAATCCTTCTTGGATAATAGTTTCCTAACTAGATAGTAGTGCCAATGGTATTAGTGTCCTCCTTTTGGCACTAGTGTCATCTGTACATAATTATTATGAGTTTTTTGATGCCCTGTGTTTGAGTCTACCAAACCTATTCCTATGTGCATGAGTTTTTGATTCCCTATCGGTGACTTGTTTTGATTGATTTCATAAACCCTAGACCTCTATGTTATTAGGGCATCTGATTGACATAAGTAGCAAAGTGCGATGTTAGTGGGGTAGGTTGAATATCCTCAACACCCCACTATGATGAGAGTTGCCCACACACCAATAATCTAAGGAAGGATCAAGCCCAATGTAGCTCTCCCCACCTAAGTGTTGATGCAATTACAAGTGAAGCTAATATAAATGTTGGCTTAAGTGTGCTTGGGACTGGAAATCTAAGTAACATGAGTTTGGGAATGATGTAGATGGATTATATGTAGAAGTAGGGCAAAATAAGGATTAATAACCTTGATTATGCATAATGTTTTTTAGTTGATTCAAGTTATTTGCATCTCATTTCCATTTAGTGGATAAAGGGCTAAAAGTCATGTATATATACTATTATAGTGCTTGTGTGGGTCTTCAAAGAGGTATAGGCTAACCCTAGGTCGTTATTATTTTAAAAATATATATGTTGGTGGCCAAATGAAGGAAAATGATAATAGCACCCACACTGGGACACTAGTACCATTGGCGCTACTATCCAAATTACGGTGTTAGTGTTCAAGTGGCAGAACTTGAGGCACTAGGGGCCAAGATACTAAAGTGAGGGTTTGAGATTGTTGTTAACCATATTTACCCCTTGTCAAAATGAGTCAACCCCATAGGTGGAAACTTTGTCATTAAGTGTTTCATAGGCCATTTAATGTCAATAAATGTTATATTAGCCTTGGTCACTCTTTCCATTAGTGTTTCATGTCACTTTGGGTCTTTTTAAAGGTCAAAAATGGGCATTTAATACTTTGTACAAGTTTCTTGGAAATTGTGCAATTCCAAAAGGGTGATGTCACATTCCAAGTGTCCTAAGGGGTCTTCAATAACTATTTATAACTAACCAAGTTAGGTGCAAGTTAAAATCAATAAAACTCCCAGTTTGGGTGAGGGCTTCTTTGTAACTCCTCCTCATCACACATGAGACACTTGTCCTAACTTGCTTTGGAATGCTCAAAAGGAAGCCTATGATGAAGGCAGTTTACAAGAGAGAATATTGAGAAGATTTGCTACACCACACTTGGAGAAGAGGCTAATTTGGGATGAGATGATGTGTGAATCAGATTCATGAATCATTTTCCACTGCATCCACATGTATTGTAACTAATTCTCACCTTTGGACACTTGTCCTTGTGCCTCTTCAACTTCTCTCTTCTCTCTCTTCTTCCAAGTTCTATAAGTATGAGCCATTTTGGCTATTGAAAGGGATTCCAACTCTTGGTATGGCGAAGCCCTACCAAAATTGTACCTTGATTTGCACTTAAGCTAATAAAAAGTAAATTGGTTATACTCTAAGTCTATTTGCACTATGTGTTGAAGTGATCCATCTTAAATGTCAAGTATAGATTGAGTTCATCTTGTTTTCGTGCAATCCTTGAATGTGTTGCTGTAAATGACTTTTCTCCTAATAGGTTTCATGAAGTGTATGTTGTTGCAATAGACTCTTGAAGTGTGTATGAGTTTGGTAGTGTCATATCTAACCTTCCCTTCACTTGCATTCATTTGTTTAGCTATTATTTGCCTTCATGAGAAACACTAATGCTAGGGAGCTTCATTAATGGTGTTAAGGCTAGTTTGGTTGTTTTAGTTCATTATGCACATTCCAAGTGTATGAATGGAAGCAACTCTTAGTGTATCACCTCCTAGTTTAGGTTTGATTTATGTATCTTTCTCTCCTTTTTCACCCATAATAGGTAGTTTTAGTAGCACAAGCACATCAAGTCATGTCTAGGGATCTAACCCTTAAAATCTATAGGTTTACTTCCAATATAGGTTCCCCACACACCTGAAATTATTCCCATGTTGGCCAAATATTGAAGAGGCTTGAATAACCTCTTCTAAGGTGAAAGATTTAGAGACAATAGTTCTAGCACGCCCGGTGGGACAATGTTCAAATAGTGGGAAGAATGTTGGCATGTCTTCTCTCTTATCATCTTTTGGCAGCATCCAAACAAGCACCAATGGTGACTCCAAATGAATTTCTAGTTGTAAGCAGCGCAATATCTATTGCTAAAGATTTTGATCTATTTTTGTCTTTTCATGTGACTTATGAAGTTGATATGGATGGCTATGAGGAGAATCCTTACCATACACCTCCCTATCAATCTTTTTATGACCCTTTTTATCCATCTCAATAGTCCTATCAAGAATACCATCCCCCTTATGAGTATGATGTTGTTGACCAGCCATATGACCCATATTCACCTCAGCCTTGTCATGAGGAGTCAAGCAACACCATTAACTGGGAGGCAAAATATGAAGCTTTGAAAACTTTCCTTGAAGAAATTAAACAGCCCAATCACTTTCTCCAAGCTTACTACACCTCTCATTCTTAAAATGTGTGGGTAGTTATGTCAAAGTTTCTAGAATTGGAAAAGCATATGAGTGTGCTAGATAAGTGTTGTGATGAAACTGTTGGTGGTCTTATGGATTGGTTAAGAGTTTCAGTTGGATTGTTAGCGAACATGTGGGGGTATGTTGAGGAAGATTATCAATATGTCATTAGCGAAGGATTGTCCATGGAAAGAGAGGTTTTTCAATGGTGGATTGATAGGTTACAGAGATGGGAAACTCAAAAGGCTATGGAACAAGTTACAACTATAAAAGAATATCCAAAAAGCTATGAAGAGCCTCAAGAAGATGAGGATGATGATGAAATCTTGTATGAATAATATCTTCTTCCATTTGCTCATCCTATCTTACCTCTCCCTCGAGAGGCCATTCAAGAAGTTTTACCCATCTCTATGCTCATCCATAAACATCACACTCCATCCCCAACCCATAGACTGATATATATCTCTTCCAGCATTCCTCTCCTTAAAGAAGAACCTATTCAATCCTCAAAAGAGCCTACTAGTTCCAAACTTCTAACTTGGGACCAAACTGTGAAGTCTTGGGGAAATAAAGAGGTTAAATGAGAAGTCCAAGAATATGATGAAAATCATGAGGTGGTTATGGAAGAAAGTGATGTGCCCTCAACCCAATGAAGCCTTGTTCCTATCCAAGAGTCATTTCAAGAGCTTTCTCATTCTTTCATATCCATTCACGAGTCTCTCACTACACCTTACATTCTTTCTTCAGCTCATTCATCCATTTGCCACCCTCCCACCCCATCTCTTCTTGAAGAAGAAACTCTTTTAAGGGAAGCATCAAAGGAGGAACAAATTCAATTTTCAGCAGGGCAAGAGGATGACACAAGTAATGATGAAGAATAATTTATCATTGAAACTCCACTTAGGGCTATCAAACATAACTCACCCTTCTTGAACCAAGAGAAAGAAGACTCGAATGAAGTTATAGCTTCTCATAAGAAGGATGGGGATAGACTTGGAGTGGACCATATAACCAAGGATCAAGATGAGAAGTTTTAAGAAAAAGTTAATGAAAAAGAGGTGATCCTTGATGTGAGAGATGACAAAGAAGATTGACTACAATAGATTGAGTTTCTACAAGAGCTTGAAGAACTTTGCAAGGTTGAAGGCAAAGTATACGAGAAGATAGAGCAAGAAGTCTCCATAATAAACAATGATCAAGATTTGGAAGATCACACTCAGCTCCTTGATGAGCTTGAAGAACTTGCAGCTAAAAAACCACTTGTCCATTCTCAAGACATCATAGGGAGCCAAGAAACATGCTTTGGTGAGGCATCGTTGGATCATGTAGCAACTAAAGAGTCTTATGAAGAATATGTGGTAGTTGGAGTGTAGGAAGAATTCATCTTTGTGGGTGATTTTTTTGAAGTTGTCTCAACTATATTGAAATCCATGCCAAGAAGATTGCCCAACACCATGAGAAAGATGAAGGCTTTCATGCCAATGTTCAAATGGCAACATGTCTCATGTATCCCTTCTTTTTATGAGGCAAGAAGAGTTTTAGACTTTCCCTTTGATCTATAAGGGAGAGATTATTTCAGGATAGTGTGTGTTTGGTTTGGTTTTGTTTCAGTTTGTTGTTGTGTTCCCTAAGTGCTCTTTAAGCACAAGTTGTGTGTTTCTTTCCCTTTATTGGTGTGTGTCTTTGATTTTATATGTGTGGGTAAACCAGATTTTATTTATTGAGTTAAGACCCTATTAAATCAGTTAGAGTGTCCATATGCGTGACTCCATGCCCAATGGAGGTGTAAGGCAACTGGTCCTAGGCATAACAAGCATGTCACCCCTGTGAATCACCAAGAATGTTGACCATTTTTACCCCCTAGTCAAAATGAGTCAACCCATAGGTAAAAACTTTATCATGAAGTGTTTCATAGGCCATTTAATGTCAATTAATTTTATATTAGGCTTGGTCACTCTTTACATTAGTGTTCCATGTCACTTTGGGTCTTTTCAAAGGTAAAAAATGGGCATTTAATGCTTTGTATGAGCTTATTGGAAATTGTGCAAGTCTAAAAGGGTGATGTCACATTCCAAGTGTCTTAAGGGGTCTTAAATAACTATTTGTAACTGACCAAGTCTATAGGTGCAAGTTAAAATCAAGAAAACTCCCTCTCCTCATCACACACAAGACACTTGTCCTAACTTGCTTTGGAATGCTCAAAAGGAAGCCTATGATGAAGGCAGTTTGCAAGAGAGAATGATTGAGAAGATTTGCTAAACCACACTTGGAGAAGAGGCTAATTTGGGATGAGATGATGTGTAAATCAATTTCATGATTCATTTTCCACTGCATCCACATGTATTGTAACTAGTTCTCACCTTTGGACACTTGTCCTTGTGCCTCTTCAACTTCTCTCTTCTTCTAAGTTCTATAAGTATGAGCCATTTTGGCTATTGAAATGGATTCCAACTCTTGGTATGGCGAAGCCCTGCCAAAATTGTACCTTGATTTGCACTTAAGCTAATGAGAAGTAAGTTGGTTGTAATCTAAGTC
Organism: Torreya grandis; assembly: GCA_037957365.1. Taxonomy (NCBI): domain Eukaryota; kingdom Viridiplantae; phylum Streptophyta; class Pinopsida; order Cupressales; family Taxaceae; genus Torreya; species Torreya grandis. The sequence continues at coordinate 1,671,031 of JARHVA010000262.1, read as the reverse complement.
CATTTGCACTACACGTTGAAGTGATCCATCTTGAATGTCAAGTATAGATTGAGTTCATCTTGTTTTCATGCAATCCTTGAATGTGTTGCTACAAATGACTTGTCTCCTAATAGGTTTCATGAAGTGTATGCTATTGCAATAGACTCTTGAAGTGTGTATGAGTTTGGTAGTGTCATATATGACCTTCCCTTCACTTGCCTTCATTTTTTGAGTTGTTATTTGCCTTCATGAGAAATACTAATGCTAGGGAGTTCCATTAATGGTGTTGAGGCTATTTTGGTTGTCTAAGTTCATTATGAAAATTCCAAGTGTATGAATGGAAGCAACTCTTGGTGTATCACCTCTTAGTTTAGATTTAATTTATATATCTTTTTCTCCCTTTTCACCCATAATAGGCAGTTTTAGTAGCATAAGTACGTCAAATCATATCTAGGGAGCTAGCCCTTAAAATATAGAGGTTTACTTCCAATATAGGTTCCCCACACACCTAAAAGTATTCCCATGTTGGCCAAATCTTGAAGAGGCTTGAACAACTTCTTCTAAGGTACAAGATTTGGAGACAAAAACTTCTTTAGGGATGTTTAGGGATGCATGCAGCCCACACAAAGGCTAGATAAGTGTCTAAACAATCCATAAGATAGGTCTATGGCTAAGTTGGGGATGGGTGGTCTTAAGTAACACTCTTAACACTCAAGTGTCATTTTTAAATGATTACATTTGACCTCCTTTTATTCTATAAATGTAACAAGGTGAAATCACTATGATAAAGGAAAAAGAAGCGTACCTGGACTTACATAAGAAGTAAAGCCTATGATTTTAGATCTGAGTATGTGAAGCATGCTCTATTACATGTCCTAAAAATGAAACAAGCATTAATCAATCCCTAAGAGATATCAAAAGTAAAAGACAAATCTAAGTAAATAGATAAAACAGAGGAAATGAATGAATACACCTCACTGTGTATGTAAAATAATGCATAAACCTAGTGACAACCTATGTGTGTGCATGTAGATAGTGATCAATCAATGAATAACTTAGACTAAGTTGATGGCTTTCTCAATCCCCATGTGTGGGTGGCTCAATAACTCAATCTAGTTTTGACTCGATCATTGCCCACCCCTGCTTGGTAGATCATAACATGTGAATAGCTTGAATTGGACCAATGGTGTGTCCAACCCTCTTGTATAGGTGGCTCAATAAATCAAGTGGACTATGAATCCATCATTGCTTGCCCATGTGTAGTAGATGCATCTAAAATCAAAACTTCATGATGTAACTGATCTATATAAAATTGCTCTAGGCCACTCACAAATATTAGGCAGCTCTGAGCCACTCAAGAATACCAATCATTATAGATAGAGTAAGGCATCAATTTGGTTTGTAACATGGAACATGGTGTCTGATATGTACAATGTAGATATGGCATGGAGTTTGTCATTCCATCCAATCAATTGGTGCATAAGTGATCATACAAAAATAATGTACTTTTCACGTGCCCCTAAATCTAATATCTGAGCATATGGATTATAGATTAAATTGTTATAATCAATATCTAAGTATGTAAAAGTAAAATTGGAATGATCATGCCACACATGATGCCCCCAATATATGAAAACTGGTATGAATATGTGCTAAATTGAGTAAAAAATGGTAATATGAAACTAAACCTGGACTGTACCTATTGTACTTTTCTAGCTAATTTAAAATTTCTTGAAGCCAAGGATACTCAATAGTAGTGCCATATTTTAGACAATAGCGTTGGTGGTGCTAGTGTCCTAATTTGGGGTTAACATCCAACTATATTGATTTTTTTGCAACTGAAACTGGTCTCTATGTGATTGTTTCCCATTGTGTTTTTCTGAAATTGATTTTTGTATTATTTACCTATGTGTTAAAAATTATATTGATCATATTCAGATAGCCTGATCTTTATGACAAACCTCTGTGAATGGCCCCTCTTTTGATTGGAGTTATACTTGTGCAAGAATTGTCCTCAAAAGAAAATTCTTTATGAGATGTGTGTTAGCTGGAGCATATATGATATCTATGTAATAAACCAATATGATGTGCATACATAACATCAAAATGTGATATAGTCTGAGCATAAGTTTATAATGTATGATGTATGTTAGATATAACATTCATAAGGTTGTTAAGATAGATATAACAATGTATATGAACAACAAATCTGAGTAATAAATCGAGTAACTACATAGGGGGATGGGACATGATGTCCATCATGGCACCCAAGTAGGAAGGGGAGATGCATGAGGTACCTCATGGCATCTAAAAATAGAGTGTGTAACAAGCAAGAGACAAGTGTCATGGCCATGATACATACATGAAAACATACATGGGGCACGCAAAGTAGACCAAGGGCCCAAAATACAAGGGACATGGGCACATGTCACTAAATCTAATGAAGTAATACATACAAGGACATATTCAAATGCCCATGTACACAAATAACAAGCAAGTTGGCTTAGATCCACATGGAAGGACATATTCAAATGTCTACATGCACAATCAGAAAGGCACACACAAGGACATGGACATATGTCTAAAGCATACATATAATGAAAATAAGTGGCGTAGAGCCATAGAGCAATGGTGTATTCAAATGCCCTGTAATAGATGTTAAATCATAGAGACACAATCAAGTATAAACTAGGAAAGATACAAATGAAAGTATGCATGAACATGTGGTAGAAATCTATATAAGAACAAACATGTACATAGGTTGAGTTTAGAGTAGTAGTACACGGTAATTAATTTGGGTAATGTAGGACAATCAATACCAAGATATAACAATTCTAAATTTGGATATATAATTTATAAAGATGTAACATGGCAATCATAATTGTGTAGATGATGCCCCCAAATAGGCAAATATATCAAATAAATAACTTATGTATGTACCCTTAGTGGGTAAATAGTAGCAAATCTAAATCCATGTAGTGGACCTAGGTCTTGTAAGTATCTAAAAACACTTGACAAAAAGAAGTGAAGCATGTATGTATGATAAAAATTGACTATATTGAGATAGCTAACATATGTAGTACCTAACACATATAAGAAGTGTAAACATGGAGATGCATACAATATATAATTTGTATTTCCTAAGGAAATATTTAAATATTTTTGACATATTATGTTGTTTTTGTATTTTTTAGATATAAGCTATGTGTAATCAAATTCAAGAAATAAATGAGATATTGTACAACTAAAAGTGTAATATCTCTATAGACCTAAGAACACATCGATGAGATGTGGATAATCAAATAGTGGATCTAGTGAGAGGCCATCCAATGTCAAATAGTGAGTCTGTTTGAACTCAAATATGTCCTCATCATCATGATCATCATACCATGTTGTGTGTATCAGTGTAACCTTATCCTTGTGTTAGTATGGATTTTATGCACTTGAATAAGATTTTGCTCTAATATGTAAGATGCCTCCCCTATAGTCCTAGGGTAAATCACATTGAACCACAAAGCATCTGTATGAAACATGTGGTTCTCATATGTGCCATAATGTATAATGAAAACCATGTGTCCCTTGCGACTAAAAGTCAAACATCTATCTAATTGATCAATCATGGCATCCATCCCCTGTAACCATGTACTGCCAAGTGTAACCTATATAAGAGTGTATGTGCTGATGATAAATAGTAATGTGTTGGCCACCTTGAGGCTACATGTAATTGGTAATGTGATATGTCATATGGAATATTGATAATGTATAACATGTTGTAAATCACTCTCTTGATGTCCTATGTGCTATAAAAATTCCAAAGTGCAAGTATTAGGATCATAATCCTCATCTATAGCAACATGGGGGATGTATCTATCTTCAAAAAAAAATTAGATAGTTAATGGATCATTTTGTGAATATATGTGTTGATGATGAGTCTATCATGGTGCTTGTACTGATGGAGGTGGAGGTTATGTAATCTAAATAGTGCCTTGAGCCTTGAAATTATTCAACTTGTATTGTGATGATGAGCATGTATATGTATCATGTCTTGTACGCCTATGAAAATGACAAAGGGGTTGACCTTCTTGCTATGACAATCTATTGATGGATCTGTGACAAACTATGGGTAATGTCATCAATCCTCTATCAAGTAATATCTATAAAATTTGATGTGGTCTATCCTTTGAACTACCTGCCTAAATATGTATAATTGGGTCAATATCCATAGATGTAACCATATGTATTGAGTGAATGGAGGGATCTACCTCTAACTATAACTGAGTAGGTGGGCATGTAGTTGTAAGACTATGAACTAGCGGTGTTAGAAGTGTGGGAAAAGGCATTAGTGCTTTAGAATAATCTTTGTAATCCTCAAGGCCCAATGGTGTGAAGCTCAATCCGCATAAATAATCATCAATGTCAATGGGTGTTGGATCAACCTTTGTGGTGGCCTGGCAATCTATATTGGAGTTGTCGATGTATACTTCCTTTGAATTAACAAGTAATAGTAATTGTGTTGTGAGAATCCCATCATCCACTATGGGTAGGGATAGTTCTATTATGGGAAGGTCCTCCTCAATCATGGGTGAAGGTAATTGTGTTGCAAGAGGATATAGAATTGGTGTAAGAATAATGTTGTTGGATTCCCCAACCTCATGGGTATGCATCTACTCGATTAAAATCTTGTGAGGTGAAGATTTTATAAGAACATGAGGTGTCCCATCTGAATATGTACTTAGGGTGGTAAGCTCGATGAATCTACAATATATGAAGGGTTGATTATCATTTGGAGAAGTATATAAGTATCCATCATGTAAAAACTTGATGCATAAATGCAAGGTAGAGGGTACAATCTCTACAACGTGTATCCAAGGTCTCCCAACTAATAAATTGCAATACAAATGATTAGGCATCACCTAAAACTATGTAGGTAGGGTTTTTTGGCCCAATTGTAATATTCAATGTAATAAAACCCAAATTTTGTCTAAGAATGTCATCAAAACCTCTTATATTCTTATATGCCTTCTGAATGGATGTTGTATCAACCCCCATAGACTATATAAATGTGAGGTTGCATATGTTAAGTCCTGAACCATTGTCAATTAGAACTCATTTATTAGCGATAATATTGATTTGTACCTAAATAAAGATCATTATATACTGATCAATAATTGACTATGAAGGTAAATACCCACTGGGAAAAGATATAACATCATCAATATACTTGATAGTGTTCATGATATATGCAAAGTAAGCTAGTTTTGTCTCACGAGGCAAAGATGTATGATTGAGTGTTTGAAAAAAAATATCTTTGAAAATAGTTGCCTATTGAAGTAATTCCAATATGGAGATATTAGCTAGCATGTTTTTCAACTGATCCATATTATCAAATGCTTTGTGATGATCTCCAGGTCATGTTGTAGTGTTTATGGGATGAGGAGGGATGGTGGGTTATGTTGTTCTTGTATAGGCCGAGGAATCATCCTGTACTATCTAGTAACAACTCAAACCATAGGATATACTATTTATTAAGGGAGAGTAGTAGAGGCAGGATGTGAACGAAGGTAAGCAACTGGTCTAGGTGGAGACAAAATAAAAGGAGTCCTCTAAGCTCTCTGTCATCGAGTAGTAATTAGAGTTAACTTAAAGTGAGCCATGTAACAATGATCCTCATAGAAGGGGGACTCAAGAGAGGGTGGATCAAAGTGTAAAATAAATAGAGTTATAACATGGTCCATGAGAGTAGTGATACATGTGCATATTTCTACAAATGGTGGGTAATAAGCATGCAATACAAACCACAAGACTTTGTACCAAAAAGCATAAAATGTCATTCATCATGATAATCATGATGATAGGCTACAAACTAAAGATTGAGTATATTCTAGAAATAAGAAGGGAAACCCTAATGGTGTACTAGGGTTTGAAATAATGTGTTCAAAGTAAGTCAGGTTCACTAAATGATTTAACTTTTTAGGGTTATGAAGTTTAAGCCCTAGGTTTTAAAGGGGTTGAGTGTAGTAAACCAAGGTACAAATAAGCAATAAATACAACCACTAATTTGTAGTAGAATTAACCTAGTTTGACCTTTCTAAAAATAACAATAAATGATGTGAACAAGTACTTAGTTGGAAATTGATTGAGACAAGAGATTTAGAGGCTATAAATTAGGACATTAGCTGATCTAAGATCATAGATAGGATCTAGGTATTAGAATTCTTGGACAATAGCACCCTAACCAGATAGTAGCACTAATGGTGATAATGTCTTCCTTTTAGCCCTAATTTCCTCTATGCAGAACTGTTTGAGCTTCTAGGTGCACTTGTGTCTGAGTTTGCCAACCTTGTTCCTGTACATGAGTTCTAATTCCCTATCGATGACCAATTTTGATTGATTGTGTATTTAAACCCTAGACCTTTACATTTTTAGGGCATTTAACTGTCATAAGTAGAAAAGTGTGATGTTAGTGGGGTAGGTTGAACATCCTCAACACCTCGATGTGATGAGAATTGCCTATATACCAATACTCTAAAGAGGGATCAAGCTCGATGTAGTTTTCCCCACCTAAGTGTTGGTACAAGTGAAAGTGAAGCTAGTATGAATTCTGGCTTGAGTGTTTTGAGTGTGCTTGGGATTGGAAATATGAGTAATTTGAGCTTGGGAATGTTGTAGATGTCTTATATGCAAAAGTAGTGTTTTGATGTTTTTTTGTTTGTTTTCTTTAATAAAATAAAGTTACTAAAAATAATAATGATACAAGGTTTAAATAGGAGTACCTGTGATGGCTAATGCACATCATTGATCCAATGAGGTGGGAGCTCCCTTTTTGGCTAGGAAGGACTACCTACATATAAGAGATAATTCGGATAAAATTGGATTAATAAAATAGATAAGTGGACTGCTTGATACAAGATCAATTCCAAAAAGTGGTACACTTCCTTAGAGGGACGTCGATCCACTATTTTATGTAATCAAATGAATAATATAAATTACAATCATGCTAGGAAATAATCCAACTAGTGTGCAAGAAAATCAATGCGAAAATAATAAGCTACTAAAACAAATAACAAAAATAACACATTACAAGAGAGTTATGTGGAAGCCTTGCAAGGTGCGAGGAAAAACCACAAGGTAATAGGAAATTGTATTCTTATATTAACTTCAAAAATTATCTCCAACAAGTCTTCCTCTTTAACACACTCTCCTTAAAATGTTATCTCTCAAGTATACAAGCTTATCCAAAGCTATTTAGTAAAACTAGAAAATACAATCTTGTTTTCTCAAGCTTAAACTCTATCCATGCATGAGAGAGTGTTATAATAAAATAGGAATACAATGAAGAGAATTATCAAAGGATGAAATAATAGGAGAGAGAAATAAATGCACTACCCTCTATGTGGCCCTTACTATTCATGAATAAGAAACTTTGTCTCCCTCACACGTGCTAGTCAAAAGATGCTCTCCACTTTTGACTTGAAGATCCCATCTCCATATGACCCAAACATGTTGTCCCTACTTCACATGTGGCTTCCAATCAAGCATAGTGTTCAATGTCCTTACAACCCATGTGAACTCACATGAGTCAAAAAATGCCTCAATCATCTTTTTGACTCAACCTGAAAGGACCCATAGATAAATGCGCCCCACAAGCACATGGGTGAAGATGCTTGTTCCCACATGCCTCCAAAAGTCACCCATCATAGAATTTTGACCCATATCTCTCTCTTAATATTTTATTCAATAAAATATTACATGTGGATGATTCCACATCAACAAGGAGCCACCTCATATACACAATCACTGTCCAATCACACTGCCACCTCATCACATGAATAGTGATGGTGAATATTAACTATATAAAGTGACTTCATATCATAAAAAATAAAGCATGTGATAAGATATGAAACTAAAATGAAAAAAATCAATATACTACATATATATTATCAAATTATGCATTCTAATATGCTATAGCTAAGTCTTCTTATTCTTGAATTACTTCTAGTTACTTGATGATGGCTTCTAGAGTTGGCGCAAAGATGATCGCACAAAGTCCTAACTCAAAAGAGATATCACTTTGATCAGAAAATAATGGGTGAGGAACTATGGGTAAGTCATGAATTGAAACCATGTCATGTATAACACTAGGCAAGGTCATATACAGACAACAATGCATGATTTTAGGACTTGAAAACAATAATTGGAAACACGTAGGAATACTAAACTAGTTTCGGGTTCTAGACATAAATAAAAACATAGGGATCAATGCCAATTATCTCGAAATTAGTATCAATTATGTAATTGATGCCAATCAAGAAGGAATCATCATCAATCCTTACAGTGGGTGCTGAAAAACTTAGGATGGGGCCTAAGGGAGGACTTTAATAGATTCTAAAAGGCTCAGGGACTAGTTATTGATTTATTTAAATAGACTTATAGTAGTAAACATAATATAAATGGACAATGCAATAATAAATATTCATTTAAATAGATAACATACTTATCTCTAAAAATAATTCATGTGTTGCAGAAAATATCTTGTTGACAAAGATGTGCTTAACCTTGGACTAAGTGTAGATGGGGTAAAATAAGGGTGGCATTCTTATGTAGTACTCCAAGGGAATTTATCTAGCATTCTGGTGTGTAAATTTAGGATCCTTCAGCCTAAGGATGGACTGACTATAAATCAACATCAATCCTAATACGATCAATGATGATCATGGGGATTGATATCGATTTGGTATAAGTTTAACCTACTTGTTCAAATAACTCTAAATCATGGGATTAAACTTAGTCTAGGTTGGTTTTTAACGAGACTCAGTTATGGAGAAGTTGTTATGGAGTTAAAAAAACTTACCTCTAAATAAACTTAGGAAGAATTTACTAGATTTTAGGGATGGTTAACTAGTTACTTAGGTAAAACAATAATCAATAAGATTAATTACATAACATAAGATGGTAAATGGTAAAACTACATTAACCAATACAAAAAGGATGGGGAAGGGGTAAGACACATTTATTCATAATAAAATGGTGTAAATTTATAGTGTCTACATTTGCTCCTTTTTATGGAGCGGTTTATGATAAACTACAATGAGACAAAAACTAGGATGGGTCTAATGCCCCAGGTTTAATGTGAGGAGGTATTCCCATTCAAACTGAGAGTTGATAAGGGGTAACGAGGTGGAGATGGGTTTGAAAATGAGGTGTTAATGGATAGGTTAGATAGCAAATGAGCATAAAAAACATAAGGATAAGCATGAAATGCAATGATGTAACTAATGAGATATAGGATATCTGAATAGGAATGCCCCAAGGAAAAGAAGGAATAGATTGTCACAACTACAAACATGTGATCTCTATCAAAGGCAATCAAGAGGGTAAAGGCTAGGATGGGCTAACCAAAGCATATGATGTGTTTGGTACATGTATACTACCTAGGGACACTTGTGCTGAAGATGAAGTGCAATTTGAGGATCCATAGGGGATAAACATTGAAATGAATATAGACCTCTCAAAAGCTATGGGACCATCAGGGGATCTATGTCCACAAGCTAGTAGTGCTAGGTAATAAAGGATAGGAGAGTTATAACAATATATTACTTGAGTGGCCTTGAAATAGGGCTAGAAAGATGCAAAACAATTACAAGTAGTGCAAGGAAGCCAAAATGGACCAAATCGACATTGATCCAGTGGATCGAGCTAGATTAGGATAGAATCAATGTCTATCATAAAATAATCAGCATTAATCTTAAAGGGCTATAAATAGGCCATCAAATGGCTTTGACACTCATTTTAAAAACAAGAATGTGTGAGTTAAAGGCAAAAAATTGACACCTATCAACACGTTTGAGCAAGATATGCACGATGGAGATTGGCAAGAGTAGGTGATGATGATGACAATCACATGACAAGGTAGGGGTAAAACATTTTTGTGGGTGTTTTTGTGAATTTTTTAATTTTTTTTACATTTTTAGCTAGTTTAGTTAGGGTTTTGCATTGCCAAGGTTTAGTAGGGTCAACATCAATACATAGTAGATCGATATTGACTCCTTGATGATCGACCACCAATCGGTGATAGATCGACATTAATTAGCCAATCGATTATGATTAAGGACCAATTGGTGTCAATAACTTAAGGGTTGACACCAATTTTAAGGGGTAAAGAAAACTTAGGGGATAGGATTAGTAGATAGGAAACTAAATAAAACTAGGGGATTATGGGATTGTAGGCACGTGTATTGTTGACCATGCAAGATTAAGTGCCACCATTCTTGGAGCTGTTGTGAGGGGTGATGGGAGATGTAGATTAGGAGCATATCAAGGGAGTAAGTTTATGAGGCCTATGCCATTATCGACAAGTACATCAAGACTAGAGTCTATTAGTGGCATTATTGGAATGATGGGATCTAGATTCATGGACCTTTTGTCTACCAACAAGAGAGATGACTATGACTTTAAAGGACATCTATAAAATATTATAATTATCAGTATAGGGAACATATATCACCCTAGTGGATGAGAGAGGATGGGTAAAATTGATATGATTGTATGGGGATGATGTTACGGATATTAGGTTTATAGTAGGAGGTTTTAGTTTTTAGGTTCTATATGATTAGGACCAAGATAAGAGATGGGTTATTATTATGATGATGCTGGCCATCTCTTGTTATGCATTGCTTAACTCTGGTAGAGGGAGGTTCTCATGGAGCTTGATATGGGTGCTTGTAGACATGTGGGAGCATCAGACAATATTTACATGGGCTCTGACATTAGTTGCATAGATATACAGAGAGTTGTGGGGATTGAGGACATAGTGGCACTATGGGCTAGATGTCACCTGTGTGTTATAGTGTTGGGCATATGAGCACATCCAAGTAGTGTAGCCACTAGGGCTATCATGGATGGGATGGCATCAATTTGCCTTCAATATTATTTTTTTATGGTGGGATGACTTTGCCCGTCCACATAGAGACATGAGAGTTCAAGATTTAGATTATTATAGATAGGTATTAGAGGAGTTGGAGGAGGATGAGGTGATATGGAGGCCATATGTTAAGTTTTTAGCATGGTCAAGGATAAAGGTGGAGCTGATGGTAGGACAATGAGTGAGGTGGTTACAAGGGAAATGCAAAAAACATATGAAGCTATTTCATTGTGGGCATGTGCTGTAATAGTTTGGGTTGCATTAGGATATTCTTAAGGCACCCAAGGTATACACGAGGCATGAATCAGAGGGGGATGTACTTGAGCCATAGGTTATCAAGTTAGAGCTTTCGGTAGAGGAGGAGATAGAGGGAGTAGATGTAGATTATGCCAAAGTGTTAGAGGCATATTTCTTATGGTGGGTGGATCAATATGGAGGGGGAGTGAAGAGGGTGGTACAATAGATACGAGAGATTAGGGATGTGGAGATGATAGATGTAGAAGCCATAGGTGGAGATGGGGAGGGGATAAAGACATACATGTAGTGATGGTAGAGAGGGGTGTGGCACAGGCATAATATTCTAGATTTTTTTTAGTGGGACTAGCTACAAGTGAGGTTGAAATAACTATAGTGGTGTTATGACACTTTGCAATAGAATTATGATGAGGCATGCCAATGTAGGATTGATATCAAAAATTAGTTTGAGAGGCTCAAAGGGGCTATAGGGGGAACAATATCTAGATATGCCATAGGAGGAGGGGGATAGGGTAGGAGGATGGGGCCTCGAAGTACTGTGAGCATAGATAAATATCAAGACATGGTGGCAAAGCTCTGATATTATGAGTATATTGTTGTAAAGTGGTTACTAGAGGTTCCTAGATATTCCAACCATAGAGCCATGTAGGGTCAGACTCCACGGAGGGCCCAAACTACTACAACTAGCATGGGGAGTGTACCTCAGGGGAGAGATAAGAAGGATGGTAGAGGAGACGGAGGGGACAACAGAGGAGGTGAAGTATATATCCACTTGAGCCAAATCTAATTCATTGAGTAGTCATATCTATGGCTAATTATATGGATTGGATTTGTACATATTGCATATTATGACATTTTTATGATGTACATTTAATTTTTGGATATATATTCATGAGTATATGTTACGCACATTTATTACATGAGTTTGTGTTATGTGATTACGGATTTGGATTATGTGGATTATGTTTCTATGACATTTGACTTTTATTTATATCATGGATTATATGGTTTATACAATGTTTACATGAATTATGATATTTGGTTTATGTGATGTAGCTTTTATTTTGATTATGGATTCATGTGTATATAATTTTAATGGATTTATTATGGATTATGAATTTTATATCACATGGATGGTGTTTATATGGATTTTTTCTTTTGATTATACTCATTAGATTATATGGATGGGATTTTGTATCATGGTTGATTATGGATTATGTTATAATTTGACATGAATTTGAATGTTTGAACAAATATGGCTTTTGTATTAATGAACCAAGGATGCATGACTCATAATTGACTTGGACTCTAACCAATGTTATGCCTCTTATTGATTTTGCATAGGTGCCCTTTTATCCAATGTTAATAAAAATCCTTAACAATCTCTTATAAATTAAATTCACAATTTTTTGGTTTTAAAAAGGGGATTTTCATATAGGAATGAGGGAAAAACTTAATTCTTTAGGAATACACGTGTCATTTTATTTTTCCAAGTTTTTCAACCTTAAGCTAATCCATAGGTATATGTAGACTGATCAATGTGGGAAGTCTCCAAATTCAATGAAAGTTGATCAACATGAAAAGCTTTCATGGGATATAATTTTGATTTTATAGATTTTTACATGTTTTGCTTTTAATAGGAAACTAAACAATGCAGGAAGTTTCCTAAATCATAGGCACATAGCCATCCTTTAAGGGAGTGGTCTACATGTTTAGATATATGCATCTTAGCAGTTTTCCTTTGAGGGATCAGTCTGTAATTTTACTTTTTTCTTGAATTTGATAACAATTGTCATTCGAAGGATTAGTCTATCACTTTGATCTTTTCTTGATTTTGATATCCATAATTAACCTTTTTGCCATGGATTAGACTTAAGGAAACCTAAGGCGTTTTCATAAGCCATGGAACAAGACCATGTGTTATTCTTTTTTATCAAGCTTTTATGGTGTAGGATTTTAGGAAATAATGATTTGGGACTCTGCTCTATTTTGAGTAGAGCCAATCCATGAGAACATGCTATGAACAGAGTCGGGGTGTCCATACTTAAGAATAAAAGAGGTATACTAATGGAAATTCACATGATTCTTGATCATTTATGGTGTATGTTTAGAGATAGGGGATGAGGTTTTGGGAGAACTTATGCCAATTATAACTTGTAATAGGATTATTAACAGTAGAAAGGATGCAGATGTAAAGCATTAAGAGGCTCATATTCTGATTTTCTATCAAGGAAGGCCAAATGATTTATCCTAGATATATAATTATGAGCGATAATATAGGGTCCAAGCCAATTCAGAGCAAACTTTCCTCATTTACTTCTTTCCATATTTGTAACATGTTGATTTTATTTAAGGACAAGGTCATCGATATTAAATTCTCATTCTTTTAAATGTTGATTATTTGCACATTTTATTCATTCTTAATATACATGAAGGTGATCAAGGGTTGTGGCTCAATGTTCATCTAAAAGTTTTAGCTCTACTAATTGGTCTTGACGATAATCCTTTTAAAAAATTATATTCTTAAGAGAGATCTGAAGGGAAGGAATTTGGACTTCTAGAGGAAGAATTGCATCAGTACTGTAGACTAAAGAAAAGGGGTAACCCCTGCAGGTGTGTGAATACTAGTTTGATCAACCCACAAAGTAAAAGGTATGCAAATATGCTAATCCTTTTCAGCCTTAGTGTCCGTTTTGGTGTTCATCTTAACAAGGGTTTTATTCGATGCTTTGGATTGTCCATTGGCTTGTGAATAATAAGGTGATAAGAAACTCAACTTAATGCCAAAGGAATCACACAACTTTTGGACTTGGTTATTTTTAAAATATTTCCCATTATCTATAATGATTTTATGCAGGACACCAAAATGACATATTATGTGATGATTAATAAAATTAACAATCTTATCTACCTTGGTTGAAATAAGGGGAATGGCTTCCACCCATTTAGTGAAATACTCAGTAGCAATAATGATAAAGCTACATCGCTAGGAAGATTTAGGATTAATATGCCCTATAGGGTCTAAACCCCATTGGGAGAAAGGCTGAAATTCCCTGGCTAATTGTAATACATGACTAAGGATATGGGATAATTTGGCATGTTGTTGACACTTCACGCATTTCCTGACATACTCACAATAGTCTAGATTCATAATGGGCCAATAGTATCCTAATCGCATAATTTTCTTGGCGATAGTTAAACAACTAAAATGGACACCATAAATTCCATCATGAGTTTCTTTGATCATGAGGTTTGATTTAGAATTATAGAGACAATGGAAGAGAATACCATCGAATCCCCACTTATAAAGCACACCCCCTAGTATTACATATCAGGAATTTCACTACTGAAAAGTAGGCTTAACATTTTTGGATAAATCTTAAGGAATGATACCTTTAGACAAATAATCAAATGTCTATGTGTACCATAGATCCAAATGGTTGTCCTCTATAATATAGATAAAAATATCAATTTTGGTATAAGAAGGTTGATTGACCCTGTGAGTAAGGACAAACAATTTAGACTCGTGAGAGGAAGATGGGATAAAGGAGGCCAAGGAAGCCATGGTATCAACAAACTTGTTTGTTGATCAAAGAGTGGTTTGGATGACATACCAGTTGAGGGTGGATAATAACTATTCTACTAACATCTTATATCTTTAGAGGATGTTATTATTTCATTGATATATTATGTTTATTTGATTGACTACTAGCTGGGAGTCCCTAAAAATGCAAATCGACCTAACACTTAGAGGCAAATCTATTTAGAAACCTATAATTAGGGCTTCATATTCTACCATATTATTAGTAAAGTCAAAATTATTCTTAAAAGATAGGGGTATAGTAATGCCTTTAGGTGGTATTAGAATAATCCCTACTCCCCCTCCATGTTTACATTTAGATCCATCAAAGAACAACATCATTTGATATTCAAGATCTTCTTGGGATGTGGAGGTTATAGATTGATCATGAAATTCATTGCTAGATGGTAGATTATCAGTAAGGGGTGCTTCAGTCAATTTATTGGTGATGATTTTCCCCTTTATTTATTTTTGGTTAAGGAACTTGAGATCAAACTCAACGAGCAACATCAACCATCTTGCCATTCATTGATTTTGATATGGTTTTGAATGCATGAACTTAAGAGGATTAATATTGGTAATCACATGGGTCTTGTGATTAAGCAAATGGTGGTGAATCTTGGAAGCTAAGAATACTAAGGCAAAACATAGTCTTAGAAAGTGCATGTAAGGAGTCTCATACTCAACCAAAGTGTGACTTATATAATAAACCACTTGTTATCTATGTTGCTCATCTCGATGGGTAAGCATGACACCTAATGCATGCTATGTAGTTGAGACATACAAGTAAAAGGATTATCCTCTCTTAGTAGAATAAGGGTAGGGGAATATAAGAGATACTTCTTAAGAGTATCAAATTCTACTTGACAATTTGAATCCCATACAAATCGAGTGTCTTTCTTAAGAAGGTGATGGAAGGGTTGACATCAGTCAGATAATTATGAAATAAAGTAGTTCTAAACTATAGTTTCCCTTGTAAACTATGAAGTTGCTTGAGGTTGGAAGGAGGTGCATATTGATAATGGCTTTAATCTTGGAAAGATCAACCTTGATTCCCTGAAGGGAAATGATAAAACCTAAAAGCTTACCTGATAAAACTCCAAAGACACACTTTTGGGGGTTGAGATGAAGTTGATATTGGATCAAATGAGCAAAAAATTGTTACAAGATGGATAAGTGATCCTTATGATAGCTAGATTTACCAATGAGATCATCCACTTAATCTTTAACTATTTTGTGAATTAAATCATGGGAAATATAGGTCATGGCACGTTGGTAAGTTGCTCTTGCATTATTTAAACCAAAAGGCATGACCTTATAACAAAAAGTACCCCATGGAGTAATAAAAGAGGTTTTATGCTGATACTCTAGGGTGATAAGGATCTATTAATAACTAGAAAATCCATCCATGAGTGATAACATTTCATGTCTTGCAATAATATCTATGAGCTGGTCAATATTAGGAAGGGGAAAATCATCTTTTGGACAAGTAATGTTAAGGTTGTGAAAGTTGGTATAAAAGGTGCAATCCCCCTATGGGATTTGTGACAAGTGCTATGTTGGATACCCATTGAGGGTAATCAATGGGTTGGATAAAGTTAATGAATAATAACCATTGTAAGTATTCTTTGACAAGAAGCACTATGCAAAGATGCATCTTACAAAGTTTGTGCTTTATTGACTTGGCTTTGGGAATGGTAATGATGTTATGAACAACTATAGCAAGGTTAATTATGGGCATATCAACATAAGATGAAGTAAAACCTTGTCTTTGATTAGTAAGGAACACTAAAAAATCTTGGTGTTCTTGAGAATCTAAGGATTGGGTCACTCTGATATTTTGTGGGACCTCAAACATTCCTATGTTAATATCAGTTGTGACCTCATTTAAAAGATTAGGAGGCTCAGATGGTATGATATTATTTAGATATGAATCTAATGCCCCTAAATAAGTTAAAATGGAGTTGTCATCCCAACATTCCATTATGTGCATTGAGGAAGAATATTCATTTATTAGGTCAAGAAAAAATAGGGGAAGGGATATGTTTTTCTCGCTGTGTTGATAAGTTAGTGGTTTCAAGCGAATGGTGCCAATAAAAAAAATAGGTGTGATAGAAATGGTGTTATTGGTTGTCATTAGGGAACTAAGAGGGGATGACGTAGTTTCATCATCCACATCCACAAGGATGTGGGACATCAAAGCGTAATCATTATCAGCTTCAGGAATTTTCTTGAAATCGAGGCCATGTTTCTCATGCAGTTTTCTAAGGTCATTATCACAACCTCATGGGTTCCTTATTCTTCATAACATCCTAAGCCAAAGCCTTTCCAATAACATCATTACAGATAGGTTTGTGCAAAGTGTGGTTTGTCAAGAAAGGAGAAGTTAGACATGAATGGTTTGACACACATTTGACTTTCCCTGTACAAAGGGGATTGGTCGATTCCTTCATAGGTAAAGTGTGTTTGGGGGTGAAGAGGTCCAAAGGGGATAATGTCTCCTAGGTTGGGTTGGAAAGTACACTATTTATTAGGGCATCCATATTCTTGAGGGGTTGATAAAGTGCTGAGAGTTAACAAATGATATTCCCTTATAGAGAGTTATTGGAATACTGAGTCAAAAGTGTTTACATCAGGGATATGGGATGAAGGTGCAATAGAGATAGCAAACATTTCCCTTGAATATAATGGAATTGAGTTATTTAGGGGGACCAAGACATCATTAGGTTCATAATTCAAGTTACACATCTTGAATGGATGTGGATATATTGGAACAACATGGATCTTACCTTCAAGTTCAAATCTAAGACATTAGGCAAAGTAGAGGGAATGCAACACATAGTGTGTATCCAAAGAGGTCCTAATAGGATGATATATTGAAATTCCCCCTATATTACATAAAATAACTCTGGAAGCTTACATATACCTACTTATATGGGGAAGATGATTGAACCTAACGTGGGGGCAACAATATCATTAAATGCTTGTAGGGTGGCTAGAGATTGAGCTACAATAGTTTTTAGTAGTTGGAGTTGCCTAAAAGCATGCGAAGATATAATATTTATAATGGATCCATTATCAATTATAACTCTTTTGATTTGAATTTGATTAACTTGGACAGTGATAAATAACGATGGGTCCTGATCATCATGCTATAATGGCAATATTTCAGAATCATGAAATGTGATAGATGATGACTTCTACAAAGATGCAATAAGAGCCAACAGAGGTTGAGGTTCATCTGATTATATCTAAGTGGATTTGAAGGGCTCTATCATAGATTCACGATGTTAAAAATAATTTTAGATAAGTTTGTATAAAGACATCTTAATGAGAAGTTGATGGAGTTATTTTAGAACTGATATCTATATCAACTTCGAGTAATTATTATTTTATGCGTTCCCTAGAATATTAACTTTAGGTTTTGGGGTAGGAATTATAGTATTGTCTATGGTAGGAGCAAGATCTTTTACAATAATCACCTTGGCTTTGTTGGGATTTTGGGCTTTATGACCCTTGGTCTGGGATCAAGTGGTCGTGTATTGCATCTGTATGAAATAATGGTGGGTTTATTGTGTTTATGGATTCATCTAAGTGTAGAGGGTTTAATAGGGTTGATAGTGAGTTTGATCAGGGGTATTATCCTTCTTTTAATCTTGTTATGACCCTCTTGGTAATGTACTAGTTCCCATAATGGTCATGACTCTAGTAGTTTGGATATAAGGATAATCATGACCAAATTATTTCAGTAAAAGATCATTCTCTTCTAATAAATTTCAGACTGTAGATTTTAGCATGTTATAAATTTTGGTATCATGTCCTGTTATTTGATGGTAAGTGTGTTTCTTCCTTTCTTGATACCATGCCCATTTTTGAATATGGGAGTTAACATGTTTTATAGGTGGTGGTGTGACAAGGGAGGTTTGAAGGAGTTGATTGAGAATCTTAGAGTAAGTCCTCCATAATTCATCTTGGTTGGGTTTTCAACCTTTCGAGGCATTGGCATGGAGGTTGAATTTGCTTTCATGTCTTTATTCCTTGCATTGATTGTTTGAATATTTCCTATAAAGGGTACTTTATGTTTGGAATAAGACCTTACCCAAAGATTTTGAGGGTAATAAGTATTTATGGGATTGTGTATTGGCATTATTACTCTGGGAAGATCACATTGTACTCATATATTATTCTTAGAAGAGGATTCCATGGTGAATTTTGGTCTCATCAAAGTACGAGGTCTCAATATAGATGCTCTAGTTTGAATTGGTGGCAAAACCATTTTCCTTTTTCAAATTTGGTCAGAAGTAGTAGGGATATCCTCTTTAGGGAGTTCAATTCTTATTGGTGGTTGTTGTAAGGATTAACCTCGTGACGCACCAAGGTTTTTGTTTCCACTTCCTAAAACATTTCCCCTAATTTATCTTTTCACAAGATTTAGCTTGGCCTGAGATATAAGGGAAACTAGTTTTAGAGTTGGTTGATGTAATGTAGCAGACGTCTCAAGAGGGAGTAAGTTAGAAGGAATAGGTATGCTACATGGAGGTGCATAAGTGACTAAAGGAATAACTTATGTATATTCTAGTATATCCAAATAAGTATCCTCCTTGATAGCTTTTTCATCTTTTATTTTTGGTTGATTACCTTGAACAAGCTTAGGTCACATTTCCTCAAGAGTATCCCAAATAATGAGATTCAAAAAACCTGAGTGAATATTAGGAATATACCTAACCGATTTAAATGGTTGGAAAACATATCCTATAAAGAGATATGGGATTTTAATTATTTTGGAAGGTGATTAAGAGGTACTACCAACTTCTTTAGGTATAACTTGATCATAGATTATACTTGTCACATGGGTCTCATGATCTAAGGTACATCTTGAGTTTGATTGCATAGAATTAGACATAGAAGGATGGTTGGGGAATGATTGCCTAAAGATATATATGGATTGATTAGGTGGAAAATTAGGATGATCTAACTATAATTCCCCTTGGTCAATAAGGTTTTGAACTATACCTTTGAAGTATTGACACATATTAACATTGTGACCTAATACATGATGATAATTATAGAAGTAATTTTCTTTGAACCATCTAAGCTTCGGGTGAGAATCATCAAGGGGTTTGACTAGAGGAAGTTTGATAATTGAAGATTGTAAGATCTTGTCTAAAACATAAGCATATGACTCCCCTAAAGGTGTGTATTGTTGAGGAGGAAATCATGTTAAAGGTTTTTGTGGTTGCGTTTGGGAGGTGGAGGGTTTGGATTGGGTATTTGTTTGTGGAGGTGTTAGTTTTAAGACCATAACATTAACAATGCATTTAGTTTTGGTATTGTTAGTCCCTTTGGAAGGATTGGGTTTGAAGTTCATATTACGTAACTTTACCTTTCCTTCCTTTAAAGCTCAAATTTCTAGTTTACAGGCCATGGAAAAGGCTTTGTCAAAAGTCTTAAACGATTGAACCTGTAATGTTGACAAGATATGCTTAGTGCATGATCTCATAAATAATTTGATTAATTATAGTTGAGCAAGGGAAAAGGTAAGTTGGTTTATAAGACTTTTCCATCTAGCCATGAAATCAACATTTGATTATCATTGAATTGTCTAATGTCATGGAGGTTGGTTATGGTCACTTTCCTTGCGATGTTAATGGAAAAGTGTTCTAAAAAGATTTGGGCTAGTTGCTAAAAAAGAGAACAAGGAGTGTTGAGTTATACCAATATAAGGCTAGTCTAGCTAACGACATAGGAAATATTCTTATGAGGAGAGCATCATCTTGAGCTATGAGATAACAAGCGTGTCTAAATGTTCTAATGTGTTGCTAAGGAAATTCCTTGTTTTTAAATTTCATAAATTTTATAAGTTCCCATTATGAGGGGTATGGTCTACTAGGGATGATTGGATTAATGGATTCATTGCAAACTTTCTCATATGTGAGCATACTTTTCTACCTAGAGGCAGAGGCTTCTAGATTTCCCATCTTATCCGTAAGGATGTTCATAAGGTCAGGCTAGGTCTATGTTAAGGAATAACTCCTAAGACATTTTGTTGTGGGTGTGGATAGGTAGGGAATGGAGTGGAAAAGGGTTGGAATAAGGAATAACCAATAGAAGTGGTCATGATAGGTTGGAATGCCACCATATACTGTGGGGATTGTAAGGGCATATTTTATTGTGGGGATGAGTGAAGGTAAGTGAATCTAACGGTTTACGAGAGAGCTATGTATTGAGCAGTCAATAAGAAATACTACTGAAGATTTTGACTTAGGGGAACCTATTGTAAAGGTTGGGTTTGAGGATTTAAAGATATGCTAGTTTTGATGGGCAAGAGAGTTACATGGATTGAAATTACTAAGTTCTGAGGTGAAGTAGTGGGAGGTGGGGTCACCGTAAGTTGAGGTATAGTAACATTTTGGGCTTGGGTGATAGTTGAGGATGGACTACAAGATACTACTAGGTGTGGATTGTTCAAGGGTTAAGATACGTTGGTATCAAAACCTATCAAGGGAGGATTGTTGGGAGAGGAAACCATAGCTATAGTAAGCCCTTTAGGTCACTCTAAAGGCATACCAAAAATAAATATGGAAATTTGGGTGCGAGGGGAATTAGAATATGCATGGCTTAAGTACTAAGGTAGTGATTAAGGGTAGTTGGATTAATATCTAATATATTAGTGAATTTTGGATCTCCCTATGTATAGAATTGGGGAATGCCTTCCCCAATAAACACAGGAGAGGTGAGAGGGATTGGGGTATTCTCCATGGATGAGGATGAGGTAATATATTTGGTTTGTTTTAACAACTATTATCACATCAAAACCATGTAACACTATAAATAAATAAATAAATAAAATAGAAAATCACACAATATTTTATTATTATTATCTCATTTTAGTGAAAGCAAACACACACACTACTAAACATAAAGATTTTACTTTTTAAAAAAACTAAATTTAGAATGTGACAGGGAGATGGGTTAACGAGGGTACTAAGAAATGGTAATATAAATATGGTTTCAAGTTTTGTTTAAGGATGGGAACCTCTATATACATGAAGGTACATTGATGCCTAATTTCATGCTGTAAAAAAGTATATGGCTTGGTATTGGGGCCTACGCCCTCACTTCACACAATGCAATAATAAGGGTGTCTGATGCTTAGCCTTTATACTTCTTTCCAAAAAATTTATACTCAGATGGTACACTGAGTTGGTTTTCCCCTTGGTGATGAAATCCAAGTGGGTCCACCTTAGGTAGGAAAAAGTTTCAGTGCTTGTTTTAAGATTATGTGGTTTTGGTTTGTGTGTGAGAAAGTGTTATTATTATGATATATTAATCCACCTAGATTAATCGACATGAATTATCTAAGCAAGCAAAGGATGAATGTAATTCTTTTTAAGCCTTAAAAAGGAAAGCAAGAATTTTTGGATTTTTGTTTTTTGAATGAAAAAAAGTTTAATCAAGAAAATACAACTAATGAACGATTTCACAATGAAAATAACAAGAACAATGAGACCTTAGGGGTCCCACCAGGCATGCCAGAATGTTTTAGTAGTTTTTGGTTCATTTTATTTAATAAAATAAATCTACTAAAAATAAAAATGATATAGGGTTTAAAGAGGAGTACCTATGATAGGTGATGCACACCGTTGACCCAACGAGGTGGGAGATCTTTTTTAGCTAGGAAGGACTATGTGCACACAATATACAACTTGGACAATATTGGATTTATAAGATAGATGAGTGGACTACTTGTTACAAGATCAGTACAAGAAGTGGTACAGTTCCTTAAAGGGATGCCAATCCACTATTTTATAGAATCAAGTGGATGATCTAATGATATAAATTACAATAAAGCATGTGATAAGAAATTAAACACAAATGAAACAAATCAATCTACTTCATATATATTATCAAATCATTCATTACAACACACTATAGTTAAGTCTTCTTGTTCTTGAATTATTTCTAGTTGCTCAGTGATGGCTTCTAGAGTTGTGGCAAAGATGATTGCACAAAGTCCTAACTCAAAAGAGATGTCACTTTGATCAATGAATAATGGGTGAGGAACTATGGGTAAGCCATGAATTGAAACCATATCATGTATAACACTAGGAAAGGTCATCTACAGACAATAATGCATGATTTTAGGACTTAGAAATAATAATTGGAAACATTGAGAACTATTAAACTAGTCTTAGATTACAGAAAAAATAAAAACATATGGATCGATGCTGATTATCTTAGAATATATATCAATTATGTGATTGATGTTGATCCAAAAGGAATCATCATAGATCCTTATAGTGGGTGCTGGAAAACTTAGGATGGGGCCTAAGGGAGGACTTTAATAGATTTTAAAAGGCTTAGGGACTAGTTATTGATTTTATCTAAATAGACTTACAATAATAAATAAAATATAAATGGATAATACAGTAATCAAGATTCATTCAAAAAGACAACATACTTACCTCTAAAAATGCTTCATGTGTTATAGAAAATATATTGTTGATAGAGATGTGTTTAACCTTAGACTAAGTGTGGATGGGCTGAAATAAGGGTGGTGTTCTTATATAGTACTTCAAGGGAATTTATTCAATGTTTTGGTGTATAAATTCAAGATCTTTCAGCCTGAGGATAAAATAACTATAAATCGGCATCGATCCTAATAAGATCAACAATGATTTTAGGGATCGACATTGATTCGGTCCAAGTTTAACCTACTTGTTCAAACAACTACAAATCACAAGATTAAACTTATTCTAGGTTGGTTTTTAATGAGACTTTGTTATGAAGTTAAAATAACTTACCTCTAAATAAACTTAGAATATTTTACTAAAATTAAGGGATGGTTAGCTAGTTATTTAGGTAAAATGGTAATTAATAAGATTAATTACATAACATAAAATGGTAAATGGTAAAACTAAACTAACTAGCATAAAAAGGGTGGGTAAGGGGTAAGACACATTTATTCATAATAAAATGGTGTAAATTTATACTGTCTAAAAGTAGGGCAGAATAGGGATTGATAACCTTGATTGTGCACAACTTATTCTAAGTTAATTTATGTTATTTGCATCGCATTTCCATCTAGTGGATAAAGGGTTAAAAATCATGTATATATATTATTTTAGTGTTTATGCAATATTAAAAGAGGTCTACGCTGACCCTACGTGGTTATTATTTTGAAAAGATATCCATTGGTGGCTAAAGCCAAGAAAAGGATAATAGCGCTATTGACGCTACTATCCAAATTATGGTGTTAGTGTCCAAGTGGTAGAACTTGAGGCACTAGGGGCCAAGATGCTAAAGTGAGGGTCTGAGGTTGTTGTAGGGATGTTTAGGGACATGTGTCTAAATAATTCTTAAGATAGGTCTAGGGATAAGCTAGGGATGGGTGGTCTCAAGTAATAATCTTAACACTCAAGTGTCATTTTTAGATGATTACATCCCCCACTTTACTTTAGAAATGTTGCAAAGTGAAATGACGAAGATAAAGGAAAAATAAGCATACCTAGACTTACCTAAGAGGCAAAACCCACAAATATGGATCTGATTATGTGAAGCATGTTCCATTATGTGTCCTATAAATGAAATGTGCATAGACCAGTCCTTACTTAAGAGATATCAAAAGCAAAAGATAAAATTGAGTAAATAGGTAAGAGAGAGGAGAGAAACAAATACACCTCATTGGGTACATGAACCAATGCATAAACCTGGTGATAACCTATGTGTGTGTGTGTAGATAGTGATCAACTAATGAATAAATTGGATTGAATTGATGGTTTGATCAATCCCCATGTGTGGGTGGTTCAAGAAGTCAATCCAATTTTGACTCTATCATTGCCCACTCCTACTTGGTGGATCATGACCTTTGAATAGTTTGGATTAGACTAATGGTGTGTCCAAGCCTCTTGTGTAGGTGGATCAAGAACTCAATTAGACTATGACTCCATCATTGCCTACCCATGTGTAGTAGATGCATCTGAAACTAAAATTATGTGATGTAACTGAACTATATAAAATGGCTCTAGGCCACTTGGGAATATTAGCCAGGTCTGGGCCACTCGAGAATGCCAACCACTACAAATGAAGTAAAGCATCAATCTAGTGTGTAACTTAGAACACAGTTTCTAGTGTGTACAACATCAAGATTGGCATGGATTTTTTCATTCCATCTAGTTAACTAGTGCATAATTGAGTATACATAAATAATGTGTCATGTACATGCCCTTAAATCTGATATATAAGCATACTGATTCTAGATTGAGTTGGAATAGTTTGTATCTAATTATTTGAAACTAAAATAAGAATTATTATGTCATGCATGATGCCCCCAATCTGAGAAAACTAGTATGAATATGTGTTAAACTAAGAAAAAAATGGTAATAACTAATTGAACCTATGAAAACCTAGATTATACCTACTATACTTTTCTGGTCAATCTAGAATTTTATAAAATTGAGGCTATTGGATAGTAGTACCATATCTTGGATAGTAGCGCTAGTGGTGTTAGTGTCCCAATTTGGTCACTAATGTCTAACTATACTAATTTTTGTGTAATTAAAGGTGGTTTCTGTGTGACTATTTCCCACTATGTTTTTCTAAAATTGATTTATGTATTTTATGTCTGTGTGCTAAAAATTATACTCTAAGTACATTTAAATAACTTTATCTCTATGACAAACCTTTGTGAATGCCACCTATTTTGAGAGGATTTATTGTACCTATGCAAGAACTGCCCTTAAAAGAAAAAGCTCTGTAATATGTCTGTTAGCTAGAGCATATATGATATCTACATAATAAACCAATATGATGTGCATACATAACATTATAATGTAAGATAGTATAAGCATAAGTTTGTAATGTACAATGTATGTTAGATCTAACATTCACAAGGCTATTAAGATAGATATAAAAATGTATATGAACAATAAATCTAAGTAGTAAACTAAGTAACTACCTAGGGGGATGGGTCATGATGTCCATCACAACACCCACGTATGAAGGGGAGATGCATGAGGTACCTCATGGCATTTAAAACTAGAGTGTGTAACAAGTAAGAGACAAGTGTCATGCCTATGATGCATGCCCAGAAGCATACATACAACACACATGAGGCACACAAAGTAGGCCAAGGGGCCACAATACAAGTGACATGTCACTAAATATAATAAAATAATACATATAAGGACATGTTCAAATATCCACATATGCAAACAACGATCAAGTTAGCTGAGAGCCACATGGAATGACATGTTCAAATGTCTACATACACAATCAGGAAGGCACACACAAGGACATAGGCACATGTCTAAAGCATACATGCAATGAAAAGAAGTGGCATAGAGCCATATAGAAACGGCCAACCTGGAAATTAGAACTGTGTAGATGATGCCCCCAAATGGGTGAATGTGTCAAATGAAGAACCTGTGTATGTGCCCCCAATGGATAAATAGTAATAAATCTATATCTATGTAGTGGACCTGGGTCTTGTATGTATCTAAAAACACTCTAAAAGAATGAATTAATCATGTATGTATGATAAAAATTGACTATACTAGGATAACTAGTAGATGTAGTACCTAACAAGTATAAGAAGTGTAAACATATAAATGTATAAAATCTATAATTTGTATTTTATGAGGAAATATTTAAATGTTTTTGGGCTTTTAACACATTATATTGTTTTTTATTTTTTATATATAAACTATGTACAAGTAACTACAAGAAATAAATGAGATAATGCATAACTGAAAGTGTAATGTCTATATAAACCCAAGAGCACATTGATGGGATGTGAATAATTAAATAGTGGATCTAGTGGGAGGCCATCTAATGTCGAATATCGAGTCTGTCTGAACTCAAATGAGTCCTCATCATTGTGATCATCATATCATGATGTGTGTATTAGTGTAGCCTTATCCTTAATGTTAGTCTAGATTTTATGCTTTTGAATAGCATGTTATTCTACTATGTAAGATGCCTCCCATGCGATCCTAGAGTAAACCACATTAGACCATAGAGTATCTATATAAAACCTATGGTTCTCACTTATTCCATCATGTAGAATATGGACCATTTGTCCTTTGTGACTAAAAGTAAAACATCTATTTGATTGATAAGCTATGGCATCCATCTCCTATAACCATGTATTGCCAAGTATAAGCTATATATGAGTGCCTTGTCCAAATATGGTGTGTAGCATAGGTCTAGTAAGATCATGCACAAGGACTGTATGTAATGCCACTGAATTAGACATGTTAAAAGAAGGGCATGAAACATTCAATGAAGTAATGCCCTTATGAAATGTGTAGCATGGATCAACAAGTCTTAAAAATAAAGAATATACTATAGATGAAGCACATAGATCTACAAAATGAATATCCACAAGAAGAGATGAGTCGTCAATGCTCTCAATAAGTTTACTTTCATTGGAAATAATAAAGTCCTCTGAAGTGAAAATATGTGATGGCATCTAGAAGAGTGATACCCTGAATAGGAAAAAATGTAATATTTGTAAAAATATAGCTAAGGTTTGGTAGAATCTTGTCCTGTAGTGGTGGCTTGATAAAAGGAAGAACACTATCCATCAACAAGGCATCATCATAAGAACTAGAAGTAGGAGTGAGTACAACAGTCTATAAAGAGATGATAATAAGTATAAGAGGAGTGATATAAATCTTAGTATTATCTTTAAAAATAGATCAAAGGATGCTCCAAATAGTATAGGGACACATTGTATATTCCACATGGCAAGGAATATCCATATAAACATGTAACACTAAGGTGCCAATAACCTTGTCATAAATGTTATCCCACTTATTATACTAACCTGAGTTAGTAGGGGCATGAATCTATCTGTATAAGAATGGAGTGTGATTGTTTTTCATGAGCAGTGTTCCATGTAAGCACATCAATAAGCATAGTTAGTCTTTCCAAGAATAATCAATAGTGTAGACATAACTGAGAGAAGACACCAAAGAAGTGCAAGACTATACAAGAAAATCTACAATGATGATAGAATATTGCACTATTCATAAATTGGATGTCAGACGTAGTTGATAATGTGTCCAAGTGAACAATGAATGCAAGAATCAATACAAATAGTGCACACTCAAAATGGGACATCAGACATAACCAAAAATACATCTGTGTGTGAGTAATTTGTGCACGAGATACAATGTAGAAATCAATAAGGCCCATAATACAAGAAAACCCCAAAATTTGACAACTTATAAATTTAATACATTTACAATAAAAATAAAACCAATGGATCAATAATGAAAAATAAGACTTTTTTACAAAAAATGACACTCAATTTTTGAGTTACCAATCAAAAGTTATGACAAATTACATTTCCCATCATTAATGGATTATTTAGTGAATTCACACTAAAATTTTAAATGCATAAGTGGAAATGGAGTGAATATGGCATTCTAATTAGTCAATAAAACCAGAATGGAACTGTAGAGCATTACAAAGTCTCAAACAATCTTCCCATAACATATTGTTTTTATTTTAAAAATAATAAAAAATATTTAGCAACAATCTCCTACTATATTGTTTTTTTTAGTTGTAGTTAGTAAAAATATAATGAATTTTTTATTTCCAATGAAAGTCAAAAATTATTTGGGAAGCTAAAAATAAGGTGCACAAAACCCAATTTGTTTTGGCACGATTATATATAATTAGAGAGCAATTTGTAAAATAAAAAGCATGTTTTTTTATGAAAAACAAAATCTACAATTGCAAAAGGATGAAAACACATTATTTTCTTGTTTTGAATCCTTTGAAGGTAAATAAATGTGGCATCCTAGATGTGTTAGAGCTGCAATAATGGCACCACAAAAGAAGAAAACAATAAGTATTTCCTCACAACTAGTAAGAATAAATTCTAGATATAAAAATCATGTATTTTTTTTTACAAATAATAAAATCAAGATTTTAGAATTAACAACAACATAAATAAGGGTGTTCATTACTAGCACCAGGAGCTCTAATACCATGTAAGATTCACCAAAGAATGGATGTCTAAGACCGATGAGAATAAGATCGAACACATAAATCTGTTGAAGCTAGAAATCAATAAATGAGTAGAATCTATAATAGATATATTTATATAACAAAGGTTTGAAGCTTACATCTCATTAAGATCATAGCTCTTACAACTCTCAAAGTTTTCATAACTCACAACTTACACAAATCCTAGCTAATTAGCTCACCACAATCCAGAAGACTCTAAATATTCCATATCAATAAAGCTTACAAAGGGATGCACATATAAATGGAAGTTAGGAATCAAAATTATACCATGCACGTGGTTCTAACTTCCCCAAAACAAGTGGAAGAAAGACAAGGAACCAACATCCCAATATATGTGGGATAAACTTCAATAATGTATAAAAAATAATTAAACAAGCTAAATGGTAGGAAAATATATATGATACACCAATAATAGCTTCAAATCCAAACTTGGGTGACTATGGGGTTACCCTTATGGGTATCTTAATAGTTATAATGTAAGCCCAAAGTGTTAGATAGAGTTGTAAGTGCCAATCACATTTACAATCTCTATTAGTTTTTACCAATATTAACTTCAGGGTTTTTGTTAGTGGCTTTGGCTTGGTCAATGGCTTGTGAGTAATATAAGAAGATCGAGTGGTGTGATATATCAAATTTATTACATAGGTCACACACCTTAAGGTTATTTAAAGTATATCTATTTTTAATGATAATGGTTTGTGGGACCCTGAATCAATAAATGATTTAGTTCAAAATAAATTTTGTAATGACTGAACTAGTGATAGTTGTTAATGACATAGTTTCTGCCCACTTAGTTAAATATTTAATTACTGTGATAATGAAATTATGACCATTTGAGGAAGTAAGGGAGGTATTTAGTACTAAATCTAATCCCCAAGTGGAAAATGGCCATGGAGTGACAATGAGTTGTGATGCCCTAGTGGGAATATATATCTCATGGGAAAAGTGTTGACATTTTTCACATTTGTGCACATATTTGATGGCATCATGGTTTAATGTGGGCTAAAAATATCCCATCATGTGGATTTTATGATTGGTCATGTGTACACTAAAGTGTCCACCATAAATACCACTGTGATAATGAAAGATGACCCTTTTTGAATCATCCTAATTGACACACTTGAGTAATATGCCATTAAAGGATTTACAATAAAGAATTGTGTCTAGAATAACATACTTAGATGTGATGATACAAAGTCATCATTTCTAATTTGAATCTTAAAAATAAGTTCAATCAATAAGGTAGTTAATGATATCCATATACCAAGGAGAGGAACTAATAGTAGGTTTTTCTATATAGCAGATCAATTCATTAAGAAATTCAGTGTCAATAAGATCTCTAACTTCTAAGGGAGAATCAACAAACCAATCAGTAATAATCTATCCCTTAATGGATTTTTGGTTGATGTAAGTTAACTTGAACTTGATTAAGAGTGTGATGAAATGCCCAATTTTTCTAGAGAGGGTTGGTTGGATTATAAAAATGCACAAAGCTTGAGATCTCACAATAACTCTTGTTTCTTGATTAGGCATATAATGTCACAACTACTTAGTCGTAAGCACTATTTAAGCACCCCTTTTCCACTTGAGTGTATTGTGTCTCTTAATTGATGAGTGTGTGACTAATGAAGTAAGTGGCATGTTGTTTGCCAATATCATCCTCTTGGACCAACATGTGGGTGAGATATACCTCGATCACCCTAATGTAAAGTATCAAGGGCTTATATGGCTTGGGTGCCATAAGAATAGGGGGAGAGATAAAGAAGCCTTTTACTGCCTCAAATGTCTCTTGATAATATTATGTCCAAGTTAAGCCACTTGTCTTATTAAGTAAGTTATTGATTGGATGGAATACATATGTAATATCAAGAATGAACTATCAAATAGCTCCTGACTTGCCCAAGAATGTTCTGATTCTTGATTCATCTGTATAGGGAGCATTTTAAAGATCACACAAATCTTAGTAGGGTCAATATAAATGCCATGCTATAAGATGATATAACCTAGAAGTTTTTCACCTGTGACTAGAAACACACATTTTTCTAGGTTAAGAGTAACACCATATTCGATCAAGTGTGGCAAGATGGTGCGTAACACCTCTAGGTGATTAATTTATCACCTTGCCTTCCCTAGAAGATCATTTATGTAAAAATCACTATCTTGTGAATAAGATCATATAATATATGGGTCATGGACCTTTGGTATGTTACCTGAATAATTTTTAAGACCAAAGGGCATCATGACATAATAAAAGGCCTACTATAGTGTAGTGAAGTAGGTCTTACTCTGATCATCATTATAAATGCAACTTTGACTATATATTGAAAATCCATCCATAAGTGATAAATCATATCATGTTGTTGCATCAACAATCATATTAATGGAAGGGAGAGGGAAATTATATTTTGGACATGCTTTATTGATATCTCGAAAGTCTGTACATTTCTTAATATTACAATTATTTTTTAGCACAGAGACAATGTTGGACATCCACTTGGAATAGTCCATTGGTTTGATAAATATGACTTTCAAAAACTTTATAACTTCTTATTTTACCATCAATGCAAATTTAAGTTTGAATGGCCTAAGATTTTATTTAATAGGCTTTGCTTGAGGCATCGTAACTAAGTTATAGACAACTACTTTAGGCTTAATGTCAACCATATCAGTGTAAGAGAAGACAAAAGCTTTTGAGAGCTTAATAAGTAGTTGATTATGGTATTATACTTATTTTTTAGAGAGCAAAGACCTGAGCTTGATAATTACAAGCCTCTCCTTAGTCTCAATGTTAATGACAATGATTTCTTCAATGAGGGAGGCATTTTCATCCTCAAACATGTTAGGGGTAGGGCGAAGGTCAGGATCTTCACCATTTACATTAAAAACATCATGATCATCATCAGAGGACAAGTAATCCTCTACTTATAAATAAGAATCATAGTATTCATATTTGAGGGCCGATGTAGGAAAACAAGTGAGGAGAAACCCTTCTTATGGTGGAAAGATGAGAGGTCATCGTAAGCTTGTAAGAACTCAAGAGTAGCCTCATCATTCTTAGCTAAGTCAAGGACTAACATACTATCATCTTTTCCAATATGGGAAATAGTTTGATCATTATAATTCTTGTGTACAAAAGGTTTTGTCTTGATTGAGATTGTTAAATTAGAATTTGGTATGGTAGGATGAGGTCAAATCATAAAGATGAAACATCTATGGAGTTAAAAAGTTGGCTACTTTCCCTAGGCACTGCCTCTTTAGAAATAAAGTTAAAGTCTTTAGTAATTTCATGTACAATAGTTTTATACTATTGAATATGTTCAACTTTAGTTTGATAGACCTCATAAAATTGGTTGGCAACTAACGATGAGTTGCCTTGGATCCTTAAGTTTTGAATGCCTAAATGTTTTACAATGAGCATGCCAAGTAATAGGGATTTATATTTGGTCCCATTATTTTTACACTTAAATTATAGCTTAAAACCAAATGGAATGACTCATCCCTAAAGATAAACTATAATAACTTTTACCCATGCACCTAGGCGACACTTGGCAGGGCATCATAATAGAGTACCCACTGACCATGTGTGGAATTAGGAACTATCACTTGTCAAGATTTCTTAGTCTTTTGATATCTTGACTATATGAATGTTGAGCATATAACCTCTCTTGAGGTTTTTAGTCTCGAGACTTAAAAGGGTGATAAGTACTTGCATGTTATAGGGTGAATGGAAGAGTTTGTAGAGACTCGAAAACTCTAACCTTATGTTATGATTTAAATAAAAGAAGCACTTTTAGGAACTCAAAAGGCTTACTCTTAAGATCTGGATTGAGGTAGGTAAGCACCTTTGGTAACTCAAAATGTTTCTTACTAGGTTTTCTCTTTGAAGTGGGAAGTATGTTGACATAATTATGATGATTTTTTGATGTGGGAAGTATGGCAACATAGTTTTGATCTTGTTTCAGGGTAGAAGTTATAGGAATGTAGTTTTGTAGCTTTTAGTACTATTGATAATATGCGTAATTATTTTTTTCATGTTTTCATATTTATGAAAGCTCATAAAAACTCAGTGAGTGGCTCTGTGGGGCCCCTTTTCATAAGGGGGAGAGAAGGCATCTATTTAAGAATTCATGGATAATCATGATATCCAATGCTAATCTCTATGGTACCTATTGTTAAGGTACAAATCTTCTCCTTAAGAATTGACATGGTTGGGGGAGAAAGAATGGCCTGATTGCATGTTAGGGAAATTAGAATATGATACACATTATAACTATGTGCAAGCTAAAGTAGAACGACCGACATCTTAGTAGGAAAAAAATCAAATGGATCAAGAACTCTGGAAAACCAATATGGTCCTATCATAATATGATCTTGGAGTATGCTCCAAAGAGGCTCAAAATTAATAAGAGTAGTGTGTTAATTATAATTTTCCCATATGTGATTCAACATTGGGTGATTATGATGGTAATTACAGGAAATATTGTTATGAAGGGGGAGCTAATCATTCTATGACATCTCTATCATGCAAAGATCTAGTATACTAGCTAACCCTTATTGGGGTTGTTGGTTCTTAGTCTTATTGAAGTTACATGTTCCTAACCCTTTCAGGTCAAACATGAAGATGAGTGGCATGTCCTTTTCCAAGAGATTGATGATCTTAGTTATAAACATGTAGAAATTACTAGACTAGTGATTAGATTTGAACTAATGACCTTTTTAGTTGTCACTATGTCCTCTTATGGCTTATCTTTTAGCAGAGCTTAAGAGATTTCAACCCCTTTCTTTATGATAACCACTTTAAGCTTCATGGGTTTAGTAACATTGACCAAATACAAGGGTTATGTCACTCCTTTAGTAGGTAGATGGTAGTCAATGTGCAACCCAAAGATACTTATTCATGGTCACTTTTGACATATCAAAAGGTTTAGGATCCTATGTTTACAATAGTACCTAGTACAAGGGTATTCAATATATTATTAGGATGCCATTGGTTTCAATAAATTTATGCAGTTCTTTATATAGTTCATAGGTGTTTAAAGCATATTTATGCTAATGAGGTCATCACAATTCAGGGTATCCCATATGAATAACCCTTGAAACAACTAAATATGGTCCCCACACAATAATTTGAATTGGGTAACCTAAAAAGGTTAAACCTAATTAGAGAATACAAACATTGGTATATATTCTTCCAAGGAGGCCTATCCTTGATAGGCCACTTCAACAAAGATTTAACATAGATTCTAGAGAGCCCCTCTCCATTCCTACACATCATAGATTGATATTATAAGGCACTAATGGCATTTTACATAAGGCACCAATGCAAGATTCTTATACCCCACGATGGGTTCCCAAAAGCCCTAGAGTTGATCATGCTCAATAATACACATAATATACTTAAATCATCATTATAGCATTGGCACCTATGACATAGAGGGAACTTAAAGTCCATAATCTTAATTTATCCTAGATTAGTTACAATAATATGATAGTTTCTATTTGTGAAATGTCACCATTCCTATTATAGACACAAGACCCATTGATTTTGAGTCCCTTACAGGACTCATCGATTAACATCCTTCTCTCTATTTTTTTAAAATTTTGGTTCATATATGGGAAAAAATATAAAAAATCAAATATTTTGTTTTTTTAAATGAAAACCCATCATGCTTATGTTTAATTCATTTACATTAGTTAATTTGTATATTGGTTATCTCATACTTATTTATATCTAATTTCATATCATATATACTTCATGAGTGTACATGAGTGGATATAGAGCATATACATTTCCATTTACATAAACATTTTTAGGTTATTTAATTATCTCATACTCATAAGCTGTAAATAGATAAAAACATCCTATTTAGACAATAAAACCCCATATTGTTATCCTATTTCACCGATCTTGTCCCAGTGAGAATATGGTATCAATTCTCACATACAAACAAGACATAATCCTTTTACAGCTTGTATATACATCAATAGGCTCACATGGGGAATATTATACATAGGTTTTATACTTATTTGTCTATCCCTTGTTGTTCTTGTTTGAGTGTATTTTGGATTATTTCTTGTATTACTATTTTTATCAATAAAACCCAAAATGCAAACAATTTCAAAGAAAAGGATAAAGAGATAATCAGATACTTATAATGAAATCACTTACCATCCTCTCATCCCTTATAGATCCTTTCTAAGATTGCAAAACTGATTTTGAATGCAAAATGTGTGGATTGTTGGATTGCTTGATTGAGCTTGATAATAGCTTTAATGGCTTCTTAATGGCTTTGACAAGGCTGTAGGAATGCTTGAAATATGGTTGAAAGTATGTTAAGGCTTTTAAGGTTTCAAATTAGTTTGTCATGGAGGTATGGCTTGTTTATACAAGGCATGGTAGGGAAAATCAATGGCTTATGTTTAATCTTGAGCTATTGAGATCAATGGTTGGGGAATTTCCAAGGAATTTTTAATTCTTTGGAAACCTCTAGAATAGAGGGTTCTAGATGGGGGGAAGGCTAAGTTATAGGGGATTCTATAATCCTCTAATGTTAAAATATCCATTAGGGATTAGGGGTGTAATAAAGGCTAGGTTATTAGGGTGGTAGATGGGTAGGTGAATAAAAGGGATTTTTAAATTGGCAAGTGGGCTAATGAATGTGTTAGTAGCTAAATAGGTTTAGTTAATGGGTTAATGAGGGTGATTAATTAATTGTGAGGGTGGAGTAAGGATTATGGGATGTAGGGGAGTTTATATAGGAATTAGGATATTAATTAATTGGTTAAGGAATGTGATTATGGTTAAATTAGCGAAATTAATAAAATTATTAGGGTGAGCAGATTTAGGTGCATACATTTTGACCCTCTTTGAAAGGGTATTATGAGTGGGCATGATGGAAGGAGTATTGGTACATCAAAGAAAAACCATAGTCATGAATGGAAATGGTGGTAGTAGGTATGATGCCCCTTTAAGGGAGCATGTGGGGAGAAATGACATAGAGGGTCACTTGAATAAAAGGTCTCGGGGATGGGATAAGACCAAGATGATGAGATAGGGTTGGGAGGCCCCTAATGTAGCTATGATTGAGATGACCCAATCATAAGTGCTAGGGAATAAAATTGATTAATCTCATGAGATGGGTTCTAGACAAAAGATTAATGTCTAGAAAAGAGACTAATTGATAAGACTAAATTCCCAAGATAAAGATATTATCTAGGCAGTAAATAGATGAGATAGGCTATAAGCCAATGATAATTCCCATAGCAAGGACACATACCAAGGAGGGATTGAAAGCCTATAATGGAGATTGGATAAGTTGATGAATGATAAGAATCCACTTTATGTGAGATGTGTAGCTTAAAGTGATGTATGATTTTCAAGTGATTGATCCAAGATGGGATGGGGATTGGGGATTAAGAGTGGTTGAGCTATCCTTGGGCATAAAATAGTGGCCAAGTGTTGCTTACATAGTCTAAAAAGACCTCAAGATGATGTAGTTCTGATTGGGGATCAGACTGAATGATAGGGTGATGGAAGGTCATGCCCTAGATGACTTAAAGATGATAGTGAGTGAGGAAATGGGATAACAGGTGAGACATACAATATTTGGAAGTGAAAAGGGGTTGATAGGATGAGATAATGGGTGTGTTAGAGGTCCAAGGGATGATGAAGCGGGGGGTGGGGGGCGGAAAAGTGGGGTCAAATAAGACAAAAGGTGTGAAAAAGGGTCATTTTTATTTTTACCCTAGTGAAATAGTGTTATGGAGCTAAAAACATGGATCATGTACCATGAGCTTTACATCATAGTGAGATGGTTTGAGAGTTCTAGAGACCTAAGGATGTTGTACCATCGATATGTAATTAACCCGTATCCCATGAATTTATTGAGTTTTTGCATTTATTTATAGCTTTTTAGAGTAAAATGTCATGGGTGCAATATCACAACCAAGGGAAATACCCTCAGTGACATTATTGGACCCTTGAGTAGTGATAATAACATCATGAGTTATGATATTACAATAACACAACTAAGAAATTATGGTATTGCAATACTAAAAGTTATTAATTGTGATATCATGGTATCATGGATGGGGAATTATAGTTTTGCATAACCATGAGTTTACAGTCATGATTTTACAAAACCACTAGATGCGAATGGTGATATCTCCAATGTCATGGGTTAGGGTTAATTCATAAATAGTGATATTGTGTTGGTTTAGTTAAATAGTGAAGGGATAGAAGAATAAAAGTCCTAGGCTAGGGATGAAAGGGAAAGGGAGGGGTGTTTAGGGAGTTAGATGAAATAAATAAGATGGGGGGGATAAATGATTTTGGTTAGGTTAGTTAGGATTAGTGAGTTAGGTAGGATTAAGATGGTTAGTGAGTTAGTTGATTAGGGGTTTAGATAAGGTAAGGAAAGGACTTAGGATAGGGGTAGTGAGTGGGTTAAATGATTGGATAAGAGATGGAGGATGGGTGTTAGTTAGGTTAGGGGTTTAGGGGGGATGAAAGAATGAATTAGTTAAGGGGATAATTACGATGGGTTATGGGTTTTAAGGCTTGGGTTTTAGGGTTAGGATAAATAGGATTGAAGAGTGGTTAAGTTAGATATGATGGATGTGTGATTAGATAGGTTTAGTGATAGGCTATATGATTAGTGTAGGAGGATTTAGGCATGATGGCATCTTGATTGTAGTGGCCCCAGGTCCTTCATGAGATGCATTTATTGATGCTAATAGAGTATGGGGTATTGGAGCTAGTAGGATTGTATTATGTAGTGATTATGCTAATGGTACATATTGATTGAGATTTGAGCATGGTATTGGTAGAGCGATGGCACTAAGAGATGAGTACCTTCCATTTCATGATAGGAGATATGAATATTATGTTGGAAGATGTATACTAGATACTATAGTTACTGATGATAGGGCATATGATTTATTGGTGATTGCATGCACTGAGTGCAATAATATAGAGATTGGTAGGGAGGTTATGGGTTGGTGTGTGGGATGCATGAGTATATATTAATAGATGTATATGGGAGGGGACCAT
Organism: Torreya grandis; assembly: GCA_037957365.1. NCBI lineage: Eukaryota > Viridiplantae > Streptophyta > Pinopsida > Cupressales > Taxaceae > Torreya > Torreya grandis. Next base: position 1,633,204 of record JARHVA010000262.1, on the reverse strand, counting down.
TGATAAATTAACACTAGTGGTGATATCTCTTGTTACTGGCATACTCTTACCAGATAAGAGCAGATATTGGTTTCACTTGGGGTTCGAGAATGTAGTTTTAGACATGGTACAAGATTTTAGGGTATTTATGTGGGGGGGGCAGTGGTATTGGCTCATTTGTAGCAAGAGTTGCACTTGGGGGCCTATAGAGGATCTGTGAGCCTAGGTCCATCACTTTTTCTATAGATTTGGAACTAGGAGCACATAGTAGTCTAAAGACCATTAGGTACTTGGGCTTTAAGATAGCCTCATGAGATTATCTTTTTTGGGTGGTACATTATATTAGGCATGCAAAGAGGCCATGTAGGGGAGATGAGGTTTTACAAACAAGTTTTGGATGGATTACATGTTGAGCACATTATTTGGATGCCATACAAATGACTATAGTTTGGATGGGAGGATGAGGCAAAGGTGACACAATACATGCTAATGGAGTGATATCTCATCAATCAGAGGGATTTTATCATAGAAAAATATAAACCTGATTAGGTTGAGAGATAGTTTGGGATACACTAGGATGTTCTAGATGAGTAACATATATTTGCACAGAGTGATCAAGAGAGGCCACAATGGGGGAGAGTAGTGGATGGAGCTATAATATGTGTAGGTTACAATAGCCTTGCTCTTATTCCATGGGATTTTTAGACACCCATGCTAGACCTAGGTATGAAAAATGCTTATACTACATGGTTGGCCCAGAGGATACTAGTGATATTACTTAGATGCTTGGCTAGGGTGTGAAAGGGGTGGTAAGGAGAGTTTTACAAGCACAGGAGAGACTGCTAAGGTAGAGGAATAAAATAGGTCCCAATTTAAGATGCATAGAATGGACATAGAGGTCTAAATGTGATGGATATAGATGGAGGAGATCAAGGAGGTCCAGATGGAGATCAGACAACTATTATAACTTAGGTTGGAGGGAGTGAGACTTAGGCTGGTGGTTGCAACACACAGGTTGGGGTGAGTGGGACATAGGTTGGATCTAGTGGGAGTGGTGATGGGGAAGGCCCATCTTAGCATCCTTTTATAGATGATGAGAGATCCTTACTAAGACATCTCAGGATAGAGGTACAAGTATGTATCTCTGAGATAACATGTATTACTATAGATAAAGACTAGTTCTAGGCTTGCCTATAGGGGTAGATGGCACAAAGGGATGTGTAGTTAGCTCAAGCACAAAGACAAATTATTGGTTTGTAGAAAAAAGGTTACCTCATTATAGGCTCATATAGTTATGTTACAAAGCTAGATCTAGAGTCAGGACATGCAAATTATTGGGTTACCAAGTCAAATTAGTTAGATGCAAACTCAGATCAACAATTTGACATACGAGGTTCAAGTAGTCAAGAGGGGCAAGGAGAAGGTAGATGAGACCATGTTAGTAAATGGGATGGGTGATGTGATGCAGAACATTATGAGGTTGATGCATGAGACATAATACTATAGAGATCTGTATGAGGCTGCAGTGCCACCTAGTTAGCGCGCACTTTAGTTGAGACTTTGTGAGATGTTGTATTAGATTTTATTTATATATTGTAGCACATTGATGCCTATGGGGCCCATATATTGTATCTATATTTTTTGACATGGATTTCATATAGACATTTAGGACTGTTATATATTATGAGATTTTGATGTGTTATGATTATGTGTTTATTGATGCTGTTATTACGAGACATATGTGATGATTATGAGTAATTTTATTTGTTGATATGATATGATGACATGCTTAGGATGTGATATAAATGGTTAGTTAGATATTGATGTTAGATATGTATTCATTAGATTAGATGATGATGATAGGGTAGGTAGATCATTAGCTATTTGGTGATGTTATATATTGTTATAATGTTTTAGATAAATGTGTTTATGGATTAGATGGATGTTATACATGGATTCATGAGATGTTATGATGTGAATTATTGCTTATATGGATGACATGTGATGCACTGTTAATGGGATGTGTTTAATTGAAATGATAAATATGAAATAAAAATGTTAATCAATGTGCTAATGAAAGATAATATTTTTTTAAATTTTATGTCTCACAAATTATGATTGAGTAACAATCCTCCTACACGAGTGAGGTGGATAGGGATGGGGTGGTAGGATGATTAGGTTAGATAGTGATGGTTAGACTGGATAGTGATAGGGTTGGGGGAAATGGAATGGGTGGAAAGTTTTGAAGCCATTATTAATGTAGGAATTCCTTTTTAATATTGCACTAGTGAATAAACGTGTGCTAGTAACATGATAAAAGTCAAAGACACATTGAAAACATGGTACGTGGGGAACTCTATTTTTAGTGACTCACCCAAGATGAGCTTGAGAAGTTAGACCATCATCATTCCCATTAAGTAAAAAGATAAAATATGTAAAATATAACAAGACCACTGAAGAAAACATGACAATTTAACTAATATGTACAAGACTTAATAATCTAACAAGCACCCACATACATTCAGACACACACATATGCAAAAGATAAAACAAAACAAACATAGACTAAAGATATGGATAAACAAAATGAATATACATTGGATGGTATTAAGCAATTGGAATGAAATGATTATGTATAATAGGCCTAATGATGATAAGAGATATGTACACTAGCTATATAGTGCCCAAGGGTGGTTGGAGATAAGGATCCAATTGAATTAGAAATAACTATTTATACGGCCAAGGATACTTGATCAAGATTTAGATGCATAGTGTATGCTAGATCTAAAGGTAAGACTTATTCTGTGACCCTTTCATAATGATGAAGTTAGTGGGAGCTAAGGGACAGTGACTCAAGGATGGCTAGAGATGGACAATGATGGATACGAATAGAGGCTAAGAGGAGACATAATAATCAAAGAGGATGCAATGGGGATATATATGAGTGTGTAATGGGATGAAGGGTATATTAAAATGGATAAATAGACTTTAGAATACTCCTCAACAAATGTTCCCCTTGTATAACAAGTAATGTCTTGCCCCAGTTTGAAATATTTATCTCCTGATTCTGCTTAAGCTTGGAATAGATTCCCCCTTTTAAGCCTAGGGTCAGATGTGGAATGATAGGGTGGAATGGAATGAGGATAGGAAAAGTGGAAAGGGAATGGATCTGCCCTTAAGAGTGGGGACTTATAGATGGAGGTAGATTAGAGCCTATTAAGTATAAAATCTTTTTAAATGCATGATATTTATTGACTCATTGAGATCTTCACCATCCAATATACTAACTTATAGCTCCTAATCCAAATTTAGCAATAATTATATAGTGCTTGAGCCAATTATCTTCAAATTTCCCACTTTTATCCTTGTTTGTATTGGTGTACTTTTGATTTTCCTTAAGGAATATATCACTGACTTCAAACTCTCAACTAGATCTTTTTGTGATATCAGCCTTTTAACCTATTATATAGGGCTCGAGCTAATTGGCTTCAAATTTCCCACTTTTATCCCTGTCTATATTGGTGTTTTTAAAATTTTCCTTAAGAACTAGATCATTGACTTCAAACTCTCAAGACTGGATATTTTTGCGATATTAGCCTTTTAACTTGTTATAATATGCCCAAAGGTGATTTAAGGCTTTTTGATGCTTTTCATCTATAAGTTCCAACTCTTATAGCCTTTTTTATCTGAGATTATGGTTGGTGATGATGCCCTGTGCAAAGAGGGAATTTTCATTTTTATAGGCAATCTATCTTCAGTATGATAAACTAAAGAATACAGAGTAGCCCTAACAGGTGTCTATACACTAGTTCTATAAGAATAAAGTGCAAGATATAATTACAAGTGCCAATTCCTTCCTGCATCATTTAGTATTTTTTTAGAATCTTGATAAGAGTCTTATTAGTAGCTTTAGTCTATCCATTCCCCTAAGGGTAATAAGGTGTAGAAAAGTGTTGTTTGATGTGATAATGCTTGTATAGTGCCTTGAATTATTGATTTTTAAAGGATTTGCCATTATCTGATAGGATATTGGTTGGAATGCTAAAATGACAAATGATCTAATTCATGATAGATTTAGAAATCTGGAGACCTATGGTGTAAGTAATCGGCATAACTTCCACCCATTTGGTAAAATAATCCATAGCTATGATAATAAACTCATGTCCATCAAATGACATGGGATTTGTCTTGCCAATTAAATTAAGTTCCCATATATAAAATGGCATGGACTCATAATAAGTTACAATTCTTGTGTGTGGGTATAGATAAGATTACCATGTTGCTGCTAAGCTACACACTTTCACACATATTGGTAGGCATTTTGTTCCATTGTAGACCAATAGTATCTAGTCCTAAGTAATTTCTTAGCTAAGGCAATTACACTTACATGGCCACCACATATACCATCGTGGACGCCCTTGATCTATAGACACCAAAATTACATCACACACATGTGCATAACTCCCCATGTCAAAACCCCTCTTAAGTCCATTTTTTAATAATAACAATTAGCCTCACTAATCCATGCTTTTACCCCTCATACATTTAATTAATTTAAAATACTTAATTAAGTTAATTAAAAACCCCTTATGCCACCTTACCTGGCCACCTCACTCTAAGACTAATTATCACATGATGAGTCACCTCAAGACTTGGTCCCCTCACCCTAACTACCCAAGACTTATTCTCACCTCAAAACTAAATTCCTAACCAATTACATCATTTTTAACCTCTTATTTTTACCATTTTCTAATGGGTGCCACACTTGGCATGAAGAGCAATAGAAAACATACCAAAAATAGTAATTTTTACCTATTTTAAAGTCACAAACATCGATCAACCCATGATCGACATCGACAGGATCACTGACGTCAGTTATATAATCCAAACTCTAACCTTATGTCTAGGTCAGTAGAAATCAAGAAAATTCATTCTTATTTACATTCAAGCTTTTGGCATTCAACTTTCAACATCCTAGCTTACTTTTATCTTGCATAAGTCAATCATGATCATGAAACAAGATCTTGAAGACCAACAACACTTGCTTATTCTCTCTGTTTAGGGCATCGGTTCAAACTACTTGATAGGAGCCATCAATCTAGTACTTATTGTTCAATCACCATTATAGTTAAGTACATCACTTATTTTATAGGTTTTTTTAAGCATTTATTTTGCTACCATTTCATATCTATTGTTCATTACTTTACACATTCCTAATCGAACCCCTGTGAGGGAGTTACCAAGCTTCCCTACTTGTTTCCCCTTGACCTGACACACCAAACCTCTGACCAAATCTACCCAAATCATACTCTCTCTCTCTCTCATAACTCTTCTCAACCTCTCAGACTAGATCAAAACCATTTCCCAGAACCAAAAAGCCTCCTACAAGCTCCTAGGCAATTATTACCCCTACCGATCCCGATAGCATAACTGACATTGGTCACCTTCACCCATTGACCTCAGTAAAATAATTGATATCCATCACTTCCTTACCAACGTCGATGAATGTGGATTTTCTTAACCTTTCCAAAACTGACCCAAACACATTCTAAAATACAAACAAAATATACCACCTACACCCTGTTACTCTCTGCTGCACTCAAATTGTGAATAACAGTAATATTATTTATCTTTCACTCTCTCTTTCCCTCTCTTTTAGTTATTTATTACTCTTTTATCTCTCAAAAGTGGACTATCATCTCTAAGGAAGTTTCATACTTCTTAGAACAATCACGTAGCTTGGCAACCCACTCATTTATCTATTAACAAACATTTTGTGGTAGTCCTTTCTTACTTGTAGGTAGTCCTCCCTAGCCAAAGAGGAGTGCTCACAATGTCTAGATACAACGTGCGAACCAATCCATGTTCATTATAATCACTTATCCCTATCATTCTTCTCTATTTTTCTTAGATTTAAAATAGACAAAATTTAGTGAAACATTTCTGACATTCCTGGTGGGACCCTAGAGTTTTCCTTGGGTTCATTTCATGTTTCAAGCATTCATATAGATGCATTATAGTGGAAACTTCATTTCTTTCACTTTCTCCTTCTCTTCTCTTTTAAAATGAAAAATTCAACATTTTATTTCTTTTTAAAGTTAATAAACTAAATTTCTTCTTCTTTTATCTTTGCCTTTAAAAGTAATTCATCATTCTTCAGTTACAAATTAAAAATAATCTTTTCTTTATTTCTTTCTTACATGTACATTAGGATAGTGAAGTTCATTCTCTATTCCTATTTCATTTTTGCTTTCATTCGAATCTAAACATTTTAGATTTGGGTTTAAAACTTACTGCATTTCATTGTTTACTTGCTGCATATTAACTAATCTAGTTAATTAAAAGCGTTATGAATAAATTATAGTACACTTATGTTACACAACCAAATCACAGTCACACAAACAAACATATAAACTCACCTGAGAAAAGGCCCATCGAGATTTCATCATCTAGTGGATTACCTTACCCTACCTGGCTATCTTACTTGGATTTCACCACCAAGGGGAGAACCCACTCCATTCTCTGACAGAGTATAAAATCTAGGCAAAAGGTATATTTTGGCTAAGTGACCTGGCTTGGCTTCAGGTCTGTGAAGTGCAAGGAACAAGAGCCTATAATAAGCCACATACCTAGTCTAACACAGATTTACTCTTGAGCACTAAAATTAATCTAAAACTATCTCTAGATTGCTTTCTAGTACCATCAATAACCAAAATTTTCTTCTCACTATCTGATTAAGGTATAAGCCAACACGAGACTAAAATTTAACTCTAGGAGTTAATAGTTGTTGGTTGTCTTTTTCTTCTTTTCTATTGCCTTCTATATTTTGGAGTTGGTAAGGACATTTTCCTATTGATTCATAAAATCAATAGTATTTCTAATACTCAGTTTGTATAACCTATTATATTAGGTTTTTTGAGTGTTCTTCCTCCTTACACAGACCTCTTCCATCCACCATTTTACATAGTTTCTACTTTTGGGTTTCAAAAACTTTAGATTTTCCATCTCTTAGGATATCATAGTGACCAACATCAATTAACTATACTGACATCAGTATATCTTTAGCTATTGACATCGATTAACCTCACTGACATCGATAAACTTTTACTACTGACATCGATCAAAAGACTGATGTCGATGACTGTGTAATTTTTATCTGCTTAAAATAACAAGCTAAAACAACCCACTTACTTGCACCCAAACCTAGTTTTTCTTTATTCTATCACTAATACAGGGTAGTAAGACTATTTATACTCCCTCTTGCATGGTATTGACATGAGCTTAAGGCAAAATTCTTATTGATCATGCAAGCCGGTAACCACTTCTACCTTTTGCTCTTATTGTTAAATCTATCATGGAGCATACGTTAGATACAGAGCATACACCCAACCCCAACCAAATTCACATTGTGCCTAAAGGAAATCAATATTTTTCTAAATTTCTTGATCATAATGTGGTAGCCCTTTAGCATTACCTTGCCATGAGCTAAACCCATAATTCTTCAAGTGACCCAATTTATGGTATGCCAACCTCTCTAATAGAGATAACTTCAGTTTTAGTTGCCTCCACTATTTTACTCATGGTTACTCAATCCATCACTTCAAAAATTAACCCAACTATAAACAATGTCCAAAGTTTAGCATCACCAACTGCCTAGTCCCACATAAACCCTGTTGTGACTGCCCTCCTTTCACAATCACAACTAGTTCGATCATGTCTCACCCTATTTCAAAATTTAGTGGTACCTATTCCATCTACCCTTGTGCCTATAATTACCTGAGTTATGGCTCATCCTTCATCTAGTCTAACCATGCCAATTACCCAACCTATAATAACAACAACCAACCAAAGCATACTCTCTAACCCAATGGGAGAAGCGCCTTTTATTTCAACCCCCCAGCCCATGACTCATTATCCTTATGTTGTCCCAATACAACCTCAACAAGCTATGTCATATACTCCCTCTACTTCTTATCAGGTTCTTTATAATTTAGTAGGTATCCCCCAAATTAATCTCCCTCTAGACCTCATTAAGATGCTGATGGACAAGATGTCTAATCTAGAGATATTTGTTTCTAGTTCAAAGAATGTATTATCTTATGAACATATATGAAATGAACCTATCCATCCTTCTATGCCTATTCTCCCCTATCCAAGCCAATGGGAACTTCCAAACTTTACTCATTTCCAAAGTAAAGAGGACCCACAACAACAATGAGCATTTAGACATGCTTGTTATTTAATAGGGCACGATGATGCATTAGCACTTCATACTTTCCCTATGTCTCTTTCAAGTGTTGCCTTGGATTGGTATAGCTTTATAACTCAATACTCCCTTTTCTTGTTTACCCAAGTCACACAAGTATTCCTAGACCACTTCTATATTAACATTTCTAAATAGGTTTCTATAACACACCTTTATTTTATTAGACAATTTGATGATGAATCTATTGCAAATTTTGTTGCTCATTAGAAAGGCTTGATTAATCAACTCTCCTTCTCCTTACCCCAACCTGAGCTTATTGAGCTCTTCTAAAGGGCATGTGATAAACACATCTCATCCACCTTTTGAGTATAAACTTTTTGCACATTTGATGAGGCCTTTACAATGGCACAAAAACTCAAGATTCAGGCTATTGATGAAGGCAAGGTCAAGTTGCATAGTAAAACCCTGAATTCTAAATCAAATGACTCCTCTTCTAAAACTTCTAAAAAAAAGCTAAAGTCTCCACCAATGCGGTGGTTGTTAAGTCAAATTATTATACAACCATAAACCAATCGACCTCCCAAAATCTAACCAAGCAATTCCAATAATGATATGAACAAAGACAATACACTCTCATTAGGGAGTCATATACATCCATTTTGGAAAAACTATTGCAACAAGGTGTTATACCTGCTGACCCACCTTCGTTTAAAACATGCAACATGACTTATAATCCCAATGATGTTCTCATTCCATTAAAGACATCATCTTCCCCACATGATACTTCTGAAGGTACAAGCTCTAGTCCTGTGGTTACATAAATACCGACAACATAAATTCCTGACAGGGATCCCATAGAGGAAAGTTTTCAACATTTGTCACTTGGCGAATATCATTTGTTGATGCTTGACATGTTATACACTCCACATGAGTATGGAAAGCTTCACATGCATCCAAATTATAATCCTCACATTGGGATGGTCATCCCTTATGGTCCCCCTAACCTTCAAACCAATTTCACATATGGGGGAATTGATCAAGCTCCCATTGTTGGCAAATCATCTTCTTTGCCACAACTATTTCCCTGTGACTTCTCTTTTCTAAGCAACCTAGTTTTGTGCACACCTATCTTTATCGGTGTGCCTAGAAAGGATTTCATTTGGGTCATTACGAATAGGGCTTCCATACGCCTATTGAATATCCTACTAGTAACACAATTGAAAATGCTAAAAAGAGGCATGGAGTGGGTTATGACAAACCAAATAAACTCACTAAAACTTTCCATGAACTAATTATCGAAGAACTAGTCTCTCATTTTCCACCTTCTTCTCCACCATCACCTACCAAATTAGAGGTATCTATACCTCCTATTTTTTTATTTTTTCAATAAATTCCATCCATTTAGGGCCTCTCACCTATCACTAGGGTAAGGAAACAAGGTCCCTTCCTCTCATTCATCATAAAATAATTGATGAAGATTCTCTCACTATTAACACTGTCCATGTCAAGATGATGATGCAATTCTCACATATATGGGTGTGGATGATTCTTATATCCAATGATCACTAGCATCCAAAACACAAGCTATGTTAAATGAATCAACCATTGACATCAACTTGCCCTCTCATGATAACCCTCACATCCTCAAGATTGGCCAATCTTTATATTCCTCTGAGTTTCTTAATAACCATAACAAAGTATTTGCTTGGTCTTATAATGACATGCCTAGCATTGACCCCTTTATCATCATCCATAACATTGTCACCAATCAACATGCCAAACCTGTAAAGCAAAAGCTTCGCAAGATGTACCCTCGTATTGCTCTTCTTGTCAAAGAAGAGCTCTAATTCCTCCTTTTTGTTAACTTTATTCAATCCATCGACTACCTGTAATGGATTTCCAATATCATTCCTATCACAAAAGTGACTGAGGAATTTGTATTTACACTAACCATCATGACTTAAACATTATTTATCCAAAAAATGATTTCCCATTGCCAAGTATTGACCAACTTATTGATCTGATAGCTGGCTATGAGATGATATCACTTATAGATGGATTCTCTAGATATAATCAAATCCTAGTTGCTCTTGAGGATCAAAACAAGACAACCTTCATTACCCCATGGGGGACTTTCTGTTATCGGGTTATGCCTTTTGGTTTGAAGAATGCTAGTGCCACTTATCAACGTACCATGACTTACATTTTCCATGATCCCCTACATAAAATTATGGAATATTACATGGATGACTTACCTAACAAGTCTAAACTTTGCTAAGATCACTTGGCAATTCTCAAAATTATATTTTCTCATCTCCTCCAATATAACATTCAACTAAACCCAAAAAAATGTGTCTTTTGTGTTCTTTCTGGTAAGCTCTTAGGTTTTATTGTTTCTCTCTGTGGTATGGAGGTCGATCCTGCTAAGGTTAGAGCAATCCTAGAGATGCCTCCACCTACTAGTATCAAACAACTCTATAGATTTCAAGGAAAACTTTTAACAATTTTTCACGTCATCTCTCAGTTGTCAGATCATTATCAACCCTTTCACCATCTCCTAAAAAGGATGTCTCCTTCCATTGGAATATAGATTGCCAGGAAGCTTTTAACACACTTAAACAATATCTCCTTTCCCCACCAGTTCTTATTCCACCTAAGGAAAATTAGCCTTTCTACCTATACATCTCCGTAATAGACCATTATCTGGGTGCTATGATCGTACATCAAGATGGTCAACATTGAGAGTAGGCAGTTTACTACATAAGCCACACACTTATTAATTATGAGACTCGGTATACCCATACTAAAAAACTTTGCCTCATATTGGTCTTTTTTGCCTCTAAGATTTGCCATTATCTCCTAAATCACAAAACCTATGTGGTCACACATACTGATCCCGTCAACTACATGCATTCCAAGCCATATCACAACCAATGCGTATCTTTGTGGCTCATACTTCTTATTGAATTTGACTTAGAATTCATTCAACAAAAGTCTTTAAAGGGGTAAAAAATCACTGACTAGTTAGCTACTGCTCCTTTACCTGAAAATCAACCTTCAAACCTCAAATTCCCTGATGAATCCATCATAATGCTCTCCATTGATGGCATCTCCTATCAAATTATGATGTTCTTCGATGGGTCTAAATGTCAACACAGTGGGGGTGTAGGGGTCATTCTTATTCCTCTAGATGGTGAGCCTATGCCTTTGTCATTTAAACTAGATTTTGAATGCACTAATAATATGGTCAAATATGAGGCTTTGATCTTAGGACTTCAATCAACTCTCTTCTTGGGTATCAAATCTATAACCATTTTTAGTGATTCTCAACTCATAGTTAAGCAAGTTAATGGTTTCTACCTATGTAAAAATAAATTTTTTTAGTGGTATAAACATCATGTAGATACGCTCTTAGGATCATTTGGCTCTTATCTCTTATAAACTATTCCTCAATCTACAAACAAGTTTACTGACACAATGGCTTCACTTGTTTCACACATACCCTCTTCATCCTCTTCCTCAAGAATTTATGTCACCATTCATCATTTAACATTACCCTCATATGTATCAACTAACATCCTCTTTATTAGAAATGTAACTCCCAACCCACATGACTTGTGGTACAAACAACTCATGGATTACCTTTCCTTTTTTATTACCCCCTCTGATCTTTCCAATAATGGAACACGTGCCTTCATATAACATGCCACTCATTACACTATGCTAGGGGGACTTCTCTACAAGCAGGGTTTTGATGGTCTTATCCTTAGATTCCTCACTAGTACTAAGACTCCCTTTGTTATTAAGGAAGTCCATAATGGGATTTGTGGTAGAAATTTCAATGGTCACGTAGTTGCCAAGTGTATCCTTCAACTTGGCTATTATTGGCCAACACTTCATCAAGACTGTGTTGATTACATTTGACATTGTGTCAAATGTCAAGAACATGCTAACCTCCTTCACATTATGAGTCATGCATTACAAGTCACCAAAGACTTTTGGCCCTTCTCCTAATAGGGCTTAGATCTCTTTAGGGAGATTAACCCTCATTCCTCCCTTTGTCATTACTCTATCATTACTGCCACTGAATACTTCTCCAAGTGGGTCGAGGCCATCCCTCTCATCTCTACTAAAGCTGACAATTTTTTTGACTTTATCAACCATCACATCATCTATCATTTTGGTGGTTTGCATAAAATTATAATAGATAATAGCAAATTTTTTAAAAATAAGACTGTTTAAAGTCTTTATGATACATTTGGATTCAAATTAAGCTTTTCATCATCGTATTATCCACAAGCTAATGGACATGTAGAAGCTTCTAATAAAATATTGAAAAAATTCTCATGAAGGTAGTCAATGATATATATAGAGATTGGCACATGCACATTTCCTTTTCTTTATGAGCTTACCACACTAGCATTTGAACCCTTACGGGTGCTACCCCTTTTTCCTTGGTCTATGGGATAGAGGTTATTTTGCCTCTTGAGGTCCAAATTCCTTCTCTTCACATTTCTATCATATGCATCCTTACTAATAATGACTTTCGCTAAGAATGTTTGGCTCAACTTGAATTACTTGATGAGCATCATCTCATAGCCCTCAACCACCTTCAAATCTATCAAGAGCATATCAAACGTGCTTATAACAAAAATATTAAAGAGCAAGATTTTAATATTGGAAATCTTGTCTTTAAAAAACATCAACATGTGATGAACATAGAGAAGAGCAAATGGGGTAAGTTTGATCCTAATTGGCTTGGACCCTATATCATAACTCATAAGTATGGCTTAGGAACTTATCATTTCTGTTCTCTTGAAGGAAGGTTAGAACCCAAGCCTTTTAATGACTTACACCTCTGACCATTCTTTTATTAACCAAGCATCGCTTCACCTCATGTTTAACTTGAACTCACACCTTGAGCATCCTTATTACATTCATTTCCCTTCCTCTTCACCCTTATTCCTATACACTTAGTTAACTTACGCAGTGGTATGGTTTTGCCCTCAAAATGGATAACCCCTAAGTCTTGATAGTCTTGTCCATGACCAAAAGCTAAAAAAAAACAAAAAAACAAATGGGATATGTGACAAGTTATAAGCTCTCAAGTCATGCTTCTCAATGTAGACTGCTCCCTTGAAGGATAGCTACGTAACTTCTCTTTGCTACTATCAATAGACTATTCCATTGAAAGACAACTATTTAAAACTTAAAAATAAATGCTTAGATCACTCCCTTGAAGGATGGCTAAGTAAATCTTTGTTCTCAAAGAGAAATACCAATAAAGAATAAAAATAAAATAAAAAATAGAAAGTTTCTCATATTGATCAGCTTTATACAACCTCAACCCATATAAAATCCCATTATAGGCTTCTCACATTGATTAGCTTACATAAATAAAAAAAAACTTTTAGTCATGGACTTGGCTATAGTAGCTCTCGGGTCACCTACAGTAGGGGCATATCATCCCCATTTCATAGGTTATGCTACCCAAATTTTTTTCCTCATTTTACACTTTTTTCCCTCATACTCTTTCATGGGACTGTGAAGCTGACTAAACATAAGGTAAACACGATGCTTCTCTAACAAACACAATGGTTCAAATATGCAAGGCATGAAAGAGGCTTATTTTCATGAGCCTATTTATGTTCTAATTATGGTCTTTGCCAGTGCACGAGCATTCTGCCTCTTTATTTTCTCATCTAAACCACATGCCAATCTCTCTATTGAGATGAAAAATAATGTCATACCAACACTATCAAAGCCTAATCCATTTATTTTATGCATACACCATCACAAATATGGAAAAATACTAAAATAAAATAACATGACCAACCCATTCATTTTAAATATACACCAACACAAATATGGAAAAATGCTAAGATGAAGCTAACCAACCAACTATGCATATACCATTACATATATGGAAAATGCTAAGTACACCTCAGTTAACATGGTCAACATTAACATCAAATTAACATAGCATAAAATTATCATCTAAATAATCATCATCATCTATCACAATACATACATCTCAAAATCACAATAAATGAACATCTCATGTGTGTGTATATATATATATATGCTTAGAATACATGTCCATAACTACATCATCATAATATCATCTCTTTCTCTCAAAATATACATCTCACATCTTCATCTCATAGGTCGGTATACATATAACATATATAACAAAAAAGGGTAGACTCTGACACTCATTGTCCTCGAAGTTCTCCACATGTTTGTGAGGAAGCAATGTCATCACCACTCTCCACTCATCTACATCTACGTGAACTAGAAGCCATGACACATGACATAGATCTCTCCTACTCTCTAAACTCTAAATATCTTTGAATATATAGAAACTCCCTGATGGCCCTCTCATAATAAGCAATCTATCTAGGGTAGTCATATATCTCACTAGAGACATAGTCTGTGGTGGTCCCATAGTAGCTATTGATGACCTAACCTGTACTGGTCCCTATGGTGGAGGAGGAGGAACAACCTGACCTACTGCTCTCAAACTATCCCTCTCTGCTATCACTACAATCACCTAACCTTGTAAGTCTCTGACCTAGCCCTATAGTGCTATAACTTAGCCCTATAGTGCTCCAACTTGGCCCTATAATGTCACCACCTACCCCTATAAGGCTAATACTTATGTCTATGCTATATCTCTAGCTTGCACTACTACATCTTATGCCTATACCACTGTATCTCTCTCTCTCACCAACCCTTGTAAATTTTATGGTAGCCTCTTAAACTCTACTATAGGATGTAAACCTACCTACCAAGCTGTATACGTCACTGTGCACCCTGGATCTCCAACACCTGGCCTTATTGATAGCTTCTCAAAATCTAGCCCATCTATCTCTTGGGGAAATGATAGGGGTGCCTCTATGTCATCCCTCTTATATCAAGGGAAGGTAGGTGATATATCCTATAGTAGACCAAACTACCTCCTGACTCATGCCACAGGTACCATCTCCAACTCACTAGCTCATCTCCCCCTAACCCATAGTGAGCTCTGCGATCCAACTAATTGTTGTGCCTATCCTTTAAATATGGGATATGTTAGGTAGGGTCTCCATATAATATATGTAGGGATCAAACCCTCAATCATGCACCTATAATACACAATATCACACACTACATCATCTATTTGGGTCTGTGCCATGTCCTCTCTCCAACATTTGAAACCAACCCTAAAGCCAACTAGAATCATAATAGGTAACCCTAATGGTCATGTCATCATGATGTGCTCATATGCTCAATAGTGTAGTAGATGGCCAACATACAAAATATATCACTGTCACAGTCTCAAACCCACAACTCTCTATATAAATAAACCAAAAACATTGGACCCCATGCAAAAATAGTCCACTGTTCAACCATCTATGAAAGCACACCTGTCAATGCAATTAGAAATCTACCACCATTTGCATTTGTTAATGCATACACTATGATCCCTATCATCATCAGGATACTCAGTCGATGTTGTTCCTCATCGGCCATAAATAGTGGCTCGTAAGTGAAACTCACTCATTAGTAGGTCACCTCGCTAATATGATCTCCATATAATGCAACCATGTGTATATCATGCTCCTCTTTCAAGCATGTGAAGAGCTCCTCACCTTGGAGTGGTAGCCATAAAACCTTATAAACATCTTCTTGGGTCACTATCAACTCTTTAATTAGTAGATGGAAGGTGTTGGTGGTGTGATCCCACCTCTCGATCAATGCTATCATAAGGCTCATATCTCAAGTGACTCGACAATATCATCACACTCCTTCTAACCCCATAATGACCATATGCTCCCACTCATCTGAGGTGACATCCCTCCTCATCTATGTCAACAACCTCGATAGGTGATCCCATAATGTCAGCTCCATCCTCGCCTACATCCATACACACACAACTCAAGTCATATACTTTCTAATATAAACTACCACTACCTTTTCCCCTTCTCTCTAAGAGAACTACATTGGTCTAAGGCCCTAAATTAGGCTATGTAGGTAGCATTTAGTTAACATCAGGTCTTTTGAGGTTAGCTTTACCATATTCCCACCTAATTCTCTACTCTACTCTTCCCTCTCTACCCTAGGTTTTACTGCCTCTCTATGTCAACCCTAGGCCCAATTGCCTATCACAACTCTATGCCTCACAGCCTATATCCCTGACCCTTTCTTCTATTTTTGTTGGTTATTCATAGTGATTGACATTGATTTTAATTCTGACATTAGTGCTTTGTATGCATAAGTGTTAGCTGATGTCAACAGATACCTACCAACCTCAGTGCTATGTCAGTCAATGTTAGTTGACCCTAGCAATGTTGGTAATTAGTTTGGCCTTAGGGCTGAATGACTCACCCCAAAAAATATAATTTTAACCTAAAAAAATACCCCAAATTCCCCCTAACCTATCCTAAAACTACCCTCCCCCATTTCCTAAGCCCTCTACTAATATTTTCTATCCCCCACCTCTAAATTAGCCTACAAACTCAAAATAACCAAATCAAGTTTCAAAACAACTTGTTGAGACTCTCACCTCATCTTTCCATCTCTTTCAAGCTAGCATAGCTAGCTCTTGTGGTGGTGTACCTCTTGTTGGGTCCCCTCCTTTCTCTACCATCTCAGTCACTCTCACAACTCTATTTTTATTCAATCATAAGTTATAAATGACTTTGGTCAGCTACCAAATCGCTTTTTGTCAGGTTTGGTCAGTCATCAACATCGACATGCTTGACCTAATCCACTGAGATCAGCACATATGCCTACTAACATTAGCACTGTTACCCTAATATGCTAACATCAACAGTATTTACCACTGACATTATCGATATCACTAACATTGACACCATTATATTACTATTTCCACCAATAACCCCAACTTTTTAGACTTTACCCATACTCTAGGGCAATTTAGAGATCATGTATATCTCCCCAACCATGAAAACTACCCTTGGAGATCACTTAAATATCCACCCATGATGACTTTACTTAGATATCATGCATATCTCCTCACTCATTGACCCTTTTACACCAACCTTGCATCACCTATCTTGACTGCTTATGCTATTCTAATATAGTTAGATATTGCACACACACATGTATATTGGGTCTTTTAGATGGAAACTAAGCTCATCCTATCACCTGCAACCTTTTTTGTTTCCTAGGGGCACTTCCTACCTTAAATACCTAATACACATGGACCATTGGAGCTATAACTTTGATTATTTTGACCTTATTAGCTATCACTTACAAGCTGTGCTTTGGTTATTTCTATTTGAGTGCTCCTCAACCTTGACTATTCTTGTCTTTATTGACTATAGCTCATACATAGTATATGCACATGAAGCGATACTCAATTCTCCACCACTCACCCAATTACCTTTTTATCAAATCAATACTTGATTCTAGTTTCTCCTCTGTTGATTCCCATTTTGAGGGGGGAATACCTCATCCAATACTTAGAGCATCTAACTCTTGTTTTTGTATTGAAAATTTATTAGTATAAATTACAAGACAAAAATGCGCAATTGTAGACACCAAAATTATGTCACACACATGTGTGTAACTTCCTATATCAAAACACCCCTTAAGCCCATTTTTTAATAATAACAATTATCCTCCCCAACCCATGATTTTACCCCTCATGTGTTTAATTAATTTAAAATACTTAATTAAGTTAATTAAAAACCCCTTATGCCACCTTACCTGGCCACCTCATCATAATACTAATTCTCACTTGATGAGTCACCTCAAGACTTGGTCCCCTCACCCTATCTACCCAAGACTTATTCTAACCTCAAAATTGAATTCCTAACCAATTACATCTTTCTAACCTCTTATTTTGACCATTTTGTAATGGGTGCCACACTTGGCACAAAGAGCACTAGAAAATAGGCCAAAAATAATAAGTTTTACTTATTCTAAGGCTATTAATGTCAGTCAACCCATGATCGATGTCGATGGGATCATCGATGTCAATTATATAAGCCAAACTCAACCTTATGTTCAGGTCAATAAAAATTAATAAAATTCATTCTTACTTGCATTCAAGCTCTCAACATTCAACTTTTGACATACTGGCTTACTGTTATCTTGCGTAAGTCAATCATGATTAGGAACCGAGCTCTTGAAGACCAGTAACACCTTCTTGTTCTCTCTGTTTAGGGCATCAGTTTGGATTACCTGATAGGAGCCATCGATCTAGTACTTATTATTTAGTCACCACTACAACTAAGTACATCACTTATTTTGTAGGTCTTTTAATCATTTACTTTGCTACCATTTCATATCTACTGTTCATTACTTTACACATTCCTAACCGAACCCCTGTGAGGGAGTTACCAAGCTTCCCTACTTGTTTTCCCTTGACTTGACACACCAAACCTCTGACCAAATCTACCCAAATCATACTCTCTCTCTCATAACTCTCCTCAACCTCCTAGACCTGATCAAAACAATTTCCTATAACAAAAAAAGCCTTTTGCAAGGTCCTACAAAATTATTGCCCCTATTGACCCCAAAAGTATAACCAACGTAGATCACCTTCACCCATCGACCTCGGTAAAATAATCGATATCGGTCACTCCCTTACCAACGTCGATGACTGTGGATTTTCCTAACATTTCCAAAACTAACCCAAACACTTTCTAAAATATAAATATAATATACCACCTACACCTTGTTACTCTCTACTACACTCATGTTATGAATAATGATAATATTATCTATCTTTCACTCTCTCTTTACCTCTCTTTTAGTTATTTATTACTCTTTTGTCTCTCAAAAGTGGACTGTCATCTCTAAGGAAGTTTCACACTCCCTAGAACAAGTTCGTGGCTTGGCAACCCACTCATTTATCTACTAACAAACATTTTATGGTAGTGCTTTCTTACTTGCAGGTAGTCCTCCCTAGCCAAAGAGGAGTGTTCACAATGTCTGGATATGACGTGCAAACCAATTTGGGTTCATTCTAATCACTTATCCCTATCATTCTTCTCTATTTTTCTTATATTTGAAATAGACAAAATTTAGTGAAACATGATCATGAGATTAGTCTCTTTTGAGCTCAGACATCTCAACAAGGTCCCATCATAGAATCTTTGATAGAACATGCTACCAAGGATAGTGTAATGGGATGTGTAGTGGATAAAAGCCTTATGTTGATGGTGGTTCAGGTTTGGTAGAAGGATATTGTTCTAGAGACAATTATATATATTATGATACCAAGGAAGACTGGGATCAAGAATAACACAAATTTGTAGAGGAGCCATAGATTGATGGGTTGGTAAGATCAAATGTTCAATGATAAAATTTCCTTCAAGGACATCTTCAGGAAGGTCAATTAAAGACCCAATAGTAGCCATAGAGTTAGCTACTGTATTACTTCCCTATGGTACTTGTTCAAATGTAATGAACTAATTTTTTTGCTTTAACTGATCCACCAACTGCTTATAGGGGATTCATTTTTTGTCTTTAGTTTGGAACTCTTCATTGACTTAGTTGATTATTAGCTATGAATCACCAAATACTTGGAGGTGTTGGATGTTCCATTAGATGGATAATTAGAGGCCAACAATTAAAGCCTCATATTCAAAAATGTTATTGGTACACAAAAATGCAAGATGAAAAGCCTTAGGGATAAGGTCTCCTTGTGGAGTTACCAAAAAGATACTAGCTCCCAATCTATATGTGATGAAAAATCCATCGAAATATAGTTTCCAACCATTAGATTTTGTGGTATTCATTATGGATTCATCCAGGAAAGTTGTGACAAGAGGCTTAGTATCTATAAGAGGTGCCTATGTGAGTTGATTCATAATTGCTTATCCTTTGATGGAATTTTAGTGCACATATTGATGTCAAATTCATTGAGCAACATCATCCATTTGGCATTCTTCTTATGAGAGCTGATTTTTATAGTAGATATTTAAGAGGATCAAATTTAGCCATGAGTTAAACTTGGTTATTGAGCATATAGTGCCAAAGCTTTTGTGAAGTGAAGACAATGACTAGATAAACTTTTTTAATGGGAGTGTAATTTAGCTCATATGAAATCAAGGTGTGATTAAGATAATAGATATCCCTCTCTTTTCCTTCATCATTATTTTGTATAAGAAGGGCACCTATTGTACAAGGTGTTGCAGATATATATAGGAAAGAAGGCCTTCTTGTGACTAGTGGTGATAACATAGGAAGATTTTCTAGATATTACTTGAGATTATCAAAGGCATGCTAACATTCAAAGGTCTAATTAAAGTGGGTCCCCTTATTGAAAATATGGGTAAAGGGGTGGAATTTGTCTACTAGCTAAGAAATGAACCACCAAATGGCCTGTAACTTGCTCTGAAGATTCCTGAGTTGCTTTAGATTATGAGCAGGAGGCATTTATATAATGGCTTTAACTTTTGTTAGATATACTTATATACCTCTCCTAAAGACTATAAACACCAATAATTTACTTGAGGTAATGCAAAATACACATTTTTGTGGATTCAATCTAACTTTATATTCATGCAACCACTCAAATATTCTTTTTAAAACCACATGATGGTTAGATTTGAGTCTAGACTTCCCAAAAATGTCATCAACATAATATTTAACAATGTCATGCATCATATCATGGAAGATAATAGTCATAACTTGTTGATAGGTAGCACCTACATTCTTGGGGCTGAAGGGTATTACTTAATAACCAAAAGTCCCTCATGGAGTAATAAAGGTTGTCTTATGTTGATCTTCGGGTGCAATTTTGATTTGGTTATAGCCTAAAAATCCATCCATGAGGGATAACATTTCATACCCTAAAATAAAATCCTTGATCATATCTATGTTTGGTAAGGGGAAGTCATCTTTAGGACTTGCCTTGTTAATTTCCCAAAAGTCAGTACAAATCTGAATACTACCTTATGGCTTGGCCAAATGAAGAATGTTAGATATCCAGTCAGAGTAATCAATAGGTCGGATAAATCCTGCTTTTAAGAATTTTTGTAATTCCTCCTTGACTAGTCAAGCCACTTTAGGGTACATCTTGAGTAATTTTTGCTTGATTGGTTTGGAATTAGGATGAATAACTAAATGATGCAAAACCAAGAAGGGATCAGGTCCTAGCATGTCTGAATAACACCATTCAAAGATATCTATAAACTCATTAAGTAGCTTAATAATTATTTGGCATTCCTCAAGCATAAGATTTGCCCCGAGTTTGAATATTTTAGGATATTATTCAGTTCAAATGTTGACTTCAATCACCTCTTAAATGACAGAGGGTGATTGATCCTAAAGAAAGGTTAAAGGCAATGATAAATCCTAGATATTTGAAGCAAAATATTTTAAGAGTTATGTGCCTATTTTGGTATAAAATTTAGATTCATTTGAAACAGGTAGAAAATCTTCTAGATTTTGAGGTGGTTCTTCTTCTTCTTCATAGTCCTCTTTTTTGATTTAGTTAAGGGATGTTTGTTATTCCCCAAAATAAGTTGAATAACAAATATTAATAGAAAATCCTTTCTTATGATCTCTGAAAGGGATGAAATCTCATGCTCCCAAATATTTTAGGATGGCCTCATCACTTTGGAATTAGTCAAAGGATGGCTTATGTTGTTGATCCTAGTCTATTAATGAAGGTTAATAGAAGGATATGTCTATGGTGGTGATAATAATATCATGGAAAAGGTTAGTGTTAGTAAGCTATTCATAAAGACTATAAACAAATCCTATCTCAACTTCTTCATTGAAAAAAGACTCTTTAGGGACCGAAGTGGTATCCATAATGATATTATTTAAGTCAATATCAAGAGGTTTATACCCTAGACCAAGATATTGTGGACGTTCTTGAACCTTTATAGGCTCAAGCATACATTTCTCATGTCTCATTAGTCCTTTTCCTTGATAATGCATATTTTGTAGCATTTCTTAGAGTTGGGGGTATTTTTGTCTATGAAATGTAAGGGCCTCATTTTCTAGAATAAGCCATGATTCATCAAGCTCATCAATATAATCTTTTGATAAAAGTCCTGTACTAGAAAAGGCCATTGATCCAAACTAATAACTGATAGAATTATCCTTCCTTATGGCTAGGGACCCATAACTATGTGGGGAAAGAGGTAAACAACCTACACAAAAGGTTTTATATTCATATTCCCCATAACCCATAGATGTGATTTTTAAGGTGGGTGACATCTGGTAATGATTTAGAAGTAGGCACTATATCATCGGGGTGGACATATTTGGTAGCTATGGGAGTTGGAGTAGAACTATCCTTGCTAGGAAAATAGCATGTGGGTTGAGATTGACCCATTTGGTAGCTACAAAAATGCTCAATTTCCCAAAGAATTGTGTTTTCCATGCTAGAGTGATGGAATTTTAGACATTGGTGGAGAGTGGATGGGACTACTTGCATTTCATGGATCCAAAGATAACCCAACAATAGATTATATGGCAAATCAACATCCACAATGTGAATTAAAGTCTAATGTATAATGGCTCCCACATTAATGGAAAGATAAATGGTGCATGTAGACAACCTTTCATTATCATCACATGCTTTAATAATGATTAGAGTAGGCCCTAAGGATGATTCAAAATACCCCAATTTCTTTAAGAAATCCAAATTACACAAATTCAATGCAAACCCTCCATGTATGAGTACCCAAGGGATGTGGTGGTTGGAGATGGAGATTTATATGAAGAATGGGTAGTTATGATGCGAGCCAATGGGAGGCATGTCTTAGGATCTGAATGTTATTTGATGTGAATGGGATAAATGACCCACTAATGCTTGGAATCGACTAGTGTTAATATCTCAGGGGACTTTTAGATCATTTAAGACTTTATCAAGGATCTCCTGATGCACAAATGAAGTTTTGAGAAGATCCATGAGTGAGATTTGAGCAGGGGTCTTCTCAAGTTGATGGATTATATCATAAGGTTTGTCAAAAGATACAGTGAATTTCTTGGAAATATTGAACTTTTGAGACATGGATGTAGATGGGTCATTTGTTGGTGCCCCAATAACTACAATTTTGCTTCATTGTGTAGTAATTATGTAGTCAGTCATGGCCTAGTTGATCTTTAGTATGGTGGATGATGGTGGAATGGGATCTTGGGGGCTACAAATTTCAATGGTATTAACATAGTGATATGAGATGGAATGATAATTTGTGTGATTGAAAGTGGATACCTGACATTGCTCTCTAGGTGGCTTCCCTTGTTTATGACCATGCTTGGGTAAAAGATCTTGATAAATACCAAGCTGTTGATTTTTTGACTCATTAGGAGTGCTCTCTCCCTCTACTTCAATATCTCCTTTTTTAATGGGATCTTGAATATAGTGTTTTAATTGCATACATTTTTATATATCATTACCTTTGACTCTATGGTATTGACATAATTCATCCTCATGATACCAATCAGGTTGAGGCTTGTTATCATCTAAAGGTCAGATCTCAGGGAGAGTAATCATGTTAGTAACTATTAATTATTGAAGGACCACTTCAACAGGAACTCCAAGGCTAGTAAGAGGTCTTTTTCCTATTCAAGGTTTTGGTTTACTTCATGACACTTTGATGGAGGAGACATTTTTTTGATCTATGGTAGTCCTCTTTTGCACTGCTTGAACATGTTATTTTGAGTCTATAACTCCATCTCCCATAACATTTTTAATCTTATTGAATATTTTTGATTACCTAAAAAGGAGTTATCTTGATGTTGATTTTGTTCATTTTGGCTATATAATTTGATTGATCCCTTTTTAATCAGTGCTTTCTTGATTTATATCCCCTTTTCAATAATCTCATCAATGGATTTGGCACATTGTAGTTTCAACTAATATTTTAGTTTTACATTAAGGTTGTCAACAAATATTTTATCCAATTATTTTTTTGGAACTATACATTAGAAGTGGCTTGCTAAGATTCTCTAGCATTGTAATAAGGAGGCCAAACTTTCCCCATTCATTTCCTTAGTATTGTAGAGGTATATGATGGAAACATCATGTTCTATGTTGAATGAGAAATTTCTTACAAATTGTTTAGTCAATTCTCTGAAACTAGATATAGACCCCTTTGGTAAATGCATGAACTATTCTAATGCTAGTCCTATGAGACTCTTTGGGAAAAGTCTTAAGATTTAGGCATCATCATATGAAACCTCATGGCATGCCACATAAAATTCTTGAACATGATCACGGTGATATCCTTTCCCTCTATATTTTTCAAAATGGGGTACCTCAAAGTGAGGTGGGAAAGGAATTTATAGAATGATCATATCTAAGGGAGAGGAGAAAAAATATTCATATTTATATTTCGTAACTTGTGTGAGAGGTTCAATCTATTGGAGAGTTTCTTTCATCATTTTCCATTCTTGTGCAAATGATGGATCCATAAGGGGATTAGGATTTTGGGCATGACTTATGTGTGGTCTATTAGAGTTATGGACATTTTGTCTATGGGAGGATGGTCATTGATTTTGTGTGTGAAATTAAGAGGATAAAGAATTAATTTTCTATGTGAGTTGATCCAATTGACATTCTAGGGTGGTTAATCTCCTATTAGCCTCCATGCAGTTATTTTGGAGAGGCACTTGTTCTTGGTCTTCAAGTTCTTGTTTGTAATCCACAAGATCCTCTTCTCTAGGTGCTTGATTGGTATAGCTATGTTGACAGGGAGTATTAGGCTGAGTGGATGGGTGGATTAAATGTTGTAAAAGGTTATGATCAAAGCTAAGGGGTAGTGTTCTCCCCATTCCAATGACTTGAGATAGAATCTAGTCATAGTTTCCATATATATACTGATCAAATTATGCTCTAACTTCATCATTATGGAAAAAGTCATTTGTGAATCGATGATCCTCTCTTTTGAGAGTGTGCATATCACTGTGTGTATCATCATGATCTTAGTTTTAGTCACTTAAGTTCTGTAATAAGTCATTATTTTGGTTGGATCCTTGTTCAATTCTAAAAATTTGGGCATGGTTTTACATTATCATGATGGATGACGAGGGTGATGTAAGAAAAGTGATTAGCTGTGTTTTTAATGTAGGATGATGGGAGAGGATGTAGCTTTGAATACTCATTTCATCTATAAATCAAAACTAAAAGTGGTCAAAGAAGAGGAGTTGGATATGTGTTGATCTTGGAATGAGACTAGAATGACCAAGGATTATCAAAATGCCAAAACCTTGCAAGGGTTTGATCTAGCAAGGAGACTATGGAGATGCCATGATCAAGTACCTTTCACACTATCAAAATGATGATTGCATGGGTGCTAGGTATGAAGAGGCAATGATAAAGAAGTGATGGGTGATATATAAAAAACTTGTCAAGGTTATGTATGTTGATAGTACCTAGTCAAAGGGTGGTAATGAAGATTGGAGGGATGGGTGACTACTAAGATTCAATTTCAAGACTAAATGTTATATCCAAATATTATGAATAGAGAATATGAATAGATGTTTGATGTGGTTTAGAATGGTATTTTATCCTAGGGGTGTCTAGATGTTTTAGAACTAAAATGGGATTGGCTGACTCGGTTCACAAACAACACAAGTTTAAGCATGACAAATAAATAACACACTCAACGACAAGTCCTAATTTAGTAAATTGAAATGGGTGTGTAACTTGACATTCACACCATCTAATGGCTTCACAAGTGAGGTTGTAGGCTGGTGACCCATTATAGAATCAACCAAACCCTATTTACCCCATCTGCACTTAATGACTTCTTATGAGCTGATCCTAACTCTAACAATGAAACACTTGTTATAGCTGATGGGTCCTCAAATAGGTTTAAACAAATGTTTTTGAGGTTGTCCCTAATATACACTAGGTATGGTGGGGCCCAAGTCCATATAGGGTGTTGTCTGATGCTTGGTTTAGAGAGTTAACTCTTCTCCTTCATAAATGATCTATATGGGTCAACTACTTGGCCTAGTGACAACTATCCATAATATTTATACTCCACCCAAACACAGAGTTTGATTGAATATGTGGTGATGAAATCTATGACACCAACCCCTAATGACTAAGCCTGTACATTTGGGATGAATTCTATGCCACATTCTATCCTATACTTAATGGGTTAACAAGTGAGCACGATTAATTTTCCTTATTAATTACTTATGTGAGAAAACATAAAAATGAGCAATCAAGTCACATAATCACATGATATATACAATCAAAAAGACAAACTTATAGGATCTTGGTACCCCTCTTGTAAACACCAGGGTTAGAAAAATAAATTAGGTGCTTTTATCTTAAGAGTTCCTGCACAAAAATGATCAGTAGTCTGATTTAAGACAAAATTGCCACTCACCTACAAAATCATGATTACACAGTCAGTTTAAAGAAAAATCACAACCAAAAACTATGATATCATAATTACTAAACAAAACCATTGATTCCAAGTTGTGATATTATAGCAGGTAGTTAACTGTGATGGTCAACCAAAGAGTTCCTACAAAACTATGATAGTTAGAGCAAAACCATGATTGTTAAAGTAATGTCTCTACTTTGAGATTAGTGATATTGCAGTAAAGTATAACTCTTTAAGATTTCTAGTTTTTTGACTAATGCAAATGCCTAGATAGATTACACAGATGCTTATAAAATATAAATGCCTAAGAAATGTTTACAGATAATTATGGTGGATTTAATTTTTTTGACTATGTATTAAGCTGTTTATTAGGATGAGGTTTCTTTAGAAAAATGGACAAAACTTACACAAATATATAGAATAGATGGGTGTATATATATTAGTTTTGTCCTTAATTTGTATTTTTAGCTAAAAATATTAAATAATAATCAAATAGCCCCCAAAATTACTAGACGACAATATCGCTAATTTTAAAGCAAAATCATAGATCATAATTAGCGATATTGTAGTAAGGGACAAAAATATTAATGATGCACTGTATAATTTATAGATGATCCTATTTATACCTTCCATTCCTATCAACCTACACATAACAAGCTTATATAGAAAAACCATTTTAATATGTAGTTAGGAAAGTATATCTTAAGACCCCAAAACAGTTAGATAAGTTTGCCAAAAAAGATTATATGATTACTAGTTATTTATTGCAAGTAGAGAATGACCAAATTAAACCTACATATCAGAGATTAATAGGGAAACCTTTACCAATCTAGATAGAAATGTTACTTGTGATGGTGATATAATGATTCACATGTCAATAATGCAATCTTCAAAGTAGTGATATCGCAGCTCAGCAATTAAACACTAAGTCTCTAACCGAACCTATTTTCCTATATAGAAAATATGTAGAATCCCTCCCTAACAACACCAAATAGGTAAATGTGACTGCATAAAGGTTAACAAGAGTAGAAAACCAACTATTTTATGTTAACCCTGAAATCCTAAAAAACTACTATTAGAAACACAATATCATGATTACCAGAGCAATGCCATTAATTTTGAAGTAGTGGTATTACACAAAAATAACAACCTATCCAAATCAAGACCGTTAGTGGTTTAAATCCTAGTTAGCACAATACCAAACTGCAATACTATGACTACAATATTTCTAATACCAATGCAATTTCATAATTTGCATGTACGTGATGATTCTATTGATTTCAACCTTTGTTTCTCATCTAGTTGCACTTGTAAGTCACTAAATGACCTCTAACAAGCATAATAGGTTAGATTTAAGGAGTAAGTCCCACCATGGTTGTCAAATGTTTGAGCATATTTTGGATTCTTTCCTATGTTTCTATTTTTAAAAATAAAACCCAAAATGCAAACAACTTCAAAGGAAAGGATAAAGATATAATCAGATACATACAATGAAATCATTTGCCATCCTCTTGTGCCTTATAGATCCTTTCCAATATTTCCAAATAGATTTTGAATGCAAAATGAGAGGATTATTGGATTGCTTGATTGGGCTTGATAATAGTTTCAATGGTTTCTTAATGGCTTTAACAAGTCTATAGGAATGCTTGAAAGATGGCTGAAAGTATGCTCTCAAGGATTTTCAAGTTTTAAGTTAGTTGGTCATGGAGGCGTGGCTTGTTTATATAAGCCATGGGAGGGAAAATCAATGGCTCATGTATAATCTTGAGCTATTGAGATCAATGGTTGGGGAATTTCCAAGGAATTTCTAATTCCTTAAAAACCTCTAGAATAGAAGGTTCTAGATGGGGGAAGGTTAAGTTATAGGGGATTCTAGAATCCTCTAATTTTAGAATCTCCACTAGGGAGTAGGGGTGTAGGAAAGGCTAGGTTAGTAGGGTGGTAGATGGGTAGGTGAATAAAAGGGTTTTTTAAATTGGCAAGTGGGCTAATGAATGGGTTAGTAGATAATTAGGTTTAGTTAATGGGTTAATGAGGGTGATTAATTGATTATGAGGGTTGAGTAAGGTTTATGGGATGTAGGGGATTTTATGTAAGATTTATGATTTAATTAATTGGCTTGGGAATGTGATTATAGGTTAAATTAGCAAAATTAATAGAATTATTAGGGTAAATGGGTTTAGGTGCATATAGTTCATACCTTAGTTATTTACATTACATAATATCTATCGACATTTTTCAATTAATTACACTTTGATATCTTAGTGGTTACCTGAGTTGTTAAATATATTAGTGTTATAAATGGATTATGTTGATTAATTACATGTATTCATACATGCTTTTCATGTTTATTTTCCTACTTAATGTCTTGTGTGTATTCACTATTTGGCTTGTGGATATTTGAGCATGTCCCTTGTATGTGGCCCCATGGCCTTTTATTACACATTTTATGTGCTTTGCATGCACTCTTTATTTGTGTGTGTCATGGACATGACACTTGTGTGCTTAGTTTTCTCAAATTTTTGATGTTATGATGAACATCATGCATATTCAAAACCCTTAGAGTCCATGATGGATATCATGCATCCTTCCTCAAGTAGTTCTATTCAGCAAACAATACCCAAATTTGGTCACTTATTAGCATGCTTAATTGCTAACATATATCTTGACAATGTCACTATGTATGTTTGTTTCTACATGCATCTCACATTACAGTTTCCCTTATTTTATATATATGATGATGCCATGCTTACCCATGTTATCAATATGACTCAAATTAACATATTTTCATAACATATCACATAAATTTTTTCTGCATGCTTAATAAATCACTTCAAAAGAGGGTCATGCATAGTGGCTTGTCATATCGAGTAAGACCTTATAGTGTAGTACACATTTATAAATTTGCAGGTCTTACATAGTTGATGAAGTTTCATACATTAAAAACACCAACAAACTATTTTTGGATATAAGTGATTCATTTGGACAAGGGTGCAACCCAACCTTGTCTAAAATAATGCATTATTATCCCAATAGATAGAAAACAACATTTCCAAAAAGTCTTAGAATCACATGCATTACAAAATAATTAACAACAAGTATATAGATTTAGTTTCCAAAAAAATACTTAGGTTTGTCTCAAATTAGCTTAGTTTGGGGGCATCATGTGTTAGCACATATGTTTTTGCTTAGAATTTTAATTGTTATTACTTGGGCTAATAATCCACATACACCCAAATATTAGATTGGAGGTATGTGCATGGCATATAACTTCCTCCTTGCTTAGTTTTGCACCATTTTCATAGATGGAATGGAAATTCTTGAAATTATCCATGTTGCATACACCAAACCCAAATCATACTATATTTTTACATCATATTCACATCAAAAATGAGCTTTATTCTATTTGTAGTGGTTGGTTCACCCTTTTTCACTAGTTTTTATAGTAGAATAATTTTTTGGAATTTATACAGGGATTCTAAACCACTTCACTACTTTGTGTATTCAATGATGTATTCAAGCACACCTTGAGTTATTAATAACACTCTACCTATCAATGAGTATTGGGGTATGCACAATCCAATTTGAACTTTTCAATGAAAATGAAAATATCCAAGGATCCTACTTCCTCTAGTCACCATTTTTGTAGTAGAAAACATAATAGTTCATGTACCCAATCAGGTATACTTTTTATTTATTATTAAATCTATAAGTTTTATTGTAATTAATTCTTGATTTTTATCTTAATTAAGTATTGATCTTATACATGTTTCACTGTAGATTTTTTGCATGAAGCACAGTTAAGATTTGTGGCCTACATTCAAGACTACACTTCATAGGTAAGTTTTGGTACACATTTTCCTTTTACTCTATTAATTTTAGTTTAATAAATTAATATAATGAAAGGGGGGGAGTTTAGATACATAAATTAACATTTGACTTAAAGTAGTGCACTTATGATTGCTCTTTTTAAACACTTGACACATGCCTTATCCTACAACCTTTTGACCATTTTGCTTCATTTTCCATGTGGACGACCCATTCCTATAAGTAAACCAATGATATTATAATGTCCCTATTCCTCATGAAAAATAATTCAAACTTATGCACAGATTATTCCATACTCCTAAAATAACTTTTTTTTGCTTTTAGGACACACATATTATTTGGACAACAATGTTCCTGTATAGTGTCTAGTTCCACTGCTCATGTCCTCTTACCAAATAATGATTAATTTATCAAATTTAAATCCATGTAATGGGTCATAATATAATTTTAGTAATCCCCATATGAAGGAATTCTCTAAATAACAATATAAATCCACATTTCAAACCATTTTGTATATAAGAGGATTCCATATTGAAAATCACTAGAATTATGATTGCACATTGAGAGTAAATTCTCTATTTCCCCCAATTTTGAATACATACAACCCTAGTATCCCAAAACTAAAGTATGAATACACTTCCAAGGTCACATATCATAATTAAATCATGTAATCACACCAATATTACACCAACATTTAACATCTTGCACCAGTCTTTCACCAACACCACTGTAGCATGAGAGAACTACATGGAGTTTTATCCCTCTTTTGAGTATTGATATATATGTAACACAACATAGGGGGTGTTGAGATCAAGAACAAAATCAATTACTAAGCATTTTAAACCCATGATTGCATTTTTTATTTTGGTTTATTGAGCTAGGGTTATAAGTGAAGGAGAAGATATATAGTGGTTTTCATGATGGATTTAAGGCTCCCATATAGTAAAAAAAACATAGGAAAGGTGAATTTGTCATAAAAATCTCAAAGCTCCATCATCTACAAGATACTGATGATCCCTAAGGACAAAAACACTCTATTCATGGTAGAGACCATGGAAACATAGGAAACAAACATAATATATCATAAATAGTAATGTGCATGATATGAATTATGGCACCATACATAGGATATCATATAGTAGAAGTAATGCAATCAGACATAGTCAGGCAGTCATGTGTATAATAAATAACCATTAAGAGAGAGATATGACCCATAATAAATCAATGATAATGCATGATGACTAGATGATCCTTTATGGACAAAACTAGAAAAGATATCAACATGCAACGTGTACAAACTATTAATGCTTTTTTTTATTTAATAATGAAATATTAAGAACAAATAAACTAGTTAAAAGTGATTTAGATCTGAAAAATATATAGATGTGAATGTGAAATACATTAACTTATAGAATTTAAAATGAGTTATAAATAGTAAATTAACAAATAAATATGCAAACCTAGCTCAAACTAAATTTATATTGATTATGTAGGCTGACTATCGATGGAGACTGATTGTAGCAACCCCTAAATTGTATCATAATTGATAATATAATTTCAAACTATATTGAGATAAATCCCTTTATCTATTAACTGATGCTATGTCCTCGTTAACTATCTGATTGATTTTCTTACATAAGCACTTGCAACTATTTGTGATGATTTGTTGATTGACAGTGTGTCTTGATTTAATGTGTGAAATAATTATAAAATCAAAACCTTAACTCCTTCACAATAAACCAAATGGAATTCAAATACAAGAGGGGATATCAATCAAGGAGAATGATTGAGTTGTCCTTAGAAAATCTCATGTAATCTAAGTGTTGCCTACATAGCCCAAAGGGCCCTGATGTAGATGTAGTTCTCCTTCCTAAAGTGAGTGTGTGAATATTGATATGTGTTGTACAAATGGAACTAGATAGATTGACTTAAATGATTGACAATGAGTGCTTTTGACCTAGAATATGAAAAATTTAGACTTAACCTATGATTACTAGAATAAATTGAATTGAAATTGGAAATATTAGTACCCTTTTGCTTAATGTGTAATAAAATAACTAGGTGATTGTTAGATGTTGATTTGAGAGGCTTTTATGTGTTTATATAAAGGAATATTTGAAATATTTTTGTTAACTAACCCTGATAAACTTTCAATAGGGGTAAAATGAAACATCTTGAATTTGAAAATTTACCTTTATAATATAGGGGACAAGTCCTCACCAGTGGATAAGGATGTTATGTGACCTTATCCACCTAGTGTGGTCATGTATTAGAAGGACAACCTATTGGGATTTTTATAAAAAGACCCTGTAAGCAAAGTAAGGATGCTTGAATGATGTTTGTAGTAATCACAAGGCAATAAATAGAATGGTGAATAGACTAAGTAATGCAAAGATGTCGAAATTAAACATTGTCAAGCACTTACTAATTAAATTTGAGTGTCTACATATGCTCCCACTTTATACAAGTGATGTAATTAAGTGAAATTACTAGAGTAAAGGAGATGCAAACCTAAGTGTGTATACACACTTTGTATTTTGATGTGAAGATTAATCATGCAAGATGTCTCAATGCAAAACCAACAACAATGCCACTAAAAGTAGTTATTGTCCATATTTTAAAGTTGAAAATCTAAAAATTGAAATTTAAAATTTGAAAAGAGTGTAAGGAAAGAACACACCTAAAATGGGTATGAAAACTAATTACCTTGTCACTTGAAAGTGGAGATGTATGTATGCCCACTTATTGAGTCATTTGGAAAAATGTTGAACCTATGGTGAATTGAGACTGATCAAGCCTCAATTTGAAATCTAGTGAAATCCCTTGAGTTCAAAATATTATATTCTCCAACTCTCATTTGAATATGTAGAGTAATCTATAAAATAATCTAAAGGGTAGAACCATTAAATATGGCTTGGTATATTGGAACCACCAAATATGGCTTGTTTAAGTGTAACCATAGACATTGAGTGTCATTATACTCAAATTGGGTAGGATAAGAGGGTGGAACCACAAAATGTGGCTCGCTAAAGTAAAACCATAGACATTGAGGGTCACTAAACCCTAACATGGCCCACTTGAAAAATGAGATAAATCAGACCACTGTAGATGGATCTAGATTATATTTAAAACTTTGAAACTTTTAAACATTTAATAAATTAAATTTATAGTTTCCATGTAGAAAAATGAACATGAATGAATATAATGCCCTCATATCTATATTGAATTGATATTTAATGCCATTTGAATCTTAAAAGTATTTGAAATATGTAACTTGTAATTATTTTGCACATGCTCATGTATATGCATCAAGTATATGTGAATCTGTATTGAAAAAACTATTGGAATGAGTACACATGCTTATCACATGCTCCCATAATCTAAAAAATTGTGTAGTACCATAAATCTTATTTTTTTTTGCTCATGAGGACTTGAATTATCAAAATAAGCCCATTTTGATGCCCCCTTTTAAGATGAGAGATGCGGTCTAAAAGTAACTAATCTCAAAAGAGAACTACATAATATGTTAAATATGTAATCATGTAGTATAATTTGAACATTTGAATTGTATTGCATCATACTACTGAATATTGTTTTGAATTGCATATAAAACATGTGTTATATATATATATATATATATATATATATATATATATATATATATATATATATATATATATATATATATATATATTGCGGTCTGAAAGTAACTAATCTCAAAAGAGAACTACATAATATGTTAAATATGTAATCATGTAGTATAATTTGAACATTTGAATTGCATATAAAACATGTGTTATATATATATATATATATATATATTACATTGAAGCATGCTATATATATATATATATTACATTGAAGCATGCAAGTAGGATGTGCATGATATGTATCATGGAACAAGAGTAAAGTAGAAAGTAATGCATGATATTAATCATGGAACCATAGTAACAAGCAATGGGCATGCAATAAATGTCACACAATGTCACATAATTTATAGAAAATGTCAGTCATAAGGCCCAAAGGCCATATACAAAGGACATGTGAATGTCTCATAAAGACATAAGGCCAAGGACCAGACATAAATGACATGATAATGCTATATAAACAAGAAATGTATATGTTACACATAAAAGGATAAGGTCCACATACAATAAGCAAGAAAGTCATAAATTTTATGTAGTAAAATAAGAATTTGGAAAATAAGCATATAGAAAATGAGACTAGTCTAGAACAACCATATGTATTAATGTCATTGTAAGAAAATGAGATATCCATGTAACAAAATATTAAGTATGATCGATTATAAAATTATTTCCATGATATATAACTCATCATAGTGTAAAGGTTATGGATAAATACAACCTATTGAAGTGTTCTCAATTAATGAAGAGATGTCCCTAACCTAGCAAGGTATTAGGTAAAAAGGAAGCTTGACATCAAAGAACCATGTAATATTATGTCCTATGTCACACTCAGATACCTCATAAAAATCATTGTATATTTAAAAGTAATATATTCTAACATGAAATAAATAATGTATATAAATAAGTAAGCTAACAACATTTGAAAATGCTTGGAGGTCCTGGTGTTTGAATATTTGAAATATAGGTTTTTTTTGTATTTTACCATATTTTATTTTTTAAATTTTTTGAAATATTTAAATTTAAAATATTTGAAAAGTGTTAGGAAGCAGAGTTTCAAAAATAAAATAAATGGGAGGGATTTGAACAATCCTCGATAAAGTGCTAAAGCATAGTGTAGCAAGAGAGAAATCAATAAATATGCCCCCAATTTGTGTGTAAAGGAGTCGTATCAATGTAGCACAAATGATTGATATAGATAAGGATGTACATACCCCCAATGGGCAAGAGATTATGGGTTATCCTAGAGAATATGGGAACAAATATATGTGACCATGTAAGTGTGATGGAGGCCATATCATAATAGATATGATATAGTAAACAACTAGATTGCCATAAATAATGGGCATTAAAAGCATTGTAAGGTAATTGTTTATGAGGTAAATGTTTTGAAAATCAAGAGGGAAAGTACCACAAAGTGAAAATAAATCCAAAGGATAGAACAATGATCAAAATTTGTGATTTCAATATACATTTGACAAATATGATTAATGCATATTATTGAATTATGTAAATTGATAGACTCATAACTAGTTCATGTTATTTTTTATTGAAATTTGAGCATTAAAAATTAAGTAAATTACCAATTTGATGGGAAAATGAATGTGGAATATTTAGTTACTATTTTATTGCTTGTATGTGTAATGGTTGGCTCATTATGTGTATGTAGTTCCTTATGCTCAATCTATAATTGTTTTGACTTAGGAATCCATACATGTGTAGGTGACTTAGTTATCATCTTTGGATTTTGTAAATTTTGTTCCTTTGAAACCTCTTGTGTTAATAGTTGTTCATTGCTTTATTGTGAAATTGATAACTATCAATGGTATTGTTAGCTTGATGTTTGTCATTAAGAAAATCCTTTGAAACCATTGTATCTTGTATTAGAGATTTTTAAGGAATCTTGTATTTAACATTTTGATATTTTAAAGACAAATATTAAGGCTCGATTAGTTTATTATTAATTTTGTAAAATGAGATAATTTTTTTATTTGTAAATTATTTCAAATTTTCTTATAACGCATAAAAATTGTTATCACAATGTCTATAATGCCATGATATGTAAAAAATGGTTGACCCTAAATTTTTTCAATCGACAAGGAGGGTGATAGATAATTAAGGTGTAGTTTAATCAACCTTTTATCCAACAATGTATTTAAAATATCATTTGGGTGCTCAGTGAAAATAAATTTGAGTGGTTGCACCTTCTTTGATGAAAAAGAATAAGTACGATTAGTTACTTTGGGAAGGGATGTTATCCCTTTATGTAGGACCTTGGCTTGTTCCAATTTATATTCAATGTTATACACTAGATTGTGAAATTCAATGTGTGCATTATTATTAGAGACTTATGTAGTGCATACATTTTTAGAAGATAAATTTTAAGTGAATTATTTAAATTTATTAGGAAAATAAGTGTCGATATTAGATGATGGGACTTTGTTATGTGAATTTTCATTATGTAACTCAATGTCTCTATCCATTTTGTTTTATACTTGAACAAGACCTGGTTCGTATTCTAATGCTAAGGTTTCATAACAAAGAGCTAAGATTGACTCAAAAATATGATAAAGTAGCTTCACTTTTAATGGATAAATAAGACTTATACAAAAAACATATTGGACTTCCAAATCATTTGGTTGATAGATTAATTGATGCATGAAAGTCTTAAATCTTAGCATATAATCATAAAATTTACTGGACTTGACTTGATGTAGATAATGTAATCACTCATAGGTGACCCTATGTTTCTTATTTTGAATATATTGGATTAAGAAAGCTTCTTCCAATTCTTGATAAGTATTGAGGGATCTACCAGGGAGGGAATGAAACCAAACAAGTGCACATCCCACTAGACTATTAAGAATTAATTTTAATAACATTCAACCACCATTGTAACCATTAATAGTTTCTAGAAAATCTTCAAGATGTAGGTAAGGGTCCCCATTTCCATAAAATGAAAAAAATGTGGGCATTTGGAAGTTAGGAGGTAGAGGTGCATACAAAATATTAAGCACAATAGGATTTCCACGGAATGCACTGGAGTCAACCCAAGGGTGATATGCTTTAATCTCTAAGGATGATTGATATACTTTATTTTATAAAGCTCCTACAATATGAATTAAGGATATGACTTCTTGGAAAGGCATGTTGAGGTTATTAAGAGTTTATTTAAGGGTTGAATTATATTGTATCTCTAAGGATGATTGATAGACTTTATTTTTTAAAGCTCCTACAAGATGCATTAAGGATATGACTTCTTGGGAAGGCATGTTGAGGTTCTTAAGAGGTTCATTTAAGGGTTGTGTAGAGTATTTTCCTACTCTACACTGTATTTAATTTATTTTTTGGTTTGAGCACTGCAATTTTGGTTCCTACACATCTCAGACGAAGCTGTAGAGTTTTTGGAGTAGAGGACATGTTCATTTCTTGCCTAAGTGTCAAAGTGCAGTGAAAGCTACCAAGTGTCGCCCTTTGAGCACGAGTCTTTTTCCCCTTCTTGTTTCCTTCATCTCATTTTGCCCAAGTATCAAATTCAAGAAAAAGTTGCCATGTGTCAATTTTTGGGAGACAAAGATGGACAGCTGGCATCCTTTGAACACCCTTTTGTAACTTTCGAGAAGGCTGTAGAATGTGCCACATTCCCAGTAGTAGCTAAGCAGAACACACTGTGTGTCAGCATCTGCATCTCT
Organism: Torreya grandis; assembly: GCA_037957365.1. NCBI lineage: Eukaryota > Viridiplantae > Streptophyta > Pinopsida > Cupressales > Taxaceae > Torreya > Torreya grandis. The sequence goes on along the minus strand of JARHVA010000262.1, from coordinate 1,595,535 downwards.
TAGAGGCACCTGTGTTTCATTCTATTTCTTAGTAAAGACTTTCAATGAACTAAGCAGTAGAGAGAGTGGAAAGCACTAGGTGGTAGTTACAGAGGCCCTGAATTACCTTTTTGAAGAAGCAGCAAAAGCCACCATGTGTCAGCATCCAAAGGGCACTTGGGTTCATGCTTTGATTCAATGCATAAAGGCATCATTCATTTTGATAAGTATTGAAGTATAGTGGAGGCTGCCAAGTGTCACCTTCTGGGTCCCTCTCTACTCCATCCCCCAAAAAAGTAGAAGGCACCACATACCCCCGATAGGAGAAGCAGAAGATGCCACGTATCTTCCCAAGAGCAGTGGAGGTTGCCACGTATCAACTTTTGAGAGACCACCTTTGAGCCTAATCACCAAATGAAGATTGTGGTGGGTCTCAGATGATATTTTAAAGTACCGATGAAGCGTTGAGTGTCAATAAGTGAAGACTACCACGTGCACCCATCCTTCTTAAGGGTTGTCAAGGTAAAGAACGCACTGAGTTTTGTTTCAATAAAGCTGCAAAGTATCAAGGAAGCATGCTGCTATAGGTGTCGAAGGCGGGGCATTCCTCAACAAAATATAAAGAAAGAAAAAGCGGCCAAGTGTCATCCTCTGGTGCCTTCTAGATCAAAAGGAGAGGAATTTCATAAATTAACTAAGTGTCCTTATGCCTGTCTACCTGTTATAGTGAAATGGAGGGAAATTTGGCAAGAGTTATTCTTGGTAGATAAAACAGTGCACCAAGTAGATTTTTGGGGCTCTCAAGCATTGAAAGCACCATCTATTTGTCCCCTAGCAATAGAGGTAGAAGAGACAGTTGAGTGGCTAAAATAGGGATAGAACAAAGAATTTTAGGCACAAAGAGAGGTACTAGACACAGACCACCATGCCATAGTTAGGGCAGTTCTTGATAAGACCAGAATGCATCTAAGGCATTGAATGCGTTGTCTATTTTGTCCCTTGCAAGGGATTGATGGAGTGACATAGCGTGGGAAAGGGGAGTAATCAAAGGAGACACCTAAGGCTATATAAGAAGGATTGTAAAATCTAAAAAAAGGGGAGAAGATTTTTGATAGTTTAGTTTTCTTGTAATTTTGACAAGTAATATCATTTGCTCTTGTCTTGATTTCTTGAAGTTGTAAAAGTTGATATAATCATGCATGTTTCTGTGCCCTTTATGTGGCTAAATGAATTAAGGAAATTTAAGCTCCATGCCTTGGTTGGTGTTACCTGTGTCATTTACATAGTAGTATATGCTGTAGATTTGCTAGTGTTGTGATTGGAAATGTTATTTGCTTTTGTCTCATTTTCTGGAATCTAAAATTCTACATAACTGTGCGTGACTTCTATGCCTCTTATGTGATTAAAGGGTTCTATTAAAAAGATTGAACACTATGCCTTTGTTGACAATTCCTGTATCTCAGCAAAAGACTCCCTTGTTGTGAGCCTTTGTTTCTATTATTCTAATCATTTACATTGATCATACACCTGTCTTCTCTTAAATGTAATTGAATCATATAATAGTTTCTCTATGCTCAGGTTAGGATTAGGATTACACTCAGGGGCATCGCCATAAGTTAGGTTTCAATTCCTGCATTTGCATTTCTGTTTAATCTCCTATCCCTTTTCTCCAATACCCGATACAAAAGAAGAGACTAGCTTCTCTAAAATTTGGAGGTTGTTTCAAGCCGCATCATCCCACAGCTTGAAGCTTCCCATTATTGTTGATTGAAAAAAAAGTGAAATTTTAAGGCATCAACAGTTTTTGGCACGCCCAATGGGACATATCTTTCAAGGAGTTAAAGAAATTTTGGTGTATTCTTCAGCCAATTAGCCTTTAGAGGTTTTCATCAACACCAACAATGACTCTGAGTCATCAGGCGATCAAGCAGTATCATCAAGAAATCCCTTTTGGTATGTATAACTCTGTTACTCATAGCTATGAGTCTTATTCTCCTTATATATTTAATCAAGAATAGGCTTCTACTGGAACCATGATAAGTAACAAGGATGCAGATGGTTATGAGATATACCAATCTTATGATCAGTCTCCCCAATATGCCACATGTCATGCCCAACCTGGCCTTATTTTCACCTTCAAAAAAGCACTGATGGGTTTTAAGAAATATGTATTAGAGCTTGACAACAGAAGAGGATATGGCCAAGAGGTTCCTTGTCATGTCATTTATCAAGTGAGGGAAGAAATTGACCTGATCAAAAGTGAGTGGGACCCCATTGAAAGGGCAAATTGGCAAAAGCTTACATATGAAATGTTGGAGGTGTGTGGATTGATTGCATTTCTAGAAGAGAGGCTAAGCATTCATGAGAATCGGCCTTACCAAGTCTACCAAAATTCATATACACCACCACAAATCCCATATCAAATATATGTCACCCCTATTCATGAACAAGGTTAGACTTGTCAAGATCATTTCCCCAATAATGTAGAGTCTATGATAGTAGCAAGGGAAGAGGTCCCCAAACTCTCACCTTCCCCTCAAGACCTTTCTACCGTTCCTCAAGAGGCTTTTTGTTTTCCATCATAGCCTTCTTCTTCATCCTTTTTTGAAGAAGAGTATATTTTTAAGGAAGCAACTGAGTATGCAGAAGAGTACACTTAATTCATGGCTAGTCAAGAAGATTCCATAAGTACATATGAGGAAGAAATCACCATAGGCACCCCCTTTGATAAGCAAGAGGATAAGCCGCAAGCTTTTTCCTTAACTTTAGATTCATCCTTTCAAGAGGATGCAGTCATCATGGAGCATGATGATGAAATAAAGCTAGAATTTGAAGGAGATGAGCCAAGATATAATGGATATCAAAAGGCACAGAGTGAAGAATCAATAGCCAATGATTTCTTGATGACACCTGATAGCATGAAGAACCAACATTCAATGAGAATTCAAGGACAATAAGAGTTCATAGATGTCAAATACACGTTTTGCTTAGACTCATTCGAGTGCAGGTAGACTTGTGTGGCTAGTGCAGTGAACATTCCATCAACGACATATCCATTGCAATCACTGGTATGGCAACACAAGTTGACTTGTCATAAAGAGGACGTGGGAAAGTTCATTTTTGATCCTGGAGGGAAGTAAGGATTTGTCATAAATATAGTTAGGTAGTTTCCATTCTCGCATCACTTTGTTTTTGTTTTTTGCTTTTTGCTTTCCCACTTTCTTTTAAAATAAGCATTTTAAACGTAGAGTCAGCATCTTAAGGAATTCTTTAATTCTTTATTTTTGCTACAATAAATGCTTTCCCAAATCTTTTGAGATTTTTAAGGTACCTTGTTCTGCATAATATGTCTGCCTTGCTATTTCCCAAAGATCGAGTAGGATTTGCTAACAGTCACACAAAATTAATACCATTTGGGACTTGATCGGCCTATAAATACCCCCTTAGTAGATTTTAAAGTTTACAACTCTCAAGCATTCTTGTAAAAAATATCTTACTCATTGCAATCATTAGTGCTTAGTGAAATTGTTTCAGCAAGCGTGTTTTTATCTTGAGTGAAGTTCATATCAAATATTGCACAAGAGATATAAAAATGGTTGGAGCATCATCGTCCCAATAAGGGGTAGGGGCATCAGGATATCTAGACAGATTACTGGCGAGCAGATCATATGCTATGGCTCCCATGTAGCCACCAAGAAGCAACCCAAGAACTAAAGCCCTGGGAGTCAGTGAAACCAGTGACCCATCCAAAGTAAGGGACTATGCAAATGGAATTGTGGACCCGATTCTACAAATGCAGCTAGAGGTAGAAACACCTAAGAAGAGAAGAAGGGTGTAGTTCCAATTGGACCCAAAAGAGGAAGAAGAGCCTTCACAGTGCCCAGTGTAGAGCACTGCAACTTCTCCTCAAGTAAGAATTACTCCCCCTCCTCCCTCTCAATCCATTCCTCACCCTATCGACATGGTGCCTCCACCTAGCCAAATGACACCTTTCACCACTGTTGCCATTCCCATTTCACAATTCACCCCATCCTTGATGCCTCAAGCCTTAAACTTACCCTATTTCTCCCCCTCTGTTCCTAGAAAGATGCCCCTACAACTCACCCCTAGCCAGCCAATGACTCTCTAATACGGCCTGCCACAAGGATTTCCTTTCACAGGGGGACATATTGCGTCCCCTTCCACCTTCTAGATGCAGGCTGACATTGCTAGGAGGGCAAGAAAAGCCTGATTAGAGAAGAAGAGGAGTAAAGAGAATAAAGTGCTAACGGTTCCACATTTGAGGTCACAATTTGACCCCATTCAATAGCAGCTGACGGTGACCCATTTGTCACCCAATGTTGCTAGGCTGAGCGAACAAATGCAGCCAGAGGACTACACCATGAATGTAGTGGCCATAGACATGTCCTTGTTCAGGCCTCAAGACAGAGTAGAGCTGTTGACCGAATCCACTTTTGCGGTCATAGAAGATTACTTGAAGAAATCAAGGAGACTACAAAAGATGGAGGCTGATTTGGCTTAGGAAAAGGCAAACTGTAATAGTTTGGCTGAACAAATAAACCAGAAGGACAATGAAATAGCTAGTCTACAAAAATAGTTACAATATACTATTTCCCTCTAGACTCAATGGGCAATTTATGCCCAAAATGATTCATTAAAGGCAGAGCTTGTGCTCACAAAAGATGTAGCTATAGCTCTAAGGCAAGAAAACACAACTTTGTAGGGAAGAGTTGAAGGACTCCAACTGTAGGTTACCCAATCACAGCAAGGGCTGTTAGAAGAACAAAAAAAGGCTACGGCTTTTCAAGCCTAGTTCTAGGTAGAGCAGTAGAGGGTGGCACAACTAGCAATCAAGCTGGCCAATAGACCCAGAGGTGGTAGAGTCACGTAGTTAGTGAAGGAGCTCTATGAGTCAGCGTAGGTGAGGATTTCTTTTGAGATTATCTAGCTAAGGCCACTTTTCACCTTCCTACACAATGCACAATAGCTATGTGAAAGGGTATAAAATCTAGTACAAAGCACTCTGGCCATGATCTCCTAGAGAGTCACAGACTCTCATTCATTACTATAAAAGCTCTATAGCTCGAGAGATGCAACATTGGCAGCTACAGGGATCCCTGATAGAATGGCTACCATGAAATGGATCAATAAAGAGCTTAGTCAAAATGCCGTAGCCAATAGTTATAGAAGCTACCTCGATGTCATGAAGGAAGGCATCAGTGAGATGAGGCAACACATTGAAGATTTGGTGTAACTAGGCTTGCCTTCCTCGTTTCTAGATGCAAGGACAGTCCTGATGGCCGATCAACTCCAACCATTACTGTTGGCTAAATAAAGGTACCAGACAATTTTATAGAGCTTGTAAGATGATTCCTTAGCACCGAAGGTTGAGACTGTTCTGATTCCTATTTTCTAGCTAGAATCCAAGCTGAAAGCCACTGCCTAGGTCCTGCAAACCTTCTCGCATAAGGATCTCATTAGCTTGGACCTAGCTTTTGACGAGTTGTAGAGCAAGCAAGGATTATCTGACCATGAGTGGTCCATCTTCTAGATAGCTCTTTTGAAGCTGTAAATTTTGATCGAATGGGAGTCAGGTTCTTTTTGAGTAGGCTCAAAAGCCCTGATGGTCACCAATAACTGTAGAGTAGTTTCCTACTCTACATCATATTTAACTTATTTTTTGGTTTGAGTACTGTAATTTTGGTTCCTGCACATCTCAGACGAAGCTGTAGAGTTTTTGGAGCAGAGGATGGGTTCATTTCTTGCCTAAGTGTTGAAGTGCAGTGGAAGCTGCCAATTGTCACCCTTTGAGCATGAGGCTTTTTCCCCTTCTTGTTTCCTTTGTCTCATTTTGACCAAGTATCAAATTCAAGTAGAAGTCACCATGTGTCAATTTCCAGGAGACAAAGATGGACAGCTGGCATCCTCTGAACACCCTTTTATAACTTTCAAGAAGGCCATGGAATGTGCCACATTCCCAATAGCAGCTAAGCAAAATGCACTGTGTGTCAGCATCTGCATTTCTCAGAGGCACCCATGTTTCATTCTATTTCTTGGCAAAAAATTTCAATGAACTAAGTAGTAGAGAGAGTAGAAAGTACTAGGTGGCAGTTGCAGAGGCCTTGAATTACCTTTTTGAAGAAGCAGAGGAAGCCACCATATGTCAGCATCTGAAGGGTGCCTGGGTTCATGCTTTGATTCAATGCATAAAGGCATCGTTCATTTTGCTAAGTATCGAATTACAGTGGAGGCTGCCAAGTGTCTCCTTCTAGGTCCCTCTCTACTCCATCCCCAAAGAAAGCGGAAGGCACCACATACCCCTAGCAGGAGAAGCGGGAGATGCCATGTATCTTCCTAGGAACAACGGAGGTCACCACGTATCAACTTTTGAGAGACCACCTTCGAGCCTAATCACCAAATGAAGATCGTGGTGGGTCTCAAATGATATTTTAAAGTATTGATGAAGCACCGAGTGTCAACAAGTGAAGACTGCCACATGCACCCATCTTTCTTAAGGGTTGTCAAGGCAAAGAACGCACTGAGTTTTGTTTTAATAAAGTTGCAAAGTATTGAGGAAGTGGGCTATGATAAGTGGTGAACACAAGGCATTCCTCAACAAAATATAAAGAAAGTGGAAGCGGCCAAGTGTCATCCTTCGATGCCTTCTAGATCAAAAGGAGAGGAATTTCATAAATTAACTGTCTTCATGCTCGTCTACCTGTTACAGCGAAATGGAGGGAAATTTGATAAGAGTTATTCCTGGTAGATAGAACAGTGCATTGGGTAGATTTTTGGGGCTCTCAAGCATTGAAAGCACCGTCTATTTGTCCCCTGGTAGCAGAGGCAAAAGAGACAGTAGAGTGGCCAAAATAGGGATGGAATAAAGAATTTCAAGTGCAAAGAGAGGTACTAGACACAAATCACCATGCCACAATTAGGGTAGTTCCTGATAAGACCAGAATGCATCCAAGACATTGAATGCACCATCTATTTTGTCCCTTGCAAGTGAATGATGGAGTGAGATCGTGTGGGAAAGGGGAGTAATCAAAGGAGACACCTAAGGCTATATAAGAAGGATTGTAAAATCTAAAAAAGGTGGGGAAGATTTTTGATAGTTTAGACTTCTTGTAATTTCGACCAGTAATATCATTTGCTCTTGTCTTGATTTCTTTAAGTTGTAAAAGTTGATATAATCATGCATGTTTCTGTGCCCTTTATGTGGCTGAATGAATTAAGGAAATTTAAGCTCCATGCCTTGGTTGGTGTTACCTATGCCATTTACACAATAGTCTATGCTGTAGATTTGCTAGTGTTGTAATTGGAAATGTTATTTGCTTTTGTCTCATTTTCTGGAATCTGAAGCTCTACATAACTATGCGTGACTTCTGTGCCTCTTATGTGATTGAAGGGTTTTATTAAAAAGATTGAACACTATGCCTTTGTTGACAATTCTTATATCTCAGCAAAAGATTCCCCTGTTGTGAGCCTCTATTTTTGTTATTCCAATCATTTACATTGATCATGCACCTGTCTGCTCTTAAATGTAATTGAATCATATAATAGTTTCTCTATGCTCAGGTTAGGATTAGGATTACACTCAGGCACATCACCATAAGTTAGGTTTCAATTCCTACATTTGCATTTCTATTTAATCTCCTATCCCTTTTCTCCAATACCCGATACAAAAGAAGAGACCATCTTCTCTAAAATTTGGAGGTTGTTTCAAGCCGCATCATCCCATAGCTTGAAACTTCCCATTGTTGTTGATTAAAATCAAGCGCAATTTTAAGGCATCAACAGGTTGAATTATATTGTTGATTTTAGCCATTGAAAAATAGTTTTAATATGATAAGGTGGATTAAGGATAAAATCTTCTTTTGGTTTAGGAGATTTATTAGATATTTGTGAATCACTTATTATTGATTGATATCATTTAAAGAAGTATCATTACTAAGAGATAAATTGTTATAATGTGGTAACTCTATGCTAGGATTATGACATTGTGATATAAGAGTAGTATCATGTGTAGATAAACATGAGGTTGAAGTGGAAGCAACATAAAAATATGTATTAAAAGGGATGCCATTGCTTTCAATTATAGTTTATGATGTGCTAAGGAAAGAGGAAGGAATGCCATCCTCATTGGATTAAAAATAGGAAGTCTTATGGCATGTAGGCTCAATATCGACTAATTAGAAAGAAAAATAGATGACATCACTACTATTATTACTCTTTTTCACTTCAAGCGAAGGAGAATCATGAATTTTGTCATGACCAACATTATTATTATTTATGTATATTTTATGTGCATTAATTTTATAATTGTTGGTACAAGGTGGAAAGAGAAGTTAGATGTGCAAGGATAAGGTTCCTCCTTTTAAATGGTAGGTGGTAATTGAAGAGCGAGTAGACAATCATTTTTAGAATTATCTTTTTCCTCTAAATTAGAATTTGTGGAAGAAGGTAAAGGAGGATCCCGAGGATAATCTAAAGGTAAATCTATAGAACATCAATAGATGGGCTAAAAGAGGGATAGATAGGAATCTAGAGGTAAATCCAAAAATAAACCTATAGGTAGATCTGAAGAAGGATTCAAGGATGAATTAAGAGTTAAATCCAAGTAAGGATTTAGAGGTATAACTAAAGGAGATTATAAATATGAAACCAAAGAGGAATCCAAAGGTGAATTTGAAGAGGAGTCTAAAAGTGAAATTAAAGGGGAATCTATAGGTGATACTAAATAAGAACATAGGGGTGAATTCACTTATATAGACTCATGTTCCCAACATTCATCAAAATAAAATTATCTATTTAATGTGATATCATTAAAAAATCACAATAATCCACATATGCTTCTTCCATAAGTTTTTGCTTATTTCAATTTTTCCATTCATTATCATAACTAAAAAGCATAACACGAGTACAAAACAACTTATCTAGAGTATGAACACCATTAGAATATTTAATTTGACTATCCATGATATATACAATGAATTTGAATAGAGTAAATGCCACAAATAAAACACTTAGTGCTATCAATCAATATTTAATGTATAAAGGAGTTAATGATTATGAATACAATACAAACAAAAATCAAAGTATAATAGGTGATCTAGGAAAGGGTTTGAATGATTATGTGGGATGCCAAATATATTTGCTCATTCATATAGTAGTGTCAATCTAATGTTTTAGAGAAATAACTATAGAGGTGAAGTTATGCATGTAGCCTACTATTCCATCTCTGAAGGTATAATGAGAGTAAATTTCTTTGGAGATATGCTCCTCTCAGGCATACCATAAATCAAACAACTAAAAGAGGCTTCTTGTGATATAAACAAGGGACCCTAGGACTTTCTAAATATAAAATTAAGGTTAGATAAATTAAAATTCATGTTTAGTGTTGTATAATGGATTGAGTATTGGGGTAGTACCCCTCACACCAAGGTGTCCCTAAAATAAATTACTGTTTAGTCTATAATGACAGTTACCATGCAATTTTACAACTATCTAAACATAGGTGCTAAAAACAAGTAATAAGAAAATAGAAAATAAAAGTCAGAAGATTTTTTCTATATAGATATCAACAAATTTCAACTTGAGGTTGAAAGAAAATGCTTCAGTGTTAGATGTTATCCAAGGTAACAAGACAATTTCTTCAATGTTAGATTAAATGCAAGGTTGAATAAAATTGAATCATGGTGTTAGATTTATATCCAATGTCTAATTTTAATTTATTTTAGTGTCAATAATTTAAATAATTTTATATGAAATCCTAGGATAAAAATTAAGCAAACAACAAATAATGTTCAAATAAAATTATGGGTTCACCAACATGTTTAAGGTTCTTTTTTTATTTAATAATGAAATGATAAGAATAAATAAACTATTGAAAACTGATTTATATCTACAAAATATAAAAATTTGAATGTGAAATATAGTAATTTACAACATTTAAAATAAGATATAAATAATAAATTAACAAACATATATGCAAACCTAGCTCAAACTGAATATATGTTGATTATGCAAGCTGAGTATTGATGGAAAACAATTGTAGCAACCCCTGAAATATGTCATAGTTGAAAGCAAAATTTCAAACTATGCTAGGACAAGGCCACACTAGGAGGACATGGCCACACTATGGCCTTTTATATGGACTATGGCTATGTTATGGTGGATTGTATGATTGATTTTACTATGTAAGCACCTACAATTTTTTGTGATGATTTTTTGATTGACTGTGTGTCCTGATATTATGTGTGAAAGAATTTAAAAATATAAATCCCTAGATCCTACATAATAAAATAAATGAAAATTAAATACAAAGGGTAATCAAGTAAGGGAATACTCAAACTATTCTTAGAAAACCATGCGTAATATGAGTGTTGCCTACATAGCCCACAAGGGCCTGAGGTTGATGTAGTTATCCCTCCTAGAGTGAGTGTGTGAATATTGATATTTTATATATGAACGAAACTTGATAAATTTACTTGAATGCTTGACAAGGATTACCCTTTACCTGCAATAAAATAACTTCATACTTAGCTTGTGATTCTTAGAATAAATTAGAATTTAAATTGGAAATATTAGTGCCATTTTGATCAATGTGCAGTGGAATTTCCAAGTGATTTCTAGATGATGATTTGAAAGGCCTTGATGTGTTTATATAGATTAAATATTTGAAATATTTCCATTACTAACCTTTCTAAAATCATGAGAGGGGGAAAATGAAATGTATTCAATTTTAAAAGTCATCATTAAAGCACGGGGGACAAGGCCACACTAGTGGACAAGGCCACAATGTGTGCATGTTTGCCTAATGCAGTCCTATCCTAGAAAGAGAAAAAATGTTGGGATTTGGCTAACAGGAACTCGTAAGCAACATTATGATGCTTGAATGATGTTTATAGTAATTACAAGGCATTAAAAGGAATAGTGAATGCTCCTGTACATATTAAAAGCTAAAAAGTTACAGAATATATCAAGTAATGTAAGGATGCCAATATTAAACATTATCAATCACTTAATGATTAAAATTACTACACAAACACATAAAAGTAAAATCATGCACATGTGGGAAATCAATCAATCATAGGGCATGCAAGTAAACACAAATGTATTCATGTAACACACAAGATGGAGATAAGAACAAAACATGTATAGTCAACATAGGTAGATCTATATGATTAATGGAAAGTAAGAAGGATATCACTTGTAACAGATGCCCCCAAGTGTGGGCATACTTGTAGCCATATAACATTTATAAGTCCATGATCATATGTAACATGTATATCATGTATCTCACCCATGCAAAGAAAACCATGTGTAACATGTATATGTAAGCCTATAGTGTAACTATATATGCATGATATATTTACATCAACAAAGATAGAGGCAAATAATTTTTTCATTTTTATGTTTTTCATTGTTTTCATATTTGTATAAATTTCTATAAAAATGAGACCACACAAGGAGAAAGCTAAGGGGAAAAGAAATAAGTGCAAAAAAGTTCTCTCTATATATGATATCATCATTTGGAAATATACACAAGTGTGTGAAATGCAATCAATAATCAAGGGGCTAGGGATATAACAACATATCGAGAACATAAAGAGGGAAGAGGGAAGAGGGAGCGCGGCCGCGGATATGGCTGCGCTGAAACCCTTACCTCCGCGGCCATGGTTTTTGGAGACCAGGTCCCAAAGCTTATGGGTTCCTTGGTGGTGAGCGCGGTGTGGCAATGGGTCAATTTTTTTGCGCGAAAGGGGAATTTTTTTTCCTGTTTGGACTGTCATACCAGCGCATGGCATGGTGTTGGCCGTTGTGTTTCTCAACCAGCAAGCTTGGAGAGGGTTTGGCCGCGGGGAGGGCTTTGAACGGATCCCCGTGGCAGTAGATGTTGTGTTAATAGCGAATCTGGAGGGGCTCTGTTTCTGCTGTAACCCTAGGGGCTCGATTGAAGATGTGTTTGTTGGGGGTGGTTGCCAGATCTGGTTTTTTGCCATTGCCTTCCATCTGTGGGGTCGTAGCTCGTGAGTAAGTGCTTCAAGACATCTTTCAACGAAATTTGGATTGCCAAGGCAGTGTTGCCTCTGTGTTTTGCAGAGGGGGAGAATGGGCTGACGATCGAATGGATGTCTGGAGCAATGGCGGTGCTGGTTTTGGGGTTTGTCTGGTTGGGGATGGGGTCTGAAGGCAGATGTTAATACGGATCCCATATACCCCTCCTTGTGTTAACGCGGTTCTAAAACGTGTAGATCTATTATTGCGTGGATTTTTTAAGGTTACAGGTCCTTGTAAAACCTGGGTTCCTGTTTCAGGTTGTAGTGCCTGGTTTTTTGTTTAGGTTTCAGGTTTTTTGAAAAACCTGGGGAGCTTTGTCTGGTTTATCTTGGGGGTTTTAGGTCCATGTAAAACCTAGTTTTTCTACTATTGTTCAGTGGGTTTGCCTATCCAGGCAGTTTTTATTGCTTTATTTTTTGATTTGTGAAGGGTTTTGGGGCCCCTTCAAAACTTGTTTTTACCTTAATCTAAAACATATCGAGAACATAAATCAAGGAGCTAGAAGAATTTCCAATGCAAATCAAGGCAAAACCCATAAATATCAAACCTAGAAGAAGCACAAAGAAAGGCACAATATCAAGGGAGGAAGATATATAGAAGGCATGTAATATATAATATAGGATATAAAATAAGCTATGGTATACTATGATGTATTTATGAGGGATAACTTAGCATGGCTAATTAGTGATCCCATCTATCTATGAAAAATGAATTTTCATGATTGTGGGGAGTCAAGTGCATCACTAAAAGTATAAAAAAAGGTATCTTAAGATATTGGACAAATCATGTAATCATGAGTTGTGTGGTAATTTAAATCATCATCACTAAGATAATCATTACAAGATTGGGCTATAAGAGTTGCCTTAACCTCTTAGAAAGAAGCATGCATATTAGTTCAAATATTTCTTGGTATAGTTGAACTCTTTACAATTATTGGGTATGAAAATATGTAAAAATTTGTGATAAGAATATAGTAAGACATGGATAAATAGGTATTATATCTATAAATGGTGCAATTGTAGGAGTTACAAATCTAGAACTAGTAACTTGAAGAATTAGAACTCTATATGTAAGAATTATAGGGACCATAATTGTAGGTGGTGAAGATGTAGAAGATACCATGAGGTTGAATGATTTGATTTTTAGGAATCACTTTTGGTAATATCTCATGTTGTTTCTGATGGTGGATGAGTAACTCGTAAGGTGCACCATTAATAATAATTACTTTGTTATCATACATAAAATTAAGGCACTAATATAGTGTGGAAGGGATTATTTTCATTTAATTTATCCATGGGTTTCCAAGTAATAGATCATAAGTCCCACCATCCAAAAATATGTAGAACCAAACTAATAGGGTTTTAGGACCTACAGTGTCTGGGAATATAATACCATCAATGGGTATCCATATAAGACCATCATAACTCTTAAGAACCATGTTGTGCAAAATAAATCTCATTGAGGATACCCTCTACTAGATATAAATGACACCATAAGTAAGTTAAAATTGAACCATTATATACCATGATGTTGTGTGTAATTGTAGAATATGAATTTAAAAAAACATGTATATATGGTGGACCATTGTTAGTACCATCTTTTGAAATTTCATTGTCATAAAATGTGATAGATGGAGATCAATTTCGGGAACTAGTGACCATACCTATAATACCATATAAAGGATGATCATTAGAAATTTTTGTTTGATTTATAGGTAGAGCCATGTGAACATTATCTTTCTTCTTATTGTTATGATTCAAAATTAGATTGTTAAATATTTTCAAACACTGACTTGGAATAACAACTGATTCATTCATTTTGGTATTATGCTCTTCCACTTGAATCATTGTAGACACTTAATTTTTGTACAAGGCTTATTTTTTTAATGTTTTTATGTGGATCATTGGATCAAATTGGGGTTGTATTCATGCTTTTTCATGCAGTTTCTAGCTCTCCTTCGTCTTTGTATGGTCTTGCGATGTTATTTTTATTTTTTATCTTTGTTTTATGTTTTCCTTGTGTCTATAGGTCTCCATTTATTCTTCCTTTATATTTTTTTCATCGAGGTTAGAATCAACCCTCCGTTGATTATGTTACTTTTCTTTGTGTGGGCCATTTTGACCTTCTCCCTCGTCTTTTCAATGTGTGGACCCTTGACTTTCAGTTTTCCCTCATTTATTTTGTCATATTGTGCACCAATATATTAGTAATTCAGATTTTATAATTTTATATAAATAAATCACCCTAAAACATTTTAATAAAAAATAATTAAACAAGTAAGACAATCCATAAGTCTTAGGTGCATTGTCAAGCTTTTAATTTTGCTCATCAAGACTTCAAGTGATTCAAATGATTTATATTTATACATACTTGTATAAGTTATAAGTTAAGTTAATTTAGTTAAATTTTATTATATACAGAGAGAAGGTGAAGTGTTATCTTTCACTTGGGTTAGGATTATAGGCACAAAACACTAGAACTACATAGAGCCCTGATTCCATGCATGTGAGGTATATAACTACAACTCATCAAGATGTTTCCTAATAAAAATAACTTGAAAATTTTATATTCATCTTGAGAGATGAAGGATAATCATTTAAAATTAAAATGAGAAGAAAATTAGAAAATTTTACCCATCAATTATGTAAAGTGAAGCAAAGACCTTACTTGTTTGCCTTTGTTAAAGTGATCCAAAATTTTATGGTTGTAAAAGCAATGATAAGGAAATAATTGATATACATAGTAGGCCTTCTATTGATTTTGACCATAAACCATCTACCACGTAGAAAATTATGACCTTATATCAGATTATGGTTAGATCTCAAGTATTATTTTGTGCCAATCTCATGAGCCTGCTTCAAATTCTCAAATTTATTTACAATCATTAAGTGTGTTTGTTTTAGTAATATTCTCTCTCTTTATATTACTATAAATTATTTAATAATTTATTAGTACTTTTAGTATATTTTTTGTCATTAATATTTATTACCCTATTACCATACATCTCTCTCATGCCATTGTCTTAATGTGTTGTGTATAGTGTAATTGTCATTCTGTACTAAATAGTTAAAACATTTTGTCAAACTTGATGTGAATGAAATCTTAGATAAATATAGGTATTGATTTAATTTATTTAATTTGATGCACACATTCATCATTCACATGCATATAAATTTGGGGTATTATGTAGACATTTAATTTTGGTACAAGGCTTATTATTTTAATTTTTTAGTGTGGGTTTATGTATATGGATCATTAATTCGAACTGGGGCCTTATTGGAACTTTTTAAATATTTTATAACTCTTATTATTATTTATGTAACATTATTTATTCTATTTCATTTTTTTCTTCTGTCCTCTATGTTTTATCTATATTTGGAGATCTTGCTTTGTTCTTCCTATGTCTTTTCTATGTCAAGGTCAAATTTGGTGGTCTATCAATTATGTCTTGACACAATTGACCCTCACATGATCATGTAAATTTTATTAATTTGTGCCATTTCCTCATTTTCCCTTCTCTTTTCTATGTGTTGACTCATGACTTTCAATTTCCCTCTTTTTTTTTGTCAGCTTGCATGTGAATTGGTTCTTAATTTGGATTTGAGAAGCCTATATATAAAATGTCTCTCAAAGCATTTCAATAACAAACAATCGAATAATTAAGGAATTAAACAAGTATTAGGTGAATTTTAATGCTTTAAATTATGCTATTCAAGACTTAAAATGGTTAAAAATATTTATATTTTTAAATAGTCATGCCAAAATAGATTTTAAGTGAAATTCATGTAGTTGCATTTGATTAACTTTAGGGAAAAGGTGAAGCTTTATCTCTCACTTGGGTTGGAATTACACTAAAAAAATATAACTATTAGAGCCCTGATTCCATGCTTGTGGTATATGTAGTTACAACTCCTCAAGAGGTTATCCAAGCCAACTAACTTTCACATTTTATATTCCTCTTGATACATGAAGGAGGCTTAGGTCAAAGTCACAAGAGAAGAAAATCAAACAATTCTACCCATCAATTATGAAAAGTGAAGCCATGATATTTCTCATCTACATCCATTGAAGTGATAAAAAAGTTATAGATCTTGAAAATCTCCAGAGCATAAAATAAAACTAAAGGAAAAAATCAGCCCTTTGCTGATTCTGACCTTGACACAATTGGTGCTCAACCAATTTGACCTTATATTAGATCATGTTAAGATATCAAAAATTATTTTGAGATATTCCCTAGAGGATAATTCCAATTTTATAATCTAATTATAATCATCAGGTATGTTCATTTGAGTTTTTTTTATCTTTCTTTCCATTACTGCCATTTATTTACTCATTTCTTTATACTTTTAGTAAAATGTTTTAACTATTTAACTTGCAATGACAAGTACAATATGAAAAAATCACTAAAATAATGACATAAGAGATATCTATGATAATACATAATAAATATTAATGATATATGAATAATAACTAAAAATAGACTCAAAGTCCAAGAAATAATTAAAAGTGATAGTAATGAAAAGAGAGAGAAAGAAGACTAAAATGAACACACCTTACGAGTATACTATATTTGCAAAATATAAATAATATCTTGAGACTATTATAAAATAATATTTGACATCCAACCTCAATTTAAAAAAATGTCAAAGTCAATTGAGCATCAATTGTGTCCTAGTCAGAATTAATAAAGGGTAGATTTTGTTCATCAATTCTATCCTTTACCATCGATTATGTCCTCTAGAAGTTTTCAATATATATAGATTTATGGATCACTTCAGAAAAGGTAGATGAGTAGAATCCTAGCTTCATTTTTCAAAGTTGATGGGTATAATTATTTGATTTTCTTCCCCTTTGGATTTGACCTACTCCTCCTTTTGTTTAATGTATTTCTATTTGAAGTGAATCAAATTAATAGATATTAAACTATTAAAATTTGAATGCTAGAATATGAATATATAATAGTGAAATAGAGTATACTACATAATTTAAAATTTTCTAAAAATAGTAATAGGGCCTATAATTATGTAAACCTCCATTAATTTTTTTTGCTAAGTGTGTAAGCTGACTGTGACTGAAAACTACTTGACATGACTTGTGTATTGTGTCATGGCTGAATGTAGGAATTTAATCTATGATTGTAAAAGTATAAAAAATGTGGATAAGGCCATAATACAGACTTATTTTTTGACTATGATTGTGTCTTGGTTGATTTTTTGATTGATTTTTTATTTTGGGTCTGTGCAACTGTCGGTGAGAGTTGCCTAATAATTTGTGTTTTGTGTTACCATTCAGAAGGCTTGTAAAGGATAAAACCATATGTCATGAACAAAAAACAAGGTAGAGATAAAATTCAAAGGGAGGAAATGGGTAAGGGGAATAACTAAGATATCTTTTAAAAACCTCGTATAATCTTAGTTTTGTCTACATAGCCCAAATAGACTTCAAGTCGATGTAGTTCTCCCTCTTAGGATGATTGTGAGATCCATGAATGTGAAACTATATAATTAAATCTAAAATATTGATTAAAATTATTGAAAATATATGTCTTTTAATTGTAATAAAATATATTTAGATTTGCCCTATGACTGTTGGAGTGCTATTGAATTGAAACTAGAAGAAACAATGCTATTTTGCTCAATGTGTAGTAGAATTTCCAAGTGAGTGCTAGATATATTTAGATAAGCCTTAATGTGATTATATATGGGAATATTTGGAATATTTTCACTAACACACTTTACAAAATTTCTTGGGACAAACATCATGAAACATCTCAATTCAAAAAATTAATTGTTAGATCATGAAAGATAAGGTCATGCTAGTGAATAAGGCTATAGTGTGGCCCTATCCGACCTAACATGGACTTGTCCCATAGGGACAAAGATTGTTGGGAAAGGTTTGATAGGAGACTATAGGTTGAAAAAGGATGAATAGGCTTGAATAGGGATGTCTTTATGATGTTTTTTATGTTCATGAGATAATATAGGCTCTCTTATAAATTACGGGCTAGTGAAATAGTGACTGAACCAAGTAAGGTAAGGATGTCAAAATTAAACATTATCAAGCACTCAATGATTAATTTTATGTGTCAACATTTTTGACCACTTTATTCTAGTGATGAAATAAAGTGAAATTACTATATTAAAGTAGATACAAACTTTAATGTGTGTACACACTTTGTTTTTTGATGCAAAGTTTGATCATGCAAGAATCATTAATGCAAAACCTACAATAATGCTGCTGAATGTAGGTATTGTCCATATTATAAAGTTCAAAATCTAAAACTTAAAGTTTAAGTTCTTGAAAAGAGTAAGGAAAATATACACCTAAAAGAGTATGTAATTTAATTGCCTTGTAACTTGAAAGTAAAAAAGTGCTTGCCCCCTTATTACATCATTTGGAGTAATGTTAAACTTGTGATGAATCGAGAGTGATCAAGTCTCAATTTGAAAATATTTGAATGATCTTGAGTTGGAAAGATTGTATACTCCAAATTTCATTTGAATATATAGATTACTTTGAAAATTAAAGGGGTAAAACCACCAATTGTGGCTTACTACATAGAAAAAGTGAAACCATAGATGTTGAATGTCACTAGAATCTAATTTGGCCCACTTAAAACATGAAGATGAATCACTTCGATGCAGAGGGATCTAGATTCTATTTGAAACTTTGTAACTTTAAAACCTTGAAAATTGAGTAAATTTTGAAACTTTTGTACTTAATAGGTTTTGAAATGCCATGTAGTAATTTGAACATGAATGCATATCATGTCACCTATAATATATAAAATTGATATTGGATTTAAATTTGAACTTTGCAGCTCTTGAAACCTATAATGATTTGAAATTTTCCACTTCATAATTTTATGAATGAGTGCATGTGCACGTGCCATGCTCCCATAATATGAAAATTTTGAACCATGCTATAATTTTGAAATTGTATAGTGCCATAAATTTGAAATTTGCTCATGAAGACTTGAATTATCATGACAAGCCCATTGTGATGACCCCTTTTGAGATGAGGGATGTAGCCTGAAAGTCAGTTAGCTCAAAAAGAAGAGTTATGTAATATGTGAAAGATGTAATCATGTAGTAGTACTTGAATTTTAAACTCATTACATCATAACATTTGAATATAACATTGAATTTGTATATGAATCATGTAAGATTTTGATATATCATTGAAGCACATAAGCATCATGTGCATGATATGTATCATGACACTAAAGTAAGAGTAGATAATAAGAATAATGCATGATATGAATGAGTAACAAGTAAAGAACATATAAACAATGTCATATAGTGTGAAGTAATTTACATATAATGTCATGGATAAGGCCCAAAGGCCAATATAAGGTACATGTGAATTTTTCATAAACACACAAGGCCAAGGGCCACACGTAAATGGCACAATGATTCCATATAAGTAAAAATTTGAACATACAAGGCCAATGGACAAGCACAATAAGCAATCAAGTTCTATCCTTTCATGCAATAAATTAAGAAAGAAGCATAGAACAAATGAAACTAGTATACATCCACCAGATGGATCCTTGCCATTATTAGCAAGTATCATTTTCATGTAACCAATGTATAATATGAATGAGTAACAAAACATTTATCTGATATGTAGTTAAACATGGTAGAAATTTTGTCAATAGATACAACTCGTTTGAATTGTTCATGAAAATTGAAGAGATTCCCCCAACTTAGCAATGATGTTGGGTAACAAGGAAAGCTTGACATAGAAACCATGTAAAAGTATGTCTTGTAGCACATTCAAATACCTTGTGAAAAATAATTTGCATTGAAAAACTAAAATATTTTATTTATCTAACATAAATAAGTAATATATAGAAAGAAGTATGCTAGCAATAATTTTTAAATGTTTTTTAGAGATTGATTTTGATTTTTTAAAATTTTCTTGAATTATTTTTATGTTTTTGAAATTTTTGCCATATTTGATTTTTTTAAGAAATTGGAATTGAAAATTGCTTAAGGACTAAAGCTTCAAAAATAGAGGAAAGGATTTGAACAATCCTCAACAAGGTGCTAAAACATTATATGATAAGAAGGAAGGCAAGCCATATGCCCCCAATATATGTGAAAATGAATCATAAAAACATAGCTTGAATGATTCAGATAGATAAGAATGTAATTAAAATGAAATACAAGTATGATGGGGATGTCATAATAAATAATAATGAACATTAAAATTATTTATAAGGTAGTTGATTTGGATTATTTCAATTGGTTTAAAAATCGAGAGGGAAAGTGCCCAAAGTAAAAATAAAGCCAAGGGCTAGAATAATGCTTGGATAAAGGATATAAGAATTAGTAGGTAATTAAAATTAAAGAATCTATGTATATAGTGAAATATGCAAGTAATTTAACCAATATTATATCAATGATGGACATGTATGCATAGCCCATGGTATGATATGAAGGAATCCTTTTTTATGAAGAAGTACCAACTTTGGATGCCTTTGAATCTAAATTATGATCATATGTTGTAATAGAATCCTCTTAATTAGTATTATATGCCCATGTAAACATGTATATTCATCTGCTATAGGATAAGAAATAACAACTCATATGTGTTTTGAAACTTTTTGAGTAACTTGTTGTGCCTTAGGAGATGGAGACCTATTTTATTGTGCCACTTTCTTCTTAGGATAATGTGTCATGCTCTTTTGAACTAATTGAATATGCTCATGTGTAACTATGTCATGCTCAAAAGTAGATGGATAATCTGATTGCAATATGCTCATGCTCATGAATAGATGGAGAAACTGATTCTGTAATGTGCTTTGGAATATGTAGATCACACTCTTGAATAATTTTGTAGACTATTTCATTACCACATTGCTCAATGATCATGTCAGGAAGTTATTATATAGAATATGTAGACATAATTTGTTCCAAAGGATATTCATATTAGATTCTTAGAATTTTGACCACTTGATTATCATGAATATATTTGAGACATTTATGCTTTGTAGAAGCTAATGCTCTGATATTTTGTATCCAAGGGCATCCTAATATCATGTCAAAGACCCCTATGCTTGGTAGAACTAATAATGGAGTGTGCATTATGAGAGTGCTCACTTGTAAAGGTAACACTATATGCTCAAGAGTATCTTGTGTATAACCATCAAATGATTTGATAAATTTATAAGTATCTTGTAAATCTTGTTCTGTATAACCAAGAGAGTAAATGAGTGTTATGGTGCACACATTTACACTTGATACATTATCTATCATAACACTATATATGGATTTCTTGTTAATATATGCTCAAATAAAGAGTGCATGTCTATGTAAATCATCATCAACAATTTTTCTATCATCAAAAAGTGATCATAGGATGTGATGTTTATTTTATTGTTATTGTAATGATGATGCTATCAATTATATGTCCATATGTATAAGGATGATAAAAATTATATACATAATCTTTAGAATTATCTCTATTATTTGATTCCTGATTTTGAAAAATATCTTTGTACATTTTTAGCTTTGCATTGCCATTTTTTATGGCCTAGCATCTTTAATAAGTGTGTTAATATCAATAAACTTCTCATCTATAAGATCTTGAATCTTATGCTTAAGATTAAAGCATATTGTTTTAGAATGAGTAATATATCTATGACAGCCATAATATGCATTTCCATTAATTTTTTAATATTATGGTCTAGACATGTCCACTTTCATTGTTGGAGAAAGAGTGATAATATTGAATTCAAGTAGCTTTTACAATAATACATGAGGAGGTGAAGGTATCCTTGAAAATCACCTTCTTAGTGGATCTTGTAATTGAAACTTTTGTGTTGGTTATAAAATAACATTAACTGTAACCTTAGCTTCATTCTTGATTTCGTTTGGTTTGCTCTTATAATTGGTCTTGCTTTGAAATTTGACATTTGAAGTAGAAAGAACAGTGGAAACATACTTAAGCTTGTTGAAAGTAAGAAACTTGACCTCATGCTCTTTAACTATAAGACATATTTCATCAAAAGATTTGAACTTATCAAACATAATTGACTCTTGAAGCGGAGATGGTAAAATTTGAGTAAAGATAGCTGAGATTTAATTATCAATCATTTGTTTTGTCATTTTTCTATAATAATATTTTATATTATCACATATTCATTTATTTTTTCATTAGACCCTTGTTTGATATTTTTAATTTGAGCATATGATAATTCTCAACAATGTTGATGGAAACGTGTGTTAAAAATTGATTTGCCAAAGGGTTGAAATCTTTTATTGATTGAAGAGGAAGATAATAGAACCACATAATAACATATTATTTGAGACTTCTTAGAAATAACTTTATTAACAACTTGTAATTATTTATATAGTCTAGATAAGCTACATGTAATGCACACAAATGTTATGTAGGATCATCTTTGCCTTCATAAAGAGGAAGCTTAGGAGACATAAAGCCACTTGATAATGGCTAAGATGTAATTTTAGGTGCATATGGGTTATGAAACAAGGAACATGAGTAGGAGATAATATGGGAAATAATTTGCTCAATGTTAGCTAATTTAAATTTTAAGATAATAAGTGCATACTCAAGAGAAGCATTAGGAGATGTAATAGGAGGAGTATAAGTAACATGAGTAGGTGTAGGAATAAATACATTTTGGAGACCAAGTGATGATCCCAAGCCAAAACATGTCTATAAATAAGAATATATGCAATGGTAGAAGTAGCAACATTGGAAGTAGGGAATTTGACAACCCAAAAAGGCAACTATTATGGTGGAGATGTGGAAAATTTAACTTGATGCTCGAAATTTGATGCTAAAAGTAGACTAAAGATCTTATTGACCTCATGGGGGTTATCTTGAAGACATTGATGAAATTTAGATAATTATTGTACTTGATTTTGATCTACTCCATTTAGGTTATTTGGGTCAATATGGGTTTTTTGTTCATTATAATAATTATCTTCATTACTTTCATTATTAGTTTCAATGTGAACTTCATTTGTAGGAGACCAAGGAATTTGGACGATAATATTATTAGTTTGAGAAAGAACATCATGACTTGCCATTGTAGATGAAACCAAAGGACATTGCATTTGTGAAATAGAAATAACACTTAATCAATCACTACACCCTATAGGCGTACAATATGAATCTAAACATTATAATGACTAAGAATATAATATAAGCAAAAATCAAGGTATAAGGGTGATCTAGGTAATAATTTAAATGATTGTGTGGGCTCTCAAATATACTTTCTATTTTATTTATTAGTGTTGACCCAATGTTTTATATCACTAACTAAAGAGGTAGAACCATGCCTATAGCCCACTAACCTTCTTTCCAAGGGTATAATAAACGTAACTTCCTTGGTTGATATGCTTCTCTCAGTTGCACCACAAATCAAATAACTAAAAGAGGTTTCCTATGGTATAAGCAAAGTATCCTAAGCATTTCAGATATATTGTGAGGTACATGGAAACTAAAATCTATTAGTGGTATACATTGGTTATGAGTATTGGGGTAAACCCCTCACACCACAATGTTTATAAAGAACAAATTGTGTAGCCCTTCAAGACAGTCACTAAGTAGTTTGAAAACTATTGGAACACAATTTCTAAAACAATCACAAGTAAATAAAAATTAAATAAAAATAAAATTGAATGATTTATATGTAAAGATGTCAATAGTTTTCA
Source organism: Torreya grandis (assembly GCA_037957365.1). NCBI lineage: Eukaryota > Viridiplantae > Streptophyta > Pinopsida > Cupressales > Taxaceae > Torreya > Torreya grandis. The sequence continues at coordinate 1,571,803 of JARHVA010000262.1, read as the reverse complement.
ACTTGTGTTAGAAAAAAAGAGCTTTTGTGTTAGATTTATCCAAGGTGATAAGACAAACTTATTTAGTATAATATTAAATCTAAGGTCAAAGAAGTTCAATTATTATATGTTGGATTTTATCCAGGGTCTAAGGTTGATTTTTTATAGTGTAAGGAATTTAGAGAAACATGCATGAAATGCAAAGGAAAAATGAATAAAACATCAAGACATTTTATAAAAATAACAGTTTCAATAGAATTTTTAATCTATTTTTAATTGAAGTGAATCATATTTATAGATATTAAACAATTGAAATTAGAATGCTGAAATATACATATATGATATTTAATATAATATGTTATAAAATTTTATAGAATTTATAATTTGATTAAAATAGTAAAATGGCTTACAAATATGTAAACCTTCTTATAATAGATATTTTGCTGATTGTACAGGTGACTAAGACTAAAAAATGCTTGACAAGACCTATGTATTGTGTCATGGCTGAATGTAAGAATTTAATATGTGATTGGACAAGTTCGCAGAAGGAGGACAGGGGTACAGTGCATCCTTTTTTATTTATTGTAGCCACATCTTGATTGGTCTAATTTTTTGACATGGGTTTGTGCGACTATTTGCAAGATTGACTAATAAATTTTGCATTATGTGTTATTGTGTGAAAGACCTATAAAAGATAAAACCCTAGCTCATACACAATAAAAAAGGTAGAGATAAAATTCAAAGAGAGATAATAGGTAAGGGTAATCACTAAGATATCCTAAAAAATCTTTACATAATTTGAGTGATGCCTACATATCCCAAATGGGCTTTAGGTCGATGTATTTCTCCCTCCTAGGGTGATTATGTGATCAATGATTATGAAACTAAGTGATTGAAGCTAAAATATTAATTGAAATTATTTATAGTATATGTCATTGACCTAAAATAAAACATATTCATACTTGGCGTACAACTATTAGAGTGCAACATAATTGAAATTGGAATAAATAGTGCTCTTTTGCTCAATGTGCAATATAATTTCTAAATGATTACTAGATGTATTTACAAAATCCTTGATGTGATTAAATAGAGGAGTATTCTAACTAACCAAATTTATAAAACAAATGGCAAATTTGTTGTGAAACATCTCAATTCAAAAAAATAACTATTAGAGTGTGGGGAACAAGGTCGTGCTAGTGGATAAGGCCATAATGTAGTCTTGTCTAACCTAGCACAAATTTATCCTAGAGGGACAAAGACTATTGGGAAAGGTATGATAGGGGCCTATAGGTTGAACATGGATGAATAAGATTCAAATAGAGATGTTTGTATGATGTTTTATATGTTCATAATATAATATAGGCTCTTGTGAGTTAGCTAAGTGGTGAATGGACCAAGTATGGTAAGGATGTTAAGATTATACATTGTCAAACACTTAATGATTAATTTTATGTGTCTACACATTCGTGTCTCAAGAGAAATATAAAATGTTAAATAAGTTATCCCAAATAACCTCTTGAATATTTTTAATTACATCTTGCATGTATGGAATTAGGGCTCTATATAGTTCTAGTGCTTTGTGAGTATAATCCCAAACCAAGTGAGAAATAGGGATTCAATTTTCTCCCTAGATAATTAAATTCAAATATTTAAACTTCACTTTGATCTTCTTTTAGCACAAATATGAAAACTTATAAATACTTTGAATGACTTGAAGTCTTGAAGATCATAATTGAAATATTGACAATGCACTTAAGACTTGTGGAATGCCTTACTTTTTCGATTGCTTATTATTGAAATGATTTAGACATATATATATATATATATATATATATATATATATACACACTTCTCAGATCTAAATTAAAATATTATTGACATGTAAGATGATAAAATAAAATAAAGAAAACTAACAATCATGGGTCCACATATCAAAAAGAGGAGGGATAACAACAAGAGGGACTGCACAAAGAAATGGTGCACAATTGATATAGGGTCTATTATGTCCAATAAATTCTATAGAGAGGCCTATAGACATAAGGAAAAAATAGAGGAGGTAAAAAAATTAAGAACGAGAATAACACATGACCACACATAGAAGAAGATGCAAGAAATGAATGGGAAAGTGACAATAATACCCTAATTCAAACCAATGATCCATATGAACAAAACCAAACTAAATACATTACAATAATAAACCCTACACACAAATTATGTGTCTACATGTTTACCTTCTTTTGTGTGTGTGTGTGCACACATGCATGTGCATGTGTGTGTTAAAACAAAAAAAATTGACGAACATACATGTACTTACCTAAGGGATAAAAATACAAAGAATTTGAATGTTTGGTATAGGTTTCACTCACATCCTAGTGAATCTTGATTGTTCTTAAAAATAATAACTACATGCAATTAGTCAATGTCTTGATATATTGATGTTATTATATCAATATGAAAAATAATTTGAAAAAAGTGATCATGTTTCATGTCTTAACTTTGTACAAAATGATTTATTATTGACTAAAGTATCTTAAGGATTATGGATTGAATTGATTTTACACCCTACCATCAGGCTTTGTGTGTTACTTCAATCCTTTGAGTAATAGTTTCTTGGCTCATTTTTATCAAAACTAACCAAAAGATAATGTTTTCATGGCCTATGCAACTTAAACAAGGACTCAATGAGCCTATTAGTGAGTATGTACTTAAATTTTACAAAATGCTTACAAAAATATCTCACCAACTACTTAATAGTGAATTGAAAATTCTTTTATTTCAAAATATACTGCAACCTAAAAAGGACAATAATAAATAACAAAATTTTAATAAACTTTCTCATACGGTTCACAACTATGATATCAACTATCTAGAGGTCAACATGCTCAATTATGGGTCTATTTTCTCTACCTATTATGGAGCTAAACACCAAGATAGATAAATGTTAAAATTTAAGGCTAATGATACTACTAATTTTCAATCTAAGAAGGAGACCAAAAATGTTGTTAATGTAGTTTCACAACCCCCTGATAGGTTTGTCCTTATAAAGATTAAAGACAATTTACATAGTCATCTAGGAGTCCTCACCAAGTGTTTAAATGATTTATTGAATGAAATATGATCTCTTTAGCTCATCAACATGGGTTTGAATCATCTTAGACTTTACTTGAGAATTATGATGTGAATATATATCATAATTATCCTAGAGATTTGAGTAATACTAATAACAAATGTTTGTCATTAAAACATGAAATTCAAGCCTTAATTGATTATAATATTATTTAAGTGGAAGGATAAAATAGTACATTAAATGAATCATTTACTCCACCTAATCAACATTTGAAAGTATTTACCAGTCCACTTATGAATCATGATACTAAAAAATAATATAATGTTCACATGGTAACACTTAAATAATAACCACTAGTCACTAGTTTTAAATGCTCATATCTTAGATGGTTTATAAATTTCATCACAGATTCACATAAAGAGGTTCTTATTATTAATTTATATGACCATGACATTTTGATAGATGATTATTAAAAAGAACCATTATTTATATAAGCCTTAATTGATTCTAATAAAATTTAATGAATGACATTGTGGTTGATAATGGTTAAAGCTTGAATATATGAACAATGCCTTTTCTTGCTAGTAGAGGATACACTCAAAAATATTTACATGGTACAACCATTTTTATTAAAATATATGATAAAATTACATGGATACCTCTTAAGAGTATCACATTACCTATCACCATAGGTCCCAAGATGCATATAATATGGTTTATGTATTATTAGACAATGATACCTATGTTGTATTATTTGGATGCCTTTGAGTTAATCAAATGAGAGGAATCCCTTATAGATTACATCAATGTCAAGTATGTGTATAATAACAAAGTGAGTATTATTCAAGGCACATATTATGAGTCACGTATACAATATCAACATGAGGTATTATAAAAAGTGCTACCTAAACAACAAATCATACAACCTTAAGTGAAAATACTTAAAATTACAACATCTACTCATCCACACACTAAGGTATTTTTATCACAACCTCTTGCATTCATTCAAGATAAATGACCTAGTAAGATTTCAACTACACAATGAAAATAAAGTGATTGATTATTTCCAAGAGTATAAAAAAACTATTTTATCTATTTATCATGATAATAATCACACTACTAGTTATGATGATTCAGGGCACTATACAACTCAGGATTACGTTTCAGATACTTCTAGTGAGATATATGACTCCTAAGCATCATGGCCCACAAGTTTGTTAGCTATTGATCATGAAAATGAGTGGGAAGGTTATTATATATATGATGAACATTTATATGGTATTCTTGGTTAATATTATTACCCTATGCCACTCACTTATGCATAACAATCTATTATACACAACTTCTATTTCTATTTTATTCTATTTGTTGTGTCTATCTAATTATTGCTATTTTACTTTAGTGTCATGTATGAGTTTTAGGTTCATCGTTATTCCTTATTGCCTTTCATTTTTTGTCCTATATTTAATTTTTTATTGCCTCTTGTTTGACATTAATGTTTTTTCTTGAAATTTGAAGTTATATTATTCTTTTTTTTATTTGTATTTTTATTCCTCTAGCCCCTTGGTTTATGGTTGATTGCTTTATTTCTTTGACCCTTACCTTTTTAATGCTGTTTCACATTCCAAAACCTTGTGTACACTTTTAAATAATGACAAAACACACACACAGACACACACACACACACACACACACACACACACACACACACACACACACACACACACACACACACACACACACACACACACACACACACACACACACACACACACACACACACACACACACACACACACACACACACACACACACACACACACACACACACACACACACAGAACCCACACACACACCCTATGTGCATTGAATTGTTAGGGAAGTTGTAGGTTAGAATAAATCCTCCTCTTATTATTACTTCTCAGTTTCTCTCCTTGGCTTGTTTCTTTCTTGATATAGCTCTATGTTTTATTCTTGAATTTACACATTGGCTTGTTTTTAGATTAGTTAATTATAAAAATGATAAAATCAAAAATACATATTTTTTACCTTTATATTTGTTAGTTACATAGCTACATATTGATACATATCATGCTTATCTAGCTATTGCTAGAGGTTTAAATATAGGTTTTTTCCACACATACTTCTCATGGTATTCTTTTAGTGAGATGCCAGATATATTTATTACATATGATAAAATACTTATATTTGTGTCACAAATTCATCATTCCTAAACTCAATGGCATACTTACATTGGGGGAATGCCTATATTGGATGCATTTTCAGTATGTTACAGGTTCTATTATTCCTATTTTGAAATGTCATATAGATACTTATATAGTTATTTACACATATATTTCTATAGATTATATATTTTGTGTTTGCATACATTATCATGCTACACATGCTTTTTTCATTATGTGTTCTCTTTTTACCTTATGATTTCTTGATTCCTTACATGTGCATGCTTGTGCATGTTTGTTCTTGTGTGTGTTTCTTGGTTGTATCTTGTTTTTTATTATCCATAGAGGATCCTCTAGTTGCCAAATTATGTTACTTATGATGTGTGTTTGATTACTTGTTTCATTTCATTGATTTATTTCACTTGTTGGTTTCATTTATTTAATGTGATTACATGATTATACGTATTTAGATTGTTGACTATAATATGTGCTATTATATGATTGGATTCGTGACATATATACCATGCACGCTATTAATTATGATATTAAATGCTTGGTGCCTACTTGGCCACAATTTTTATGAATCTATTGGGACACACTACTACTTTGTGCTTCATTTCTATATATTATGGTTATAGTAGGGAATATCACTTGTCCCTCTTTTTGGGGTTACAACGGGGCATATCACTACACCCAAATGTTTTAGTGTTCCTATGGCATATTAGTATTTGGTTATTAATGATCTCTATATGATGATAAATTTCTATGGCTACATACATGTGTTGAAAAATGTGCTCTTAAGACTATTACAACTTTTTATTTTTGTTTAAGTTACAAATGGCATATTTATTCCTTTTCTTTTGAGATGATTGATATGTTAAAACACCCCTCACCTTGAAAGGGGGCCATATAGTTAGCGTATATGGCTAAAAAACATTTTTTTCCACATATAGGGGGAAATTGAGCTTGAAGACAATTTTAAGTTTCTATTTAATGTGGCGTAATGATGAAGATGATACTCCACACACAACAAAATAAAAAATATTCTCATAGAAAAATGTGAGGAAATAAATCAAACAAGTTTTATTATCAGAAAAAACACCATAACACAACAACATGGACTATTCCACTACAAATAAAAATTAACGTGAAAGTTAGAGACACAATATACACTCATGGATCTATCCTCTGTAACCTCCCCTTTATCTCTTTATAGAGGCACCACTAACTCCTACCCTTCTCCACTATCCTCCATGAGAATCTTGCCTAAACAAAATTTATAAAAAGAACAAACATTTCTTTAGCAATTTCCATGAATTAGCATGAAAGTCTACCCTTAGGAAACTTTATAACACGGACTTGCATGCATGATGTATGCAAACCCCACTAGATTCCTTTCTAATTTTCAAAATAATAACATTCCTTTCCCTCTTAGAGTCACCCACAACTTTTGAGAGGCATAAATTTTGAATTGGGCATCCGATTGACGAACCATTTATTGCATCAAAAATCTTGTGAGGTGCTCTATGACATATTATGTGTAAAATTTCATGTCCATATATGCAAAAATACTAGATTACTAAAAATATCAAGTTAATATTTTTAGATTTTGAAATGTTTTGATAGTCCTAAACCATTGAAAATTTCAACCTGTGCCCCAAATGAATTTAGAAACCCATAAAACAAAATTCAAGGCACCATAAAATATTATTTCATTTATTTGGGTGATGCAAGATTGACCTTACACCTTGGATTCTCTTGCATCACATAAGCAATTGAGGCCCAAGATAGTTTTTAGTTTTCTTTTCACCATATGGTTGGGGTAATTGAGGACCATGGCAATTTTAGAGTTTCCAGTGATGGTATCATGGTTCACATAACACCATGTGTATACATTCCTTTTATCACTATCATTTCAAAAATTACTTCATTCAGTTACATTTTATAAATTTTTCAAGGCATTGATCTAGTTTTAAACATTCATATTTGTTTGTAGATACATTCAAGATGTTGACATTGGAGCATTGATGGAGTATTCATGCTGATTTTAAAGAATAGTGATTTTATTTCATACTTTCCTATATATTCACTTATTTATTTTCATTTTCATATGTATGCATGCATACACATCAAAGTGGGCATTTAAGTAGACACATAAATTTGGTACAAGTCATGCAGTTGTAGTGCTTTGCTTTGTTCGTGCCTTAATGCATTTGACCTATTTGTTTATATTAGGTTATTTTCAATGGTCTTTACCTTCAAATTATGCCCTTCATATTATTTTTTCATCTACATTTCCTCATGAACACCTTAAAATATATAATTTATCTACCCAAGGATTCACCTAGTTATCCTATAATTCATTTTGGTCTTGGTTTCATGGGTTATTTGTCAACTATTTTTGGAATAGTCCAAAAGAGGTCAAGTTGTATGTGGGATTTTTGTGCCATCATGACATGTTTTTTTAACCTTGATTTTTGGTTTACATGCCTTTCCATGCTTAACTTGATCCAAATTTGGATCCTAATGTACTAGTCATGTATACTAGATGTTTCCACTATTCCTGATTGTATGTAATTCATGCTTGTAATACATTTCATATTTAAAACATCATATCATATATGTTATAATGGTATAGTTAGTATGGGGGTGATCAAAACATCTTCATGATGATGAAGTTAGTGAGTTTCAACTCTTTAAATAGAGGGTTTTATCATAGATAACAATGTTGTTATTTGTAGAGTGATAGATATGTAACTACTAGTTTTTATAGGCAGAAATCACATAATTGACCCAAAAATAATGTAACAATAAATCTACATACATCAATAATTTTTAAAATACCAATCTGCATATATCAACTATATCATCATGAGACAAAGAACAAGAATGGGAAGGGTTACACATGTTTCCAATTCTTAATGATTGTTTGTTTGAGCTTCTTGACAAACTTCAAAGTTGATAGAGCATAAAAATAGGGCTTGTGCAAGGAATAAATAACTAGAAAACATAGTGAGAAGTCTTGAAGCTAAATTCACATTGAAAGTTACAATTTGTAGTATTTTTTTCTTACCGTCTCATTATTTCCTAGGTGTAGATGGTTGGTTCAACTGTGTTGTAGTTATGAGAAGTATCTAGTAAGTGCAAAGTAATATTGTGTGAAATTTTTGGTTTAATTATTACTGATAATTTTATCTGTGAAGGCCATGTTTAGTAGTACCTTGTACATTTATTGAATTACATAATAGAAGGGGAGTGCATTTACATCACCCATTGGAGTTTTTACCATATTGGGTTTATCAAGGATGTGTTAATTTAGGGTTTACTTATTCTTATGCTTCATGTTCATGTGCAATATGATGTAAATATCATTTCAAATACTTGTTTACTTCTATTTCAACATTAAAAATATCCTAGAAAATTCATATTCCAATCTTTATTGAGATAGGAATCATAAGATCCATCATTATGAAGCTCAATGTGGAATATCCACCTAGTTTAAATATGAGATCGGTATCAAATCTAGTTTAGTATCAATCCTTTATGTGATTTTGTCTGTTTGAGACTACATTGCAAGTTTATGCTTATCACTAGCGCAACTAGTATTAATTGTCAAGGTATCCTAGTTCCCTTTGAAGAAAATATTTCCATAAGGAATTAGAAATAAGATATCATAAGTATGGCTCACACCGATGAAGAATATTTTCAAACAATAAAAGAGTGATTTTACAAGCTTAAAAAAGTAGTAAATAACATTTCTATTTCTATGATCAAGCTTGACCAATTAGAGTCCATAATGAGGATTATCATGGATAATCCTAGTGTTTTTAAGAAAGTGATAAAAGTAAACAAGGAGGATTCTCTCGAGTTTAATGAGAAGAAGGAAGACAAACCCCATGCCAAGAAAGATCCACCTTTATTAAAGGTTGAGGCAAAGCTAGATATTTAGTCATATAATGGGGACATGAATGTGGAGAGGCTAGACCATTGGATATCCCAACTTGAGGTATATTAAAATTTGTATTAGATTAATGAAAGACACCAAATTTATTTTTCAAGGTTAAAATTAACCAATCATGTTAAAATTGGTTTGAGATATGTGTTCATACTTTGATTATTAAGAAGCTTCTTCCTATTACTAAGTTAAATAATTTGAAGATGTAAATCAAGAAATATTTCTATCCTATTTGCTATGAGAAAGAGAGGTCCATGCATTAGAAATATCTTAGGAAAAAGTAATGCGAAAGTGTGTAAGAGTACACAAGTGAGTTTTCCAAGATGTTTGGCCAAATGGGCAAAGATATAGTGGATCATGACATCTTAACAAAGCATGTGGTTGGAATCCATAACCATTTGAGGAGACATGTTCTATTATCCAAGCCTATGAATTATATGAGGCTTGTTATAAAACTTGATACTTGGATATGGACAAGAAGAAGGCTCCATATACCTCTCAAAACTCTTCCAAGAAACATGATATCTCCAAACAGAAGGGTAAAGGTAAGCATAATGCTACTACGTTTTTAAAAAGGATACTAAAAGACATTATGATAAATGTGATGTTGATATTCCTTCTAAGGATCAATGTTAGTGTTTAACCCTAAATTGGATAAGAGGGATATATCCTACCTTGGTAGTATATTAGGGTTAAGAATATATAAATGATAATGCATAAGGGTGATAATCAGATCTATAATAGGCTAATTAAATGCTAAACTCAAATATAAGCATACACTAAATTTATTATGTTGAGTATAAGCTAAATATAGGAATTAAAACTAAATTATGCATTCAAATGATAAAGGAGTGACATACTTAGCTTCTTCTGATGCTAACACAATACTAGATATGGAATAGGTAGAAAATTATCTAGAAGGAGATTCTAAAATAATTATCAGATTATAGATCTAATGTTTATAGAGATCTAGACACTAACATCAGCCTTGGATGATTGTGATGATACTTTATGGGTTTAACTTAAGTGTCTTGTATGTAATAATTAATGGAAAATGATACAACCACCTGGATGCTTTTGGTTTGAATTTGCCTTCGATCTAGTGCATTTAGATCTAGGTCATAGACTATCGCTCCTCATGATTTTGTAGAACTTGGAAAAAATGGGTTAATAGGCACATGGTGTCAAGTTAACTCCAAATACCCTATTATTAGTGGGCACTGACTACATCTCTAATACTCCAAAAGAGGGTCTCAGACTCATGTAGTTCTCCCCTACATGTTGGATTGTGTGTGAATCATGCAATAAATGAAAACAAGTATAATAATGACCTATATTGTAATTGGCAAATTGGGCTTTTGGGATACTCTAGTACTTTGCACCTATATATGTGTTGTACCTATGATTGGTATGAAAATAAGTAAGCTTTGCTTAATTGAATGCTTGATAGAGTGGTTTTGATAAGTTGACTTGGTCTCTTTTGGTCTTTTCTAGGTGAAGAATGAATGAGGGTTGATCTTGTATTTATATCAATCCCTTTGGGGTAATAAATTAAATTAAAACACTTAGGATGACCATTAAGATATGTTTCATTTGTAAAATAGATGACTTTAAGATATTGGACACTTGTATCAGGATAGGACACTAACATTGATGTTAGTTTCTATCATAGATATTAGTGTTTAGGAACCAGGAAAGTAGGTAAAGGATCAAAACTTTTAGAGGTGGAAGATAACTAAATCTTTAGCATTTTAGGTAAGATAAAATCCATGGGTCATCAATATAAGACTGGTTAGACTAAAATACCTAGGCCAAGGGGCACACAAGGGAGTAGATGCAAGACTTAAAAAAGCAATAAAGGTCTATAATTGAGAGGAACACCAAGGTCTGAGTTTTCCAAGTGTAAAGATTGAGGTGCTATATAATCCATAAATATTGTCTACATTTCCCCCCTTTAATCTAGAATTAAATTGATAGTTTAAAGGAAATGAATGCATACCTGGCTGTATTGAACACACCTTGTCTTTATGTGTACACAACTTGAGTGTTTTGATGGTGATTGACCTAAAACTAAGAGCATTTTATAATACTAAGAGCATTTTATAATATATAATTTATGCATATAATCTGGGACTAAAAGTACTTGAAATCTATTTAATTGAAATAATAAAGTTTATGAGTACACCTACATGTCGATGTAACCACTTTGACTATTGGCAAGTTGATTTAAAAAAGATCTATCATTTTTAGACTCTAAGTTGAGATCAAGACAAATATAGATAAATATTGAAAGTGAATATATCCAAGGATATATATAGAGAGAGATTGGAAGGCCCATGCCCCCAACCTTGGAGCAAAAGTAAGTTGTCACCTAGTTGTTGAGATTAGCTCAATTATGCAACCCAATGATACTTATAACCTAGTGAGATTAGATGATAAATCAAGTTCGAACGAAAAACTTGGCATGATTGAGTGATTTGATCATCTCAACCATACCAAAATGTGAACCAACTATTACATTAGATTGTCTCAATAAAGTCTAAAAAAGACTATGGGGTATTAGTATGATAAAGTTTGTGATGTGGTAATATACCATAAAAAGAATTTGAAATCTGAAAATTGATTTGGATTTTGTAATATTAGGTAAAATTTACTTATCATATGCACCTTAAATATGTCTCATGATAAAACCATGTATAACAATATTACTAATGTATAAAATTCTGCCACAACTGTGAATCTAAATCATATAACTATTTACTTTGGCCAATTTAGAAAATTGTGTAATTGTGGAGAACATGATTCCAAAGTAATCCCCCACCATATATGGAGAAATATGAAAATTTATATAAGTACCAATCTGGAGAAAATGTTTCCAAAACATGCCCCCACTATAATCTAGAGATGCCAAATATTAAATAGGTGTGGAGAACATGCTTTTAAAGCATGTCCCACTAAATTTGGAAACTGATATAAGTACCATATACTGAATGAGTGTCGAGAACATGCTTCCAAAGTATGCACCCATTTAATCTTAAAACTATTCCAAGTGTGGAGAATATGACTCTATGACATGCCCCCACTAATATGCCCCCTTGAAATGAGGGAAAGATAGGAGCTGGTGGTTACCTCACCTCAAAAGGACACCAATGTATAGAATTTTTCCACAACTATGAATTTGAATCATATAACTCTGCATTTTAGCCAATTCAAAAAACTATGTGACTATGGAAAACATGCTTCCAAAGCATGCCCTGACTATATATGGAGAAATCTAAAAATTGATATAAGTACTGATGTTGAGAACATGTTTCCAAAACATGCCCCCAATATAATTTGGAGATGATAATTATTGAATAGGTGTGGAGAACATGCTTAAAAATCATGTCCCCACTATATCTAAAAACTGATGTAAGTACCATATACTGAATGAGTATGGAGAACATGCTTCCAAAGCATGCCCCCATCGAATCTAAAAACTATGCCAAGTGTGGAGAACATGCATCTATGACACACCCACACTAATATTCCCCCCTTAGGTAAGGAAAAGATAGGAATTGGTATTTACCTCACCTCAAAAGGATACAATAACTATATAATCTATGAATGTAGACATGTAGGATATATAAGGAACATGTCTAGGTATATATAACATTGAAGCACATATAAGCAATGTGATCACATGAAGGCTTAAGATGCATGATAAGTATCATGTCAATGTCTAAATAGTAATATTAAAATATCAATAAACAAATAATCACACACATAATATCACTCAAAAGCAATTCAAAAGGCAATGGTCCAAGGAAAGTGTAAATAAGGGGCATGTTCAAATGCTGTGCAATCAAAGGGACATGACTTAGTCAAATGTTTACAAAAGCAAGGATGACATATTTAAATGTTCATATAACAAACCATGACATATGAAAATGTCAAATAAAGCATACATAAGCATAGGGTCCACAAATAAAGGATCATATTCAAATGCTCGAACAAGCAAGACACTCAAGGAAGTGCATAAAGTAAAGCATAAGATGTCATAACAGCCCGTGGATAAAATGTGTTATGAAAAAATGATAAGTGTATAACATATCAAGTACCCTATGTAAGATATAATCATGGATAATAGGCATGTGTAAGTACATGTAAAATCTTAAACATGATAATGTAGAGTGACCATCGAATCATATAAACTAAGTATTAAGATCAATGAAGCAAATCCCCCTAATGTTCATAACATGAGTAGAAAGAAGGCCCAACATCCAAAACATGAATAGATCATGTATCTATGTATACCTATATCACACTCAAATAGAAGTTTGACACATATGTGTGCATGTAGGAGTAACTAAGTATGCCATCCATCAACATGAAACTAACACATAGATGTCAAGGAGCTAATAGAACATGTAGGTGCCAAAAACATTTTTGTGTTTTTGAATGTTTTTGATTTTTTTTATGTTTGGAATATTTGAAGAGTAAAAAAAATCCTATGATTCCATCCAATGGATAGTCATATATACCTACCCAATGTTAAAATAATGTAATAATATTTTTATGCTATTGATGAGCACATACAGGTTCAATATCTATCACAATAGTATTGGTGATGCTATATGTATGTAAAATAGGACATTGTGGTTGTGAATCAGTAGTAGGAGTAATAAGAGTTAGGGTTTGTGTAACTTATCATTGAGTGATTTGTGATTTTTTTGAAATATCATTAATAGGAACATGTGTAAGTGCTCTAGATATTTGAACATAGTGTGTAGTAGATGGGGATTCTGTGGAATCCACCATATGTACTTGATGTAATGGTCTCTAAAGTACTAGCCATCTAGTAAAGGGGATTTCTTATTTCTTACCATTTTATGGTGAATGAGCTTTAGTAGGCTTGGCAATTAATTATCTAGGTATAAGTTTCTATTGTTCAAGAGGATGTTCATAGGATTTTAAAAACTATAATTACCCGATTGGCATGAATGTATTTAACACATCCATGAACTATAAAAGGTACTACTCAAAGTGTATGGATCCAAGGTATTCCCAATAACATATCAAATATTCTTGTGGAAGGTATGATAGAAAAGGTAGTAACCATGTGAGTAGGACCAACCTATAAAGGTAGGTCAATCTTACCAATAACCTTTTGAGAGGTCCTATCAAATTCTCTTACTAATCTAGTAGAAAGATGTAAATCACTATAAGTATAACCCAAGTGTGTAAGTATTGTTATGATACTATCATTATCGCTTGCACCATTATCAATCATAACATTACATATAGGGTGTTTATCAAGGTATGCTCAAATGAATGAATAATGAAGATCAAAGTCATCATCCTTAATCGTATTGTCATTAAAAGTAATAGATGGTATCTAAACCATAGGAGGTATATGTCGTGTGTAAGTAATAATAATCCTATCTAGTGTGTGTCCATAATGTGGTGTGAGAATATGTGCATTATATGGCATCTTCACTTCTGGTTTCTTCTTAGAATGGTCTTTCAAAGGATTGCTAAATGCTTTTTGTTTATGGTGATCACTAGGTTGTGACCCTAATTCCTTTAGAGGATCCTCAAATGTAAGATCTATATGTAGAATGTCATGGTCCCTGATGATAATCACAATAAGCATTCACATCATATCCTTTGGGTAGAGGTTGAATCATATCAACCTTGACAAAATAAGGGAGAGATATAAGCTAACACTCTAGTAACTACATGAGTAGTAAAGTTGGGAACTTAGGTAAATGGGTGAATTGTCTCCTTGATGCACTAAATAAAATAAGTTGATTAGTTTGTTGTGAAATTGTGTTAGTCATGGTGGTCATTTCCTTTTTCGTCTTAGGAGGTTTTACTTTATAACTTGGTTTGATTGTAAATTTGATACTAGATGTAGATTCAATTGGTGTGTTTTCTATATACTTGAGCTTATTTAATGACATAATATTCATTTCATGGTCTTGTACAACATGGAATATGTCATCAAAATATTTAAACTTCTTAAAAATAATGGACTCATGTAGTGGAACAAGCAAAATTTGCTTGAATATGTCTTGCAATTCCTTGTCTACCATAGGTTTGGTCATTTTAACTAGCATTGTCTTTTATTTCAAGACATATTCATTGATAGGTTCATTGGTTCCTTGTTTTATTTTGGAAATTTGAGCATAGGATACCTTTTCATAAATATTCATGGAAAAATGTCTTAAAAACTGGTTTGTAAGAGGTTTAAATGCTTTTAGATATTGGAGAGGTAAAATAATATAACCACCTCAAATCATAGTCCTTGAGGCTTCTTGGAAATAATTTGATCAAAAGTTTATCATTGGAGGCATAATCAAGGCATGTTGTATGAAAGGATCGAAGATGTTGTAAAGGATCATCCTTGCCATCATAAAATATGAACTTAGGTGCAATAAATCTAGTTGGCAAAGGGTGCAAAAAGATCTCAATTGTAAGAGGGTTATGCAACATATCTTGTGAATCTATAACATAAGGGGATTTTAAAGCTTTTTATTCAGTGTTTGTAACCTTGTCCTCCAAGGTATTTATAACTTGAAGGAGTGTTTAAATGGTAGACCCAGTTGGATTTAGATTAGTAATTTGAGTAGTCATTAAAGGGAAAGAAAACATGTTTTGAGTAGTAATAGGCATTAAAACTGGTGTTGTGTTGAAATAATGAGTAATTTAACGATAGATGCAACAATGGTAGTTTTAAGAAATAGTGTTTTAAATATGTAACCCATGCCCCCACTAGATGTATTATTTTATAATGTGTTCAAGGGGAGGGATGTTTCAACTCTAGTTTTTGAACTTTTTGTTTACTAGTATTTTTTTAGGATCTCATCGAGATCTTCAAGGTTTTGTCAAATACACTCATGAAGCAATGTAATTGCTTTCACTTGATCATGCTTTATTTTCTCATTTTCATTTTTTTCATGGTTTTCATTATTAGAATCTTCTTTTATGATAACCTTGTTATATGTTTTTCATTTTCAACATTGGTATTATCATGATCCAAAGTATGAGATCCCTCATCGGTTTGAGACATCTTAAATGGTGGGAGGGGAAACTTAATGTGTTCAATTGGCACACCTATCAATATAGGGCTATGTATAGGTTTCATGCAAAATAGTAGGAATAGTAAATGAAAAAGTACAACAATATAAAACCCTATTTGGTAAAAAACCCTATGAATTAATTTTTTTTGCATTCAAATGAATTGAGTTCACCAAATATTTAACCCTAAATTAGATAAGAGGAATATATCCTACCTTGGAAATATACTAGGGTTAAGAATATAAAAATGACAAAGGATGTGTCCACCTGGATAAGGATGTGACCACCTAGATGCTTTTGGGTTTGACTTTGCCTTCACTCTGGTGCATTCAAATTTGGGTCATGGACTGTTGCTCCTCATAAAATTTTAAAACCCTAATTCTTCAACTTCATAGTGACCTTGGTGAAAAATGGGTTGGTAGGCACATGGTGTCAAGATGACCCCAAATACTCCACTATGAGTGGGTGCTACCTACATATCCAATACTCCAAAATAGGGCCTCAAACTCATTAGTTTTCCCTTATGTGTTGGCTTGTGTGTGAATCATGCAATATGTGGAAATCAAGTACAATAGTGAACTAGCTTTTAAATTGGAAAATTGAGATCTTGGGATGATTATTTAGTAATTTAGACCTATAGATGTGTTGTATCTAAGATTAGTATGGAAATAGTGAAGCTTTGTTTAATTGAATGTTTGATAGAGTGATTTTAATAAGTTGTCTTTGTCTCTTTTGGTTTTTTCCAAGCAAGGAATGAATGAGGGTTGATATATATATATGAGTAATAAATCACATTAAATCACTTAGTTTGACCATTAGTCTATGTTTCATTTGTAAAATAGATACTTTAGGGCACTGGACACTTACATCAGGTCAAGACACTAACATCGATGTTAGCATCTATCCCGGATGTTGGTGTCCAAGGAGCAGGAAATTAAGTATAGGATTAAAACTTGTAGAGGTAGAATGTAAGTAAATTTTAAGTATTTTGGGCAAGATATAAATCATTTGTCATCAACATAAATTAGTTAGACTAAGAGATATATGACAAGGGGCACAAGATTGATCAAATACTAGATGATTTAATAATTTTAGGAATAATTAGGGTTTTATTCCTAATTTAGTTAAAGGGTATAAGTAGTAAAATCAAGAAATAATATGTGGTAAATAAGCTACTAATTTTTGAAATTTATTTGTAATTAGACATTTTCTAAAAATAGTAATACGAGAGAGAAAATAAGACTTAGCTTAAATTATGTTGATTTGACTGAGACGAGATATGATATTCACTATGTAGGCTTGGGACACTATCATAAATAGGATTTTGAATTTTATTTTTTGATTAGATAGGAGTGCTAAAAGTGGATAGGAGTGGCATTGGTTTTGTAGTCCTTGTTTGATGTTGTTATCCTAAGGATATGAGCATTTTGGGTTTTGTTCAGTAGGTCTGTGTGACCCTATCTCTGAAGTTTTGTAAGCTGGAAGTTTGTAGAACTCCATGTAGAGAATATTTTCTCTTAAAACCCTATTTTCCATTATAATTTGACCATTTTTGAATAGAAGTGGAGTTAGTGTGTGTAAGATTCACTAGACATGGATCCACACCCTTTGTGTGGGCACACTGCCTACATACCAATACTTTGAAGAGGGATCGAGCCATATGTAGTTATCCTTTTGAAAGTGCTTGGTCAAATTGTGATATGAGAATGCAAATAAATGCTAAACCAGGTGTGCTTGAGATGACTAGAAACTGGTGTAAGGGTTTAAATAAGCTAGAAATAGTGTTAGATGGCTATATGCAGAGAATAGGGAAATGTACTTGAGTAGTCTTGATTGTATTCTTGCTTGCTTTGTGATATTTGTCAACCCTTTATAAATGATCTTTGAATGGGATTATATAGGGATCTATTGGTCATGGGTTAAATGCAATCATGTTATGCTGACACCATGAAGAGGAGAAATCAAGGGAAAATGGTAATCTAAAATTAAAATGTGATTAGATAGGAGTGTCAAAAAGGGGACACCCTAGGGTCCAATGTTATAGTCCAAGTTAGGCACTATTATCCTAAGGATACATGACCTAGGGGATGGATTATTTATGAAAAGAAGGTCCTGGCTCAGTTGGGATCAAGTCTGAAAGGCTATGGATGACTAGGAATTAGTGAAAATAAGACTGTGAGGGTCATGAGAGAAAATAAGAGGGATCTATAGATTGGGAGTCATAAACCACACTCAAGTTACCAAGTTTGAATTTTTATATGACTACATTTGCCACCACTTTATTCTAGTGATGCAACAAACTGAAATACTATGATAAAGGAAAAAGAGAAAGAATACTTGAACTTACCTGTAAGGGTGAAGGTTATGATGTTGTTATGATGTTGGGTTGTGCATAGAGAGAACACACTGTGAAGTGTGAGCCTGCAAGAAAAAACAAGAGTAGATCAGTTCTTACTAGTTATGTTATATCTAAAATAAGAATGTAAAAAGTTGGATAAGAGAGAGGAAGAGAAAGGAATGAATACACCTTACTAGTTATGTGGACCAATATAAAACCTATTATGATGTTGAGTAATGTTAGATGATGTTGTACCACGAGTAATATCATGAATGAAATTGAGTGTTTAATTCCTCAAAAAGTGGCTTAAGAATGCAAAGGTTGGCCCTTGAAATCCATCATCACACACTAAGTGAATCTAGGTGTTCATGTGTGTGTTGATCGATGTTTGACCTGTGTGTCTAATCCCTCTGAATAAGTGGCTCAAGAATACAAAAGCTAGCTAGACCTTTGGCTCCATCATTGCCCCATGAAGTGAAGCTATGAACTAATATAAATATGAAATGAATGTAATATGAGATGGATCTTAAACCCCATGAATGTAATGTGATCTAAAAATGTTGGTATGGATAGCTGAATGTATGCTAGAAATTAGGCCACTCTTTGCCACTCCAAAAGATAGAGATTAGGATTATATTAAAGCCACTCTGAAACTAAGAATCTAGCTTATGTGTAAGCCACTTGGGAACTTAATAACTTGATAATATGGAGGGTAGGATTGTATGAAAGCCACTCAAAAATGATGACAACCACCTGTAGATGGAATAAAGCATACAACTACTAAAAATGTCTAGACAATACTGAACTAGGAAAGAAAAGAAACAAATGTGCCATGCATATTACCCCCAATCATTGATGTCTAGAACATGGATTTTGATCTAGAATTTATACCAACTATCATATCTAAAACTGGAAGTGAGATCCATCATACTGTGCATGATGCCACATAGATATAGATTCTCTAAGAAAAATGTGTACTAAAACCACTAATTTTGAACTGGTCTAGCTATGCAAATCTGTAGATGAACCTACTTTTTTTCCTGCTTCTAGAAATTCTAGTTTTTTTGCTATTTGGACATGAGTTCTAGAAATGGATAGTAGTGCCACTGACACCATAGTATAGTCTCGACACTATTATCTTGGGCTAAATCTGATGACTATTCTATATTTTCACTATCTACCTGGTCTGTTCTAATAGGTTTGATGTCTGGTTATTGTTATGAGTGTTCTAAAACTAGATTTTTTGGTTGATTGGAGCTTTAATCTTTGTGACAAAACCCTCATTTGTTACCTCCTCTTCTGAGGGTAAGAATGGAGACACTGAAATGACTACCCTCATAAGAAAAAGCCTTACAAGTGTGTTATGTTAAAAAATATGTGATATAGCAATGATAATTGATAACATATCTCAAGATATAACATGGTTTGTGTTGAGAGATTATTAGATCAACATGGGTATGCCTAGATATATATAATAATGTAAAGTCATGTACTAAACTAGAACTAGAAGTATTTGTTGTTAATTGATAGTTGTCATGGAGGGATGAAGCATGATGTCAATCATGGCATCCAAGAAGCAAGATAATTCATGATTTGGATCATGGAATTACAAAAAATCAAAATAAATCAAGCAACAAGCACACAAGGCAAGCCCAAGGGGCTAAAAAAAAGGGATATGGGCACATGTCACTCAAACTAGAAAGTAAGCATACAAGGCATGTTAAAATGCCACATACACACAGTTAAAACATGCAAGTTGGCATGAAATCCATAATCACATAGAAGATTATAGGTGAGGGACATTTGAAAATGTCCAAAGACACACACATGAATAGAAGCAATAGACATTGGGAAATGTGCTGAGGCACACACCAAAAATAAGCAAGAACTGGGAATGCAATCACATCAAGCTACGCTAAGGAAGAAGATAAAGCATATAATGACTAGAAAATATAAGCACATATAATTAATCAAATCAAGAGTAAAAATATGCAAGACATGTTAGTAAAAGACAAGGTCTATGCAAATAAATACACAAGTGCTAAATAATAGTGAGTGTCGATAAAGTAATATATGTAAACTAGTACATAATGTACATCAACATGATAACTAGAGTGTGTGGTGTAGAAATGACATAACTTGGATAGTGTATTCATGTAGAAGATTCCCTCGAGAGGAAGATATATCAATGTGCATCTCACATGTAGGAGTATGATGTCCCCTCAACGGGTAGAGTGAAGCAATCAAGGGTCTGTAAGTCACTGTACACACTCAAAGAAGATCAATTGAAGCATGGTAATGTAGATAAATTGATAAACAATAACATATAACAATAAATGTAAGTCTAACATAGGATTAGAAATGTAGAGCATGGAGGATGCATACAATCAAGATGTTTTTGTGTTTGTAACATATTCGAATGCTTTTATATTTTGAAAGTTTGTATTGTTTTTATATTTTGAGAATATTTGATCTATGTACAATCAATCATAGGGAAATTATGTACAATCAAGCATAGGATACTATGTACACATAGGCTAAGAAAAGGTGATATTAATCGATCAGTCTCATGGGAGACTCCCTATCATGGTGTCCTGTATCAAGGAGAGGAATCATGTGTGATTGTGAAGCATGATGGAATGGTTGTGAATATGGCTTTGAATATTCAGATTCATTGTAGGTATCTTGGAAATCATAATAACCTATATTGTTCCACTCATCATTATCATCTTGATTTTGAACCAATGAAATACTGGTATTGACTTTTGTTATATCTAGATCTTTTCTTTTGATAAATTGTGTCTGTGAATGATTTGACTTAGGATGTTCAATAAATCTCAAACCTTGGTGACAAACATTATCAACTGCTAGAATAGTAGTGATGCCTTGAGCTTGCTTTCCCAACCCTTGACCTTGATAATCAAAATGCTATAGATATTTTTTATCAAACCCATACTACTTTGAAAGTTGAGCCTCATTTTGGAGAGATATATTTGCATCTTTTTCATGTTTTTCATGTGTTTGTGGTACAGTTTCTTTCTTTGATTTTGATTTTTGATCCTTTTGTTGTTCTGAGTTATGCTTTGGTAACCACTTTTATACTATTTATGAATTTAACCTTTGGTGAATATGTTCCTATGTCACTGTGGATTGCTTGACTAATTTACCTTGTATAGGGTCATCATTAACAATTATTTTTTGTACATGCTTTTTTAATTCCAAACATGAATTTGTGTGATGCCCATGCATTCTATGATATGCACAATAATATCTAGATCTTCACATTGGATGTAGAGGAGGTAGTTTGATCAATTTAGATTTAATCATTTCCCTTAATACTTCACTTGAACACTTATTTGATCTTTGAATGCTTTTTGAATCACTAGTTGTAGAGTTACTTTGTTGTGATTTCTTGTTTTGATATGTAACATTGCTTGCAACCAATTGACTAGGTGGAGGTGCATATGTGTGATTGACATTAGGGTACCTTTGAGGCTTTTCAATTATAATCTAATTTTCCAATGTTATGATCTTGTCATGTAATATTTGATTCTGCATTTGTAAATTTAAAATTAACTTTCTCATACTAGTGATTTGATCCCTTAGAGTCTCACAAGTGCAAACCCTAGTTTCTTTTTATTGAACATGTAAGCACACATGTTGAAGATGGTTTGAAGAAGATATAGGCTGAATGTATGCATTAGGAACAATAGTATAGGTTGCCTTACCTTTTGGAGGGGTGATAACATGGACCTAGTTAGAGGGAAAGTAGCTACCACCCTCTTGAGGGAGAGGAGGAGAAGGGAGTTCTTTCCTCTGCATGAAATATGACATTGAAACAAGAGTAGCCAAGGAGGCATATACATCTAGGTATAAACCATGTATATGGGATAAAATGCATGTAAGTGGAATTATAAGTTGTATAGCCATATGATTATAGAGAACATTCCACATGAGAGATAGCAAACAAGGGATAATGAGTATGAAACTATGCATTAATGCATAAAGAACTTTGATATGTGCTATGATATGTCTGATATGTGTAGCAATATAAACATGAAATTTTTTCCATATGAGAGATATATAGTAAAGGGAAGATAGCATGTAATTATACACAAATGTATAGAAAATTATGATATAAATCATAACATTTCTAACATGTTTAGCATGATAAACTTGAATTTTTTTCCATATGAGTGATAGAAAGCAAGGGATAGAGAATATGAAAGTGTGTATGAATGTTAAGAAATTTTTGACATGAATCATAACCTTTTTAACATGTTTTGCATGATAAGCTTGAAAATCTTTCCATATGAGTGAGAGAGAGTATGCAAAAGGAATATTGAAATTTTGTGCATTTTTAGCCATGAATTTTGTAATGTCATTCCTTATTATAAAAAATAAGGATGAAATGAAAATAATAAATCTTTGTATTAACATATGGTAAACTTCATCATTCATGTACATGATAGGACCAATGATAGTTTCTTTGTTATTTTCAAGAAATGTAAGAAAAATTTCTAAATAAGTGAGATTTATTTTTGCAATCTGATTATAGATGTAAGGTGATACCTCAAGAAGCATTGGGACCTAGTATATGTAACTTAGGGTTGAAAGATAATAATTGAAACAATTTACTATGAAATTTTGAATGTCAAAATAAATTTTTGAGTTAGATATGCAAGTAAAATTTTTGAAATTTATTGGAAAAGTAGTGATTTAATAGGACCTAGTAGATGCAACTAGGGTTTTGAAAAATAAATGTTTTTGAAAATTACTATTGAATTTTTAAATTTGAATGGATTTTTTGATTTAAATATGCTAGTAAAAAATTAGAAAATAATTGGAAAATTACTGGGACCTAGTTTGGGCAACTAGGGTTTGAAAGAAATTTATTTTAAAATTACTATGAAATTTTAAAATTTAAATATAATTTCTAATTTTATTATGTAGGTGAAAAATAAAAATGTATATATAATAAATCAGTAAGAATTTTACCCTAGGGTTTTTAGTGTTTTTATGCATGTTTGAAGTAAGCTGAGTTCTCCAAATGATTTAACAATTTTGGGAATAATTGGGGTTTTATTCCTAATTTAATTTAAGGGTCTGAGTAGTAAAATCATTAAATAATACGTGGTAAATAAGCTATAATTTGTGAAATTTATTGATAATTAGAGCTTTTCTAAAAATATTAATAAGAGGGAGAAAACAAGACTTAGCTTAAACTATGTTGATCCAACTGAGATAAGATATTATATTCACTATGCAGGCTTGAGACATTATCACAAATAGGATTATAAATTTCATTTTTTAATTGGATAGGATCATTGAAAGTGGATAGGAGTGGCACCAACATTGTAGTTCTTGTCTAGTGTTTTTGTCCTAAGGATCTAAGCTTTTTGAGTTTTGTTCGACAGGTTTGTGTGACCCTGTCTCTGAAGTTTCAACAACCAAAAGTCTATATATATCCTTATAGAGCATCTTTTATCTTAAAACCCTATCTTTCATTTTAATTTGACCAATTTTGAAAAGGGGGGTTATTGTGTGTAAGATTCATTGGACGTGGATCCACACCCCTTGTGTGGGCACACTACCTACATACTAATACTCTGAAGAGGGATCAAGCCATATGTAGTTATCCCTTTGAAAGTGATTGGTGTAATGATGATATGAGAATTCAATGAAATTCTAAATTGGGTGTGTTTGAGATGACTAGGGACTAGTGTAAGGGTTTAAATAAGCTTGAAATAGTGTTGGATAGTTGTATGGAGAGAATAGGGAAATGTGCTTGAGTAGTCTTGCTTGTATTCTTACTTGCTTTGGGATATTTTCCAACCCTTTCTAAATGATATTTAAATGGGATTATATATGGATATATTAGTCATGGGTTAAATAAAATCATGCTAGGTGACACCATGAAGAAGATAAATTAGGAAAAATGGTAATCTGGGCTCAAAATGTGATTGGACAAGAGTGTCAAAAAAGGGGCCACCCTAGGGTCCAACACTATAATCCAAGTTGGGTGCTATTATCCTGAGGGTATGAGAATTGGGGGAATGGATTGATCATGAAAAGAGGGTCCTAACTCACTTGGGATCAAGTCTAGAAGGTTATGGATGACTGGGAATCAATAAAGATAAACTTGTGAGGGTCATGAGAGCAAGCAAGAGGGATCTATGGATTCGGATTCATGAGCCACACTCAAGTTACCAATTTTTCATTTTTATATGACTACACTAGACTTATGGAAGCGAGAAAGGTCTATAACTAAGAGTAACAACCAAGGTCTAAGTTTATAAAGTTTAGAAGACTGAGGTGCTATATAATACATAAATATCATATATAGTTGGAAGCTCCATTTAAAATTGCACTTATTCAAGAAAAAGAATAAGAATGCTATACTCCCTTTCCAAGGTGAGAATATTTATTATAGCTTTGATGTGGATGACACTTTTTGTTGCACCTTCATCAATAGAGAGGTATGTTTGAGTAGTATTAGTGCTCAGGAGAGTGAAATTTCTAAGGTTTTTCATATTAAAATTTAAATGAAGAAGTGGATTCTCATTTTGATACCTGTTCACAAGAAAATTTGATAAGTAAGAAGTTGGTAGGATAATATTTGTTTGAGACTTAAAATCATCCAAGTCCATCTTGTTTGGGTTGGGTGAAGAAAGGTGTAGACATAAAGGTGAATAAACAATGTAAAGTTAAGTTTAGTATTAATGCACATTTTATTTATGAAGTTACCATGGATGTTGTGCCTCTTGATGTGTGTGGTGTAGTTTTTTATAACACTTACTTTTATTTTGGATGTTACCTTCATGAGGAGAGCTAACCAATACTATTTGGTGAAGGATGGGAAGAGCTAAAACATTTTATCATACAAAAGTTATTATAATTTTTTTTTTGGTAAGTGCCTCTAAAGCTAAGAAGCTTATTAATTCTAGCGAGAAGTTTATTTTTGCTTCATTTGAGATATATTCAAGATAAATAAGTGGTTGTTCATAATACTTCTTATAGAGATTACTAACAAAGAACATAAGTGTATGGGAGATTCGGTGAAATAGCTTAATGAAGTTTTACATGAGCCTACATGGTTACCACCAATTAGGTCGATTGAGCACATAATTCAATTGCTACTTCACAATACACTTCTAAATCTTGAGTTATATAGGTAGTGTTTGATGAATGCCAATGAGGCAAATCAACAATTATAGTCTTTGGTTAATCAAGGTGTAATATATCTTAGTACTTATCCATGTGTTTTTCATATTGTTTTAGTACCTAATAAAAATGATTCATGGAGAATGTTTGTTGGTTATAGAGAACTTAACAAGATATCTGTAAATAATAGGTACCCTCTTCCACTAATTGATGATATTCTTGATCAAATTAAACATGCAAAGTATTTCACTAAGCTTGATTTTAAATCTAAGTATCACTAAGTATGGATTAAGAAAAAGGTCATTTAGAAAACAATATTTAAAACAAGGCAAGGGTTTCATGGATGGTTGGTGGTTATGCAATGCACATGTTACTTTCACGTGCTTCATGAATGAGGTTATGAGGCCATTTATTGATTCCTTTGTCCTTATATATTTGGATGATATTGTTTTTCTCATTTTAACTTTTGATGAGCATATTTATCATCTTAAACAAATTTTACAATTTTTGAAGGAGAACATGTTAGTTTTCAATGAGAAGAAATGTGAGTTTTCTCAATAATCACTTATCTTCTTGGGGCATGTGGTTGGATATGGGTAATTAAGGATTGATGCAAATAAGGTAGAGGCCATAATGAATTATACAAATCCTTCCAATATGACCAAGGCAAGAAGCCTTGTGGGTGAAGTTCAATATTTGAGGAAGTTCATCAAGAACTTCTTGTCCATAGTTGCACCTTAGCATTCCATTACAACATGTGGTAAGAAGAAAAAAAGTGCATTTGATATGTTAAAACATAAGATTATCCATGCTCTAGTTTTAACTTTGCCTAACTTTTAACTGCACTTTGAGGTGAAAATGAATGCTAGGGACTTTTTTTATCGAGATTGTGCTACTTCAAGGAGGCAAACAATTATGTTACCATTTAGAGTCATTTCATGGTGTAATTATGATTTATTTTACACACAAAAAATAACTATATGCTCTTTTTAAATTAATTAATAAATGAATATACTACCTCATGGGAAAGAAATATTTTCCTTACAAATCATCAAGCTCTCCACTATTTACAAGCTCAAACCAAACTTCAGCTAACTAAACACTATAAGTGTATGGGAATTTTAAAAATATTTCATTTGGTTATCAAGTATAAGAAAGGTGTGACTATGATATTTTATCTAAACCTCCTTTTATTTCAATGATGGACACCATAAGTCTTCTTGAGTGTTTTTATGTGTGATCCTATGTAGAGGGATATCAACATGGCATATATTTTGGGGAGCCATGTCTTAAAGTAGAGAAGTCCCAAGGAGGATTATTACCTTCATGATGGAATGTTATATAGGTTGGGTAAGTTTTGTGTGCCTAAGGAGGAAATATTTCAACTAATGATGGAATCATATGCTTCAAAAGTTACAGGACATTTTGGTGTTACAAATATTATTGTACATTTATAAAGGTATGTTTATTGGAATAATATGTAAATATATATTGCCAATTTATTAAGAGGATGTGTATTATGTACTAAAAGAAAGCCTAGTAACGTGAAGTTGGATTTGTATAAGTTTTTGTCGATTCATTCTAGGCCATGGGAAAACATTTCCATGGATCTTGTAAGTGGGTTTCCTATACCAAGGAAGGGACATGACTATCCTTTGTGGTTGTGGACAACTTTAGTAAGATGTGCATTCTTGTTCCATCTAAGAAGACCCTCAAAGGTAGTGATGTAACTTAGTTATTTGTTTTGCCTTGTTTTATTATTTTAGATTGGGACTTAATATTTCTTGGGAAGTTTTGGGCAACACTATGGGAGAATATGGATACTCAGTTGAAATGAAATACCATTTTTCACCCATAAATTGATGGGAAAGCCAAACTTGTGAACAAAGCGTTCATAAAACTTTAGAGATGGTACAATAGGAAACATATTAAGTCTTAGGATGAAAATTTGGTGTATATTCAACATTAATACAACATGATAGTGCATTCTTCTACTAGTAAAATTCCATTTGAAAATTATTTTGGCTACTTACCTCCATGTGAATTTGATGTCGTTTTGAGACAACCATATAAAGGGAATCATAAAGTGGATATAGAGGTCCAAAAAGCTAAAAAATTCATTGAAAAGATTCAGTAAATTCACCTCTTAATGAATGAGAGATTGAATGAGACACATGCAAAATACAAAGTAAGACATGATCAACATATGACTAGGTATAGTTTCCTTGTTGGAGATAATGTATGTTTGTACTTCAGTAGATAAAGTATTCAAGGTAAGTCTTAGAAGCTTAAGCCTCTTGGGTATGGTTGATTTTATATTATAGGATAAGTGGGAAAGAATGATTTTAGACTTGATTTTCCTCCTTATATGAAGATCTATCCAATTATCAATGTTGAGAACTTACATATTTTTGAGCCATCTATGTTAGACAATGAAGATGAAGGGTTGTTGCTACCTTTGATTTAAGAACTCACTCTAGATTTTTAGTTGAAATTTTAGGAGGATGTTGTATTACATAAAAGGAAAGGATATTATGAAGAGGAGTGTAAGAACATTGGTTGGTTGGGTTAAAGGGTCAACAACGTGAAAAGGCTAAATGGTATTCCAGAGAAGATGTGAGGAATAAATTTCATTTCTTAATGAGTTCTTAAAGCTTTTAGAGACCTCAAAGCCTCAAATTTGGGATGTATGATCCAAATTTGTATCCTAATTTATTATTCATGTATACTAAATGTTTCCCATATCCCTAATTATATAAAATCCATGTTTGTAAGACATTTTATATTAAATTTTTTGGATTAGATATGTTATAGTTTTAGAGTCTATGTGGAGGTAATCTAGCCATCTTCATAATGATGAAGTCAGTAAGTTTTAGCTCCTAAAATAGAGGGGTTTATCATACATAACTAAACCACTACTATTTTCAAGGTGGTGGCTGAGAAACTACCCTAGTAGTTATGTAATTATTGGTGTTTTTAGATGGTGAATGTATAACTACCTCAGTGGTTTCAAAATTGCCAATTTGCATACATCAACGATTTTTCCATGAGACAAAGTACAAGAATGGGAAGGTTTGTAAATGTTTCTAGTTCTCAACAATAGCTAATTTGAGCTTCTTGGTAGACTGAAAAGTTTGTAAATCATAAGTATAAGTATTGTGCAAGGTATAAATCATAATAAAATGCATTGATAAGTCTTGAAGTTGGATTCACATTGCAAGTTACAAGTTTTAATCTTTGTTCTTATTAGCTCATTTTTCCCTAGTTGTATATGGTTGATTCAAATATGTTAGATTTTTGAGAAGTGTCTAATAAGTGCATAGTAGTCTTGTGTCCAAATTTTGGATAAGTAGTAGTGATATTTCTATCCTTGAAGGCCATTTTTGGTATTACTTTGTATATTTATTGCATAACATAGTGCAAGGGGAGTGAAATTACCTCACCCATTGGAGTTTTTCCTATATTGGGTTTCTCCAAGATAACTCTTGTGTTCATTTTGGGATTTGATTATTCTTATGAAAATATTTTATACATTTAATTTTTATCACTTATTTATCTCTATTCTAGAATTTTAAACATTTTATAATAGTCATCTTCTAATCATTGTCTTTATAAGAGTCATAAGATTCATGTTGGTGAAGTTTAGTGTGGAATATCCACCTAGTTCAAAAATATTAACCTATATGTGAATGTGTCCTAATTTAAATCCAAATATGACTATATACATGTATTATATGTCATTTCACAATCAATAATTAATGTATAAGTAGACACATTGATTATATCGATTGCACATTTGTCAAGGAGTTTACACACTATATTGTAATTCCACTCTGTATTTGCTAAGTCTTATGGCTACATAATTGTATCAAAATAAGGATTGCATTAATGGAGGAGCATATATTTTTATTGATTATCATAGGGAGAGAATGTAGATTCTTCTCACATACATTGGGATGGGTCATTCACATGTATAGAACCACATGAACCCTGATTCTTTGTATCTATATATAGAGTAACTGCTACTCTAGGGCCACGAGCTACTAACCATGCTTATTTATTTTAATCTTGGATATATTATTAGATATTGTGGTAGTTTAGACTTAGATAAAATTAATAATATTAAAACATCTACATGCAAAATTATTCTCATTGGATGAATGTTTATGGACTTTTATTGTTGATAAAGGGTTTCTAATAGTTTCAGACCATAGGGATTTACATAGTTATTTTTGGACATGTTTGAAATTTTTTTGAGGAAGCTATCATTTTTCAAATTATATTTATGGTAAATTCATTTTTGGAATATTTTAACACTTGTCACTATCATAGATCACCATCTTATTTCTATAATATTTTCCATGTTGTTCTAGAACTTGTTTTCTAACTTCACCAGTTTCTATTAGAATCTAGGTAAGTCATAATTTAGTGACACATCTCTATTTTTATCTTTCAATCACTAATTAATTAAATTTATTTCATTTATTCCCCCCTCTCTTTTCTCTATGAAGTTCTTATTTGTTGTATTTTATTATATTTAGGTCAAATATTTTTAGGGCCTTGTGGCAAATTGTTGGTATAGTGTTTTCAAAAGAGAGTCCTCCATGTAAAACATCCACCTATGTACTTGGCATTGTGATTTTTATAGAATTTATGGAGATTCCAACATGTGGCACACATAGATAATGGTTCATCATGTTAGGGTATAATGGTTAGTTATACTGGATATTGTGTGTATTAACGGTTTACCCTACCCTAATGTTATTAAGTGAGATTTTATAAATAGGGAACCATAACAACCATTTGGGATGAATCAATCAAGCATTGATTCAGTATTAATTATGGAGCATCATATCATGTTCGAATCTAATGGCATAGATCTTGTCGAGTGATTACTTAAGGAATATTGCATGAGGTTTCATAACTTGAAAGGTCTTTATATTTATATTTCTAGATATGTTAAACAGTAGGGAAAATTGGTCCATGAAACATCTCTTATTCATGTCATTTATGTTATGTTCCAAATTATTTAAACATTTTATATATTTGTATCTAAATATCTAATTACATATGAAATAGTTTATAGTACTACATCTAGATGATCAGGTTTTATGGGTTGGTCTACAAAATATCTCACATTTGGAACAATACAATGAAATTTTAATCTATAATACAAGAACATGTGGCTTGTAATGTGGGATCAGGGTACAATATCCTTATTTTGGATGATCTATGGAATGGTCATTAACCCCTCTCTCAAGAATTTTTTTTTAATTCCCATGTGGAAAATATTCATAAATTTTAATAGGGTCCAGTATTTGAATTTCTTCAAGGAGATGATAGTAACTCAATTTTTAGAAAATTTAAAAGGAAGTTTCTTGATAAAAGTACTAAAATTATCAGTGGCATTGAATCCATCAAAGTCCTAGTTTGAATGATAGACCATTCACTTGATTGTAGATGATTTATTTTTTCCTCTTGAATTAATAAAATTTGTTGTGTATATTAAAAAAATAGTATTGGTGGCTATAATAATTTTGACACAAACTTGCCTAAAATGGTTTATCAATTGAATATTGGCAAAAGGAGATGGAGGATTTGAGAAGGGAAAAGGGAGTGGGTTATAAAGAGAGAGGAAGATCAAAGATAGAAATCATAGGATAATAAGTGAATAAAATGGTGATGGAAAGCCATAGGAATTCTAAGAGAATTATAGACAAACACAATAGAAGGGTATTTTAAAGAAAAAATCCTAAATAAAAACAAAGAATTGTTTAACCTTAGTTTCAATATGGATCCTAATATGGGGTAGATAGGGTTAAGAATTAAAAAAATAAATAAGCACAAGGGTGATAAACAAATATATAACATGTCAATTAATTATAAAACTTAGATAGAACATATACTAAAAATAGAAAGTATAATTATGCTAGATATTACAATGACAAAAAAATAAGATACTTAGCTAGTTCTAGTGCTAATACAAATATGGATCTAAAACAAGTAGGAAGTAGATTAGAATAATATTCTAGAATAGTCACCAAATTTTGGATTTAATGCCTATATATCTACGGACACTTGCATCAGCCTAGCATGGTTGCAATGATGATAGTGTTTGGATCAAACACATGTGTATAGTATAGAATAACTATTAAAACTAGATGAAAAATCATATATGATTTTGGGTTCATCATCACCTTCTATCTACTACATTCATATCTAAGTCATGGACTACCACTCCTTATCAAATGATCAAACCCTAATTATTCATCTTCATAGCAACCTTGGTAAAAATGGGTTAGTGGGATCATAATGTCAAGCTAACCCAAAATGCCCTTATATCAGTGGGTGTTGCATACATAGCCACTAATCTGAAGAAGGCCTTAGACTGATGTAGTTATCCCTTATGTGTTGGCTTGTGTGTGAATCATGTAATGTGTAATAAATAAGTACAATAATGACCTAGTTTATAACTTGGAAAATATAGATCTTGGGTTGTTTCTTTAGTAATTAAAACTTGTAGATGTGTTTTCCCTATGATTGATATGGAAATGGGATAAAATAGAGAAGCTTTGCTCACTTGAGTGCTTGATTAAATACTATTTGGTATGAATGTTAGGTGAGTTTATAATGTAGAGAGATCGTGTATATATACCAATCTTATTAGGAGAATATCTTTTATAATAACACTTAGGCTGACCATCAGGATATGTTTCATTTGAAAATTTGATGATTTTAGGGCATTAAACACTTACATTAGAACATAGCACTTGCATTGATGTAGGTATTTGTCAGGGATGCAAGTGTCCAAAAAGAAGGAAAAAAGGTGCAAGATCAAAGCTTGTAGAGGCATAAAATAAACAATTTTTAAGCATTTTTGGAAAGATATAAGGCCTAGGTCATCAATATAAAACTAGTCAGACTAAGAGATAGGCAATGGGCATAAAGAGATAGCAGATGCAATACTAGTGGAAGCAAGGAAGGTATATAATTGAGAGGAACATGTAAGGTCTGATTTTTCCAAGTGCACAAGATTGAGGTGCTATATAATTCATAAATATCATCTACATTCCCCCCTTAATATGGTAATGAAAATTTTAATTTAAATGAAAGGAATGTGTACTTAGGTGTGTATAACACATCTCATCTTTACTTAAGTCCAACTTGAGTGCTTTGTTGGTGACTGACCTATAACCAAAATCATGTTATAGTATATAATTAGTGAATATAATCTAAAATTTAAAGTATTGAAATGATTGAAATTAAAATTGAGCAAGGTTTTAGATTACACATGTGTATTGATGTAATCGTCTTGCCTTTTGGAAATTTCGTTTGAAAGATGTATCATTTTGAATTACTAAAACTGAGATTAGGACAGATATAAATCTAGAAAGCGTATTTATCTAAGGATATATAACCCACCTTTTCTTCAAGGTTGGGGGCATGCTCCCTCCTCTCTATATATATAAATATATAGGAGGGAACATGCCCCCAACCTTTAAGAAAAGGTGGGTTGCCACTTGGCAGTTGAGACTAGCTCAACCGTGAAACCCAATCATACTTATAACCTAGTAAGTGTGAGTGAACCAAGTCAACTCACAATTTTAAACTGGTAAGGCTGGATGATACAATTAAGTCTAACTTAAAGAATTGGAAAGATTGAGTAATTTAATCACCTGAACCATGCCAAAAAGTGAAGCAACTACTACATTAAATTGGTTCAATATAGTCCATAAAATCCCAACTTGGTGGATGAAGATAGTCCATAGAAGTGTTATAAATTTGAAAATAATTTAGATTTTTCAATATTAAGTGCACATTACATAGCATATGCACCTTAGATATGTCTCATGCTAAATCTATGTATAAAAATTGTACCAATGCATAAATTTCTACCACAAATGTGTATCTAATTCATATAACTATGTGTTTTGGTCAATTTAGAAATTTGAACAAGTGTGGGTGACATGTTACCATAACATGCCCCCACTATATATGAAGAAATATAAAAATTAATATAAGTGCCAATGTGGAAGACATGTTTCTAAAACATGTCCCCACTATAATCTGAGTATGTTGTATACTGAGTAAGTATGGAGAACATGTTTCCAAAACATGCCCCTACTGAATCTAAGACTATGAACATGTGAAATCCATGACTATATGACATGCCCCCACAGAATATAAAATTGTGCATGTGTGGAATCCATGTCTCTATCACATCCCCCCACTGATATGCCCCCCCTTTGAGTTGAGATAAGAATAGAAACTGCTAGTTACCTCACCTCAAAAGGATAATATAATAATATAACTGTGAATGTACTATGTAGAATATATAAGGAACATGTATATGTAGATATATAATTGAAGCATGAATAATGTGATCACACCAAGTTTTAAGATGCATGATGCAAATCATGGCAACATCTAGATAGTAATAGAATAATTTAAAAAAGCAACCAAGCACACACATAAGATAACTCAAAGGCAAGTCAACAAACAATGGTCTAAGGAGACCAAAAATAAGGGGCATTTTAAAATGTCTTACAATAAAAGAGACACGACTTACTTAAATGTTGATAAATAAAGAATAAACATATTCAAATGTTAACATACAACAAACAATGACACATTCAAATGTCAAATAGGTAACAAAGGCACAGGGGCCACAAACAATAGAACATATTCAAATGCTTGAACAAGCAAGATAATAACAACACAAGACACTCAAAGAAGTGTATACATTAAAGTATAAGAAACCAACATAAACATATAATAGTAGCCCATGGATCTAATGTGTTAGAAAAAAATGTCAAGTACATAGCATAATAAGTACATGGTAGAAGATATAAGCATGGATACAGGCATGTGTAAGTACATGTTAGCTCAAACATGATAATATAAAGTGACCATAAAATGTTATAAGTTAGATGTATCATGATCGAATAAGGTGGATTCCCCCAATGTCCTAAGGACATGAGAATAGGGAAGACCCAACATCCATAAGTGCATAGATCATGTATCTGTGTATGCCTATATCACACTTAAATAAAAGCATGAAACACATAT
This sequence comes from Torreya grandis, assembly GCA_037957365.1. Classification (NCBI taxonomy): domain Eukaryota; kingdom Viridiplantae; phylum Streptophyta; class Pinopsida; order Cupressales; family Taxaceae; genus Torreya; species Torreya grandis. The sequence continues at coordinate 1,536,986 of JARHVA010000262.1, read as the reverse complement.
CTATGTAGAAGTAACTAATATGTTATCCATCAACATGTAATTAACACATAGATGCAGAGGAGACAATAAAATATGTAGATGCTAAAAATATTTTTGTATTTTTAATTTATTTTCCTAGTACTTTTAGAATTTTTGAAAATGGAAAGACTATCCTATGATGTCATCCAATGGATACTCATAGGTTTCTCCTCTATCTGAATATGGCATATCACAAAGTGAATACTTGTTGATCTCATTCTCATCACCATGATGTGGTTGCTTAGAAAGGTATAATGCCAGATCAAGTTCATTTTCTTGGCTTTTTTATTTTGTACGATAAATATTACCACCATGTAGTATGTGAATTAACCTTCCTTTATAGAAAAAAGAAAGACTTTGTTGACTTGGATTTATTTTAGCTTCCATTTCATATAACTAAAATCTTCCCAATGTAAAGGAGTGTAATGAAGAATGGCGTAAGACCCATAATTTTTTAAGGACAACACAAAGCCCAAAAATAATAAGAATGATAAATAAACCCAATGAATATTTCTATTTCCCCTTATCGCGTAGATATTTGGCATAGTACCCAAGTTATGAAAAATGTCTTTCACTACAATAATTTTATAGTTTTTTAGTATCAATGTGTTTATGACAAAAGTAAGCACCACCCATAAATGAGGTGATTGTTAAATCTTGGTGGTGTGGACACTTTTTGGTTTGTTGAACTTGAGGATTGTTCATAGGATGTGGACCTTGAATTGGCTGCATATTGAGTAACATTTGAAAAATAGTCATAAATGTTAGGAACACTACATTTTTATTCATAATGATCCTTAGGTAATTTTACCTCCCTCCTTTATGTGAGGGATAAAACTTTGGTATTTTGAGGGAGATATGTTAAGCTCCTTTAGATGAGTAAGTATGAATGAAGCATATCTATGCACATCAATATATAAATGGTTAAATGATTGATATTGTTTATGCATATAGAAGAATAAACAAATTATATTTATTTTAACTAAGAAATACATAGTTGAGCTTCATATTTATATAGGAATATGAGCTCATAATAGTTCCTATAAAATAGGAATGATAAAACCGTAGAAACCTAAATATCTCCCAAATATTACATGGGAATAACAAAATGCTTAGATTATAAGATATTACAGATTTACTAACCTAAATAACCCAACAACCTATTAACTATATACTAATTACTTTTTATAAGTAATTATGAGTAATTAAAAATTACTCATTTATTTATAATGGTGAATTAATCACCCTAACATTCCCCTTCTTAATTCAACATTATCTCAAGTGAATAAGAGAGAAATTATCTGAATGCCTCAAATTTTTCCCGTGTAAGTGCTTTACTAAAAACATCTGCATGTTGTTGTTTTATCAGGAAATACCAGAGCTGGATGTTGTTGTTATGAACATGTTCATGGATAAAATGAACCTGAACTTCAATGTGTTTAGTGCATTCATGAAATACTAGATTGTGAACAAGCTTCACTACTCCTTCATTGTCTACATGAAGAGTTGTTGGTTGATCTTATGGTAATCCAAATCCTTCAAGTATACATTTGAACCAAATTGTTTCAAAAATAGATCCTCCTATGGCACGATATTTTGATTCTATGGAGGACCTTGAAGTATAATTTTGATTCTTTCTCCCCCATGATATAGGTCTAGATCCTGAAAAGAATACAAACCTTGAAGTGGATTTCCTATCATCAATGTTCCCTACATGATCTGAATCAAAGTATCCTATCAAGAAGAAGTTATCATTCTTCTTGTATTCTAGGACAAAATTCATAATTCCTCTGATGTACCTCAATACTCACTTTGCTACTTTCCAGTGACTAATCTTAGGCTCTTTCATGAATCTTGAAAGATAATTGACAACATAGTTGATATCTAGCTTAGTATAGGTCAGATAAATGAGACTCCCCATCAACTACCGATATAGAGTTGCATTTACTATGGTGATGGATCTACTTGAGACAATTGAAGTTTTATCTTCATAAATGTGGCAATTGATTTTATATCCATCATTTAAAATTTATTGAGTATTATCCTAGCATATTTGAGCTGAGATACAAAAAAGTGATTTTCTCTTTACCAAAATTCTAAACCAAGACAATAATATAGAATTGCAAGATCTACTATGTCAAATGATCCATTTAGATATTTCATTATTGATTCAATCATTTTCATTGAACTACTAATGATGACTAGATCATTGACATATACAACTATAATTATTATTCCCCCCCCTGTTTAAGGTAGAGATTCAGATCATATGGACTCCTTTCGAATCCATGTTTCAAGAGATGTTTGTCAATCTTGATATACCATGCCTTGGGAGCCTATTTAAGACCATACAATGATTTGAAAAGTCTAAAAACTTTATCTTCTTTTTTAGATTTGACAAAACCTTTTGGTTGAATCATGTAGACTTATTTTTGTAAGTCCCCATTAAAGAAGGCACTTTTCACATCCATTTGATAGTATTTTCGGCCAAACCATGCAGCTAGAGCAAAAATCATCCTGATCATTTTGATATTTTCTATGGAAGCAAATGTCTCCTCATAGTTAATGCCTTCTTTCTGAGTATACCCATTTCCAACCAATCTTGCCTTGTGTTTGCCAAGACTACCATTTTCTTTGCACTTCATCTTGAAGATCTATTTACATCTGATTGGCTTCTTCCTTGGTGAAAGATTTAAAAGCTGAAATGTTTTATTTTTCACCAATGAATTATATTCTACATCTATAACATCTTTCCAAGGTTTCAATTGTAGGGCTTCCTAAACTATAGAGGGCTCGATAGATTTAACAACTATACTCATTAAGAACAAATTGACCTCACTATAAGCCATACTATGAGTCATTGGTCCAGTGGTGGATGTGTTTGTAATACCATCCAATTTTGTATCTCTAAGTGTATTTGTATACCATTTAGGCACATGTTGAGTAGTTCTTTTGGGTGGTGGAGCTACATCATTATTCCCATCATCATTACTGTATTTATCTGGGAGATTACCATATTCTATATTTTCTATGGGACTGATTTGTTTATTAGGTGCACTTGTAGAAGGAACTTCTACTTCTTTATTTTCAAAGAATTTAACATCCCTATTGGTGTATATTTGTTTGGTTTTTGGATCCATGAGTCTATAGGTAAGTGATTCTTCACTGTACCCTAAGAACACATATTTTTTGGCTTTCACATCAAGTTTGGTCCATTCTACTTTAGGAATGTGCATACTTTATTAACATCCAAAAAATCAAAGATGTGTTATAGATAGATTTTTCCCTAACCAGGCATCATGTGTATTTATTCCATCAAGATCTATAGTGGGTACTCTATTGAGTAGATATATGACAGTTTTGGTAGCTTTTGCCCAAAATGCATTTGTCAACCCTGAATCATGTATCATACATCGCACCACTTATATAATAGTATGATTCCTCCATCCAACAACTACATTTTTTTGTGGTGTATGTGAAGGTGCCATTTGATGATGAATGTCATTTCCTTGAAAAAAATATTTAAACTTATTACCAGTGAATTCCCCTCCATGATCTATGTGGAGGGTCTTGAGTATTTTACCATATTCTATTTCAATAGCTACTTTAAAATTCTTGAAGGTTTCAAAGGCTTGATCCTTTATTTTTAGACAATAGACCCACCTTTTTATAGAACAATCATTAACAAAGAGCATGAAATACTTAAATCTAGAATGCCTAGATGTCATTAGTCTACACAGATCGATGTAAACCAGATCAAGTTTACCATTGGATCTATATGTACTTTTTTGAAATTGAACTTGATGTTCTTGACCTATGAATCAATCATGACATTTGTCTATACCCTTTTTAAGAGGTGGTAAGCCTCTTACCATGTTTTTGTGGTGGAGTGTGTTGAGATATCAAAAATTGATGTGGCCAAATCTCCTATGACACATTTGTGTTGAGTCTGTGTCCTTTGCTATGAGTGCTTGATTATTTTTTTGAATGAAATCAAGCTGAAACATATGGTTGAAAATAGATGCTCGTGCAACAATTTTGGATTTTCTAGATTTGTCTTTGATCAAACATAATTTTGTTTCACCTTTATAGTCAAAGTCAATATGCAAATTGCAGTCTAAGAGTTGACTTATTGATAACAAGTTTTTGGTTAATATAGGTACATAAAGAACATCTATGATTCTACATGTTTGCATGCCTAGGGGTAAGGCAATGTTGCCAATTCCTTGCACACTATATGAGGCATCATCACCCAAAAAAACATGATTTTTATTAGGTGTGTCCTACAAAGTGAAAAACTAATCTTTTTTACCTATCATGTGTTAGGTTGCACCCGAGTTGACATACCATATGTCACTTTGTGATGTGGATTCAACATGGATATCTATAGACCTTAGTGTTGCAACATGTATTAAAAAGGGCTCCATTGTTTCTCATGATCTCAATTTGAGAGAGTGGATTTGACTTTACAAATATAGAATAGTGCTCTCATTTTTGACCTCATATATAGTTTGGAGCTTGTCCTAAGCTTATTTATCTATTTTGGCTTCACGGATGTGTGGTTGAACTTCATCCAAAATTTGAACATGATTATCAACTTAGCCTTTGGGTTGGCTTTGTCAAACTTACATTATTGATCAATATCTATTATATGTTAGGTATATGAGCCATATACTACAGACCAAATTTATTCAAACTCCTGTTGAGTTCTAAGCTTTGGCTTCCAAGTAGAGTAGTTATCACCTTTGAGTAATTGTGAATCTAGTAGAAAGAAATTTGGAGCCTATGCAACCATTATCAATACTGTGGGTGATGGATTGGTTCCTTATCACTCTAGGTATATAGGTCTCCCTTTCTATATACCATCAGATTGATATACCATACCTTTATTTATACGTACCCTTCCTTTATACCCATCGATACGGAGAAGAAACTCACCCTTTCTATATACTTGGTGGTATGAAAAAGAGATGTAAACATATAGGAAAGAATCCAATACTTGGTACCTAGACAATACTAAAAAGGGTTCATTTAATCACTAGCACCTACTTAGATGGATTTATGAATATATGTGTGTAACCTCACTATATACTTGGAAATTTTGTCTATTAGGATTTGTGCCTTTTGATTGTAATGAACATGTACATGAGGGGAAGGCTTTGAGTGAATGTGCCTTATTTCTCTTCAATGATTTAAAGGGATGATGCCCAGGCATCATTGTTACAGCTATGTTAGGTTGTGCATGTAGTAACTCAAGTGCGATGAAATTATCTATAAACATGAATTAGAGGCATAGATATGACTGAATATTATGTCAAGTTTAAAAACTTATGATTTTATGCAATACAATTACAATTTTTTGTAATACAAAAGTAAAAATTTACAATACTTTACAAAAAATGAAAATTCACTTATTGTTTCATTTTTGGGATCTTTGGCCTCTTTTTGACAAAAATTATTTATATATAATTATTTTGTCTTTTCTCTTTAATTTTTTTAATAGTACTTTTTTTGCTAATTTAGTTACTTATAACAAAATTTAGTGGATTGCTAAATTTGGAGAACTACAAAAAATTTCACCAAAAAATTGCTTTTGGGGGATTTAAACCTCCCACCTATCCTCTTCCAAAAAACCTTCCCACCAACTCACCTATGCACCATTTCAAAAATATAAAAGGACAAATTGATATTTAAAGGTTTATAATTATGATTTGCTCTAAAACCATCCTCCCACCTAATGTACCATGGATTTCTCAATAGGCATTTTAATTAAAATTACAACAAAGGAATAATTCTTTAGGTAGTTTTTATGAATTAACAGGCAATTTTGTGGTATATTTCCAACAAATTAAATATTAAATGGTGTTTTTGGGGATTTAAAAGTTGGTTGGGCACCTAAGATTAGATCTTAAGACTTATAAATTGTAGATTTGATTTTATAAGCTCAAAAGAAAATGAGACCAACCTTTTTTTTTAACGCAACCTTTATTCCATAGATATTTCCAACATTGCCCTTATGTATTTTTTAAAAACAAAGCCTTAATCTTCAATGGTACTCTCCAACCAATAAAATTTGAAGCGTCAAGCTCCTTTTTTGAAATGCCAAGATCTTCCAAGTATATTGCTTCTAGTTTTTTTTAAACATAGTATTATATTTTATCATGCTTCTAGGTTTTGTATTTTACCAGATAAAGATGTCTTTCTACAACATCTTAGCTCCAACATTTTGAGGATGATGTAGGTTTTTTCCTTTCAACACGTTTCTTCAACATTATTTTTAAACACTAACTTTGTTTTGGCAATTTCTAACACTTTTATAGATCACGTTGACAGGTAGACACTTAGTCTCTAATGCTTTTCTTATTATACTTCATCAATCCTCCAATGATAATTTTCATACTTTGGATGTCAGACATGAGCTATTCAAGCCTCACGACTTCTACTGCTTCTTTTTGTCTGTAACTTCTATGGTTACTTTGGTGTGGGAGTGTATGACCTTCTCCTCACATAAAAAAACTCTGTAAACTTTGGGAGAGTTTAGGCTCTTCCTCAAGCACAAGGCTAGAGATTTAATGAAACTATGATACTAGATATAGAAGACTAAACAAATTATATTTATTCTAACTAAGAAATACATAGTTGAGCTTCATATTTATATAGTAATATGAGATCGTAATAGCTCCTATAAAATAGGAATGATAAAACCATATAAAAATGAATATCTCCCAAATATTACACGGGAGTAAGAAAATGATAATATTAGAAGATATTATGGATTTACTAACCTAAAGAACCCAACAACCTATTAGTTGTAGACTAATTATTTATTACAAATAATTATGAGTAATTCAATATTAATCATTTATTTATAATGGTGAATTCATCACCCTAAAAATTCAATGTTCTTTCCTTTAATGGGGAAACAATCCCTCTACTTAAAATGATTTGCAATTCCAAATCTGAGTATCTAAATGCTAGCTTATATGATGTAATTTTGAATCAAATAGTATAATATTGAAGGGATTATCGTCACATTGCTTGAGATTATTAAAAAGTGATAATATGAGTTGTGGCACCTTATGGATATTGAAAGCCATGAAGAATGAATCTTCCAATTGTGAAAAAGTGGTTAAGGAATCCTTTGGTAAGCTATAGAACCAATTATGAGCCTCATATGAAATGTTCACATGGTACCTTTAGTAAATGTTTGTCATCTTTTACCCATTGACCAAAATAATGTGCGTATGTGTTTGAATGGATATTTATGTGTTTAAAAGAGAGATAAATATGGTATCTCAAAACCTAATGGATAAGGATATTCAAGTATATATTTTTCAAGAGGTTGTTTATTGATTGAGTTAACACGTGCATTATCATTATGGAAACCTATTTGCATTTGAAGTCTAGAAACCTATTTTTAAATATCCCCAATAATGATCATCATATAAATAAGACATTCCATGAGAATGGTGGTGTTTGTCATATGTGTTATCATTGGTTCTAATCCACCACCTTTCTTGAATCTAGGCATATGAGTATCATCATCCTCATAAATAACAAGCGTAAGTTCATGATCATTGAATTTAGGATACTTTGCTAATGGCATTGGATCTGTAAATTTTGGCACCTTTGGCACATCATTTTAAGAGCTTGGAACATTGGAATAACTTGGTTCATTCAATTTTATTAAGGATATATCAATTGAAGCTTGAAGAATATTTGGTAAAGGCACTTCTTTTGGTATAGTAGGAACTTTTGATGTAAATACATATTTTGGAAGATAAAGATCCTTTAATTTAGATGCTTTGATTGATATTGGTAAGAGTGCCACATCTAAAATATTAGGAGCCTTTTTAACTTTAGGTTTGTAATGATTTCTTCTTTTTGATGGATTACTGTTACTTGGTAAAGATGTCATGATGTTTTGGTTGACCTTTCAAAAAATTTCAATATCAGATGAAGGTAGGAGACAATCATCACCCTTGATAAGGTGGATATTATTTGTAAATGTTGTAATATTAGGGTTTTTTATCAATGAAAATAAAAGAACATCCCATTTATGACTAATTTTTAAATTCTCCATGATATCCTTATGGATTTGGCAAAAACTATCACAATCAAATGAAGGAATACTTTTTCCATGTGAAACCATTTTTTTGTAGAAGGTAAAGGCAAAGGATTTTAATCTTCCTTAAGATGGATAAACTCATTTATTGAAATGGTGGGAGTATGGTGGTGTGAATATGGACTTGATGATAGGGATATAAATAGCCACTATTTAGAGTTTTGATATTATATGCTTTTGCACTTAGAAGAATGCAAGAATAATCAATTTTGATTCCTCTCTTGAGAGAGAGTTGGAGAATTTCATAATCATAGTTATAAAAATAGTCGATATCATCCATGACAAGAGAGATAAAGAACATAAATATTAGGATGAGGTAGGCAATAAACATACAAAAGAGAATGCTTATATAACAATGATGCTCAAAGATTGGGTTCACCAAATGTTTAACCCTAAATTAGATATGGTGCCTAATATGGGGTAGATAGGGTTAAGAATATAGAAATGAATAAGCACAAGGGTGATAAAAAAATATATACTAGTCAAATTAATTACAAAATTTAAATAGAATTTATACTAAATTTACTATGCTAATATATGCTAAAAATTGAAAGTACAACTATGTTAGATATTGTAATGATAAAAAAATAAGAGCATTAGCTAGTTCAAATGCTAATACAAATATAGATCTGAAACATGTAATAATCAAATTGGAACAACAATATAGAATAATCATCAAATTCTAGATTTAACACATTTATAGACATATATACTTGTGTCAACCTAGGATGGTTATGTTGATGCTAGTGTCGAGATCAGATGCATGTGTCCATGATAAATAACTTAATGAAAATAGATGTAATCATCTAGATGCTTTTGAATTCATATTCACCTTTGTTTTGATGTATTTATATCTAGGTCATGGATTGTCGCTCCTTGTTAAATAATCAAACCCTAGTTCTTCATCTTTATAGTGACATTGGTAAAAATGGGTGAGTGGGCTCATATTGTCAATCTAACCCCAAATACCCCTCTATTAGTGGGTACTACCTACATAAACACTACTATGAAGAGGGCCTTAGACTGATTTAGTTATCCCATACATATTGACATGTATGTGAATCATGTAATGTGTGATAAGTAAGTGCAATAGTGACCTAGCTTGTAAGTTTGAAAATATAGCTCTTGGGGTACTCCTTCAGTACTTTTGACTTATGGATGTGATATCCCTATAATTGATATGGAAATAGGAGAAAATAGGGAAGTTTTTCTCACTCAAGTGTTTGATTGAATGTTCTTTGGTATGAATGTTAGGTGAATTTATAAGGAGGAGTGATTGTGCATATATACCACTCCTATCGAGAGAATATCACACATAATAACACTTAGGCTAACCATTAGGATAAATTTAATTTTTAGAATAGATGACTTTAGGTCATTGGATACTTGCACTAGAATAAAACACTTGCATCGATGTAGGTGTTTTTCTGAGACATGAGTGTCTAAAGAGTAGGAAAATAGGTGCAAGTTAAGAACTTATAGAGGTATAAGATAAGCAAGTTTTAAGCATTCCAGGTAAGATAGAAGTTTTGGGTCATTAACATAAGACTAGTTAAACTAAGAGATAGGTAATGGGCATAAAGAGATAGCAGATGTGAGACTTGTAGAAGTAGGAAAGGTCTAAAATTGAGAGGAACAACCAAGGTCTGAGTTTTAAAATTTTACAAGACTGAGGTGTTATATAATTCATAAATATCATCTACAAAAATAATAGGCCCTACAAAAATGTGGAAATCAGGAAAAATGAGCAAGACCTACTAGACCGAGGTAAGATTTTCAAAAGATTTAAGATGGATAAAGAAACTCCATATTTGTGATTGAAGAATAATTGATAAAACCAAAGGAAGGATATTTAACAAGGAAATCTATAATTTTAAAATTCATAGGTTATTAAACTACTATGGAATAATTATCTATATAGATGTCTAAGATTTTGAAGGATAGAAATAGAGCTTGTCATGGATATATTTGGTTTATGAAGAAGGCAAAATTATATTTATAGCAATGGATGCTAAAATTTGATTAAGGTAATGGAATGATGACAAAATCACTTGTGTGTGTAGGTTATTTGGATTATCATTAGAATTTTGAAATGAATTTATTGTTAAAATATTATAAATATTACTGGATAGTCGATGCCCTTAGCAAAATATCCCTATCCAGACACACATGGATTTGTAATAAAATATATCTCTCCATGCCTTTTTCAAAAACAATTAAACTTTTCACATACTTGGGACCCTGACATTAGTGACTAAATTATGAAAGATGGCCCTTAAGGTGCCATCTTTGGCATGAAAAGTGAAATTTAGAAAGAGTCTGCTAGATATATAAGCTAATGTAACATTAATTAGTATAAAATCAGTAAGGTCTTATTTACAAGTGGTAATATTTCAATAAGGAAGCCTTAACAAAAGATATTTTGAATAAAATTGGAAGTGATTTGTTTGTAAAGAATTCTCAAAAGAAGAGAATAAAATTTTATTAAAGGAATCATGAGTTTTTTAGCACTAAAGGAGGATATTTTTGAAAATAATATAAGGGATTTGGAAAAATCCTAAACTAGTATTTGGGAAGGTGGAAGAGTAATCACATGTTGAAGGAATTGATAAAAAAAAAATTGTGAAATAAATTTGAGAAAGTTGCAAATAGAGGACCAAGAGGAATAATTCAATGAGATCTACATTATTGGAAAAAATGAAGAATGGAAAGACCATCTTCAAGAAGATAAAAATATGTTGAGAATAAGCCCATAATATAAGGAAACAAATATGTGATTGAGAAATAAGAGGATATTTTAATGCCTTACTCACAAGGGATAAAAGAAAAAAAATGAAGAGGAGGAAAATGGTGAAGTGTTTTAAATTTTATTCCCCCAAAAATAAAGTGATAAGGGACCACGTGCTTTAGAAATTAGAGAAGAAAGGGTCAAATAAACAAAACCAAAATAAAAAAGAGAGGAGGTAAATAAAAATATGAGGCTAAAAGATTAAATCCAATGAAATCTCTTATATGAATTAGATCATGAAAGTATGTTGGATCCAATCCAACTAGGCTACTAATCTCATTTACTATTCAAAATGATTAACTACTACAACTTAAAACACTCTTGGGACTCTTAGCAAGATAATTTAATAGAGAATTAAAATTATAAAATATAAAAGTCATGATGCATGTAAATAGGTTCAAGGGTGTGATCTATACACTGATATTCCAAAGGTAGGTGTAATGAATTAGCATATTTTATAGTTTCTTATGAAACCAAACTTGTCAGATAGTTTTGTGCTATGTCGAACATGTTATGCACAATATATGATTGATAGATGGGTTTGTACCATATCAAACACATATATATGGAAAAATATCATAATCCAATAAATTACAGGCATTTCAAATATTTGGTATTTCTTCCTTTTAAATCATATTGTTGATTCAGATCATTGTTTAGTCCATTTGTCGAGTTTATGTTTAATATATCCCTTGGGAGTCATATAGGCATATTAGTGCATCTTAGTAGAGTTTTAACATGTGAGTGCAATGTGTTTAAGCAAGTTTCATAGAAAGCCAAGCTAGGATAACATTGTTGATGTGTTACTAATATTCTTTGAGGCCTAAAAAAGGAAATTAGCTTGTAATATTACAAGCAAATAATGCATAGTCATTAGTTTTCTTGATTTTTTATATATGCAAGGTAAATACCTTATATTGATCTCTATTTCCATATGTATTTTAGTTTTTTAATAGTTTCATTCCATGTCCATTATTAATAATAATATTTGGAACACTTATGCATTACAATTCTATGTGAATTTATTATTTTCCCAAGAAAAGTACTTAAAGGATAATAAACATAATTTACTGAAATTCATAAAAACTATTTTTGTTGATAATTTATCTATAGAATATATATGCTAACTATGAATTATATTTGTGTGACCTAATTAGTTTTGTGATCATTGGTTTGTATGGTTTTCTTGTGGTGTGACCCTTTTACAAATTGTTGTACATGACTTGAACAACAGGTGCAAGAGTTGAAGTTGAATTGGTTCCATTATGGAAAGAAATATCCACAAGGAGGTGGAATAAATAAATTGAAACTAATGGCTCATGAATAAAAAGAGTAACTCAATATTATGATGCAAGCTTCATCAAGTTGTAGGAAGAGGATGTTTCAAACACCTCTCAAACTGTAAGGAAGCTTAATAGGTTAGATGATATCATGGAGATTCTCATAATAAATCTAGAAGTTTCCATGAAGGTTCAAAAAATAAAATGAATATTTTGGAAAATCCTTAAGCCCAAGATAAGGATACACCGTATGCCAAACAAGAACCCCCAACTCAATCTCCATTTAAAGAGGAGGCTAAGATAGAAATTTGGCCATTTAATGTGGAAATAATTATCATGTTGAAGTTGGTTAAGAAATAAAGTAATAATAAGGGAGGAGGATGTGTGGAAAACAAAATTCAAGATTTGGTGGGGTTTGTATAAGTGCAAGTTTTACTTACTTTTGGGTTGTGTAATTATCCTACTACCTTAATGAGGTCAATAAATGAGGTATCCAAATCGCTTATATATTATTGTGTCATTTTTTACTTGAATTATATATTAGTTTTTAATGAGACTTATGATGAGCATATAATGCATTTAAGACATGTTTTTAAAATGTTGAAGGAGAATAATTTAATGCTCAATGAGAAGAAATGTGAATTTTCACAATAATCACTAGTCCATCTAGGACTTGTAGTTGGAGGAGAGCCAAAATTTGATGTAACAAAAGTAGAGACCATTTTAAAGTTTCCAAAGCCTTCAAATATAAATAAAACAAGGAATTCCATAGGGGTTGTACAATACTTGAGAATTTATATCAAATTATTCTCCTAAATAGCAATACCTTTTCTTTCTATAACAACACATGTTAAGTTATTTACTTGAAGTGGAAATATGTAAAATGCATTTATAGAGTTGAATAAAAAAATAAAATATCCACCAATTTTGGTAATGCTTAACTTGTATCTACCATTTGAGTTCCAAACATCTGCAAGTGATTATGTTATGAACTTTTCCTCTTGCAAGAAGTTAAACCTTTTTTTTATAATTCAAAGTTTTTTCATGGAGAAAAATTGAATGATTGCACACATGATAAATAAGTGTATGCAATTTTTCAATTCATTATCCATAATGATCACAAACCAAGTTTTCTAATATTTTCAAGCATAGGCAAAATTACTAAAAGGCATTAAAAATGGATGGATTTCTTGTACCATTTACATTTGGTTATCAAATGTAAAAGAAGTGTGACAAGTTCGAAGGATTTGTATCGTTTAGTTACAAGGGTACTCGCATATTGTATGTATAATCTCTAGGGGATGGATAAAATGGTGTCGACTATGGAGAAGACAATCTTGACTATGGAGAAAGTGATATTAGAACAATAATATTCTTCCCCAAAAAACTTGATGCAACAAATCCATGAGAACAAGGATATGCAGGTGATGATCCAGACTTTGATTGAAGAATTGATCCAAGACCAAACCAAGAAAGTCCAAAAAAAATTTGCATAAAAAGAGATTTCATCTACCCATTCTAAACCAAATTCTCAGAATTCTTCCCACCCCCATTAATTTTAGGTAGATAATCTATTCAATTTCTCAGCTAAGAGGATAAAAGCAAGAACTTTTTAAAATTTGAATGTTATTATACCTACCATTATCTTGGATCCAAAAATCATGGATAAAGAAACATCAATCTCAGAATCAAGGTCTTTTATTGGAAAATTTAATGGAATCTAATTGTCTTTTGAGGAACTAATTAACTAGGCATCCACAACTTGGAAGTGGATCTTCCCTTTTCTTTCTCCTACCTCCCAAAATGTTTCTTTGTTGTCACATTCTATAATAAATAATATATAGACAAAATATTATGGGGAGGCCCTTGGTTCTTTAAAAATGTTGGTCTTTCTATTTTTAATTGGGAAAAGGGTCTTAATGTTTCAAAATTGTATCTTCAAAACATTCCAGTCTGGATTAGACTCTTTGGTCTACCCTTAGAATTCTAGAATGAATATGCCCTACATCATATTGGATCTAAAATTTGACCCTTGCTTGACATTGATCCTATAGTGTTAAATATATATGGAGGAATCTATACTAGATTGTGAGTTAGACTTAACTTGAATAATGTTCTAGTCAAATAGATCAAACTAGTGGTTGGTGATCATACTTAGGTCCAACAAGTTGATTATGAGAAGCTTCCATTTAGATGCAATTCTTACCATTCATAGGATCATTTAAGGTAAAATTTCCCCTCTCATATAATCCCCTTTATCCTTCTATTTTCCCAACCCCCAAACCTAATACCCACCCCTCCACCCCTCCACCCCTTTAATCATTCTTTTGAATGGGTGTGTAAATATCAACTTCATCTTGCTTCTCCCATTAAGTCTCTGGTTGAGGTGGATCTTTTAGACCCTAAGATTACTATGGATATTCTAATTTTCCTAGTGTATGTTGTTAGCCTAGTCCTAGATTGATCCCCTTCTCCTCCTCTTTTCATGGTTAATTCCACTCCTATCCCTCTCCCTCATCCTTTTTCTGATCTCCCCTTCTAGTTGTTTGGTAAACCCATTGGGATCTCCAGTTCAATCTTTGACTATAATTGCATTACTAATACTTTTGAGGGGGAAATTAAAATATGACGACATTTTAAAACTTTTTCAATGAAATCAATCCCATTTATCTCCTATCACTAGAAAAACTCCAAATTTAGGTGAAAAAAGAGGAAAAGGTTCAACTTTAGCTCTCAAGGGGTTATAACAATAAGTCTGTAAGGTCCTCTTCAAAATATCTAATTCTAAAGGAGAGAAAAGCCTGAAATAAGGAAAATGGAAGATCACTTCCACAAAGAAATGAAAATATTCTCTTAGAATGCTAAGGGGATTAGTTCCTATAACAAATAGAGGCTACATAAATGATAACTTCAAATACAAATCCCAAATTTAGTTTTTATCTAAGAAACTAAACTTCTTGAAGTTGTGTCTTAAAATGTGTTCTAAATTATTCAATCTCTTCGCCTCCTTTTATTTTAGATTTTAAGGTCAACCCAACAACCTCTACGTCCTCTTCAAGAAATATTTTATTACTTGCTCAATTGTGGAATCTATGAAAATTTGGATATGCCTTAAGATTTCAATCCTCAAAGAGAATATGTCTTTTTTCGTCTTTAATGTTCCTTCAAGCTTGGTTGATAAAAAAATATTATGGAAATAAATCTCAATGGTTTTGAGATATTTTTAGGATGAATAGATTATATTAGCTAGTGACTTCAATTGTATCTAGAGAAATCGTGAGAAAACAAGTGGTGTTTAGAGAAATACTCAAACCCAATTAGACTTCATTAAATGTGAAAATAATATTTGGGACATTAAGCTTAAATATGGATCCTTTACTTGGAATAATATACGGGCTGGTTTTGGTAACATTGTTGAATGAATAAACACATTCTTGGTCTCTAATCACTAATTAAATAAAATTTGAATCCTTCACTCATATATTCTAAAAGTCTCGAGGTCTAATCATTTGCCTATTTCCCTCACTCTCAAATAATATAGATATCTTTTTGGTACACCCCTTATATTTGAATTGATGTGGATAAAGGATACAAATATAATGGACCTTTTTAAAGACTGGTGGAAGGAACCAACCCCTAGAGGCAACACCAAGATGTTTATTATAGCTCATAAGGTGAAAATTGTTAGGAAACACCTCTACAAATGGAATAAGGAATTATTTTATAAAATATTTAAGGAAAAACCATTATTTATTCTAAACTAAGTGAAAGGGGTTGGTCATGAAAAACTGTCGCTTCTCATAGAAAAAGAGCTAAGTGGAAAGTTGAACTCGGTTTTGGTGAAATAAGAGATTTGATGGAAATAACAATATAGAGAGTGTTAAATTAAGGGCAAGGAGGCCATAATACAAAATTATTTCATTAATATACCTTGAATACTCATAATTATAATAGGATCTCAAAACTTAAAACTATAAATGATCCTTATACTGAAGATTTGGATATGATTAAAAAGAAGGTTATCCATTTTTTTGAAAACTTCCTTAAGGACTACTCCCAGAAATATGATTTGGAGTAACATATTTTTTAAATCTTATTTCAAGAATAATCAATGATACTCAAAATGTTGATTTAATGAGGTATTTCATAGAGGAATAAATCCAAGCTGCACTTTGACAATGATAAAGTGCTTGAGCCTTGATGGGTTCCCTTTGAAAAATTTCAAACACTTTTTCGAAATTGTAAAAAATAACAATCTTAAATTTATAGATGAATCTAGATCCCTGAGAATTTATTGTAAGGATTTTAATTGCATCTTTCTATCTTTGATCTCAAAGAAAGCTAATATAATATTTATAGACTCCTTCAGACCTATAGCCATGTGTAACACCATCTACAAGATTATTTAAAAAGCATTGGCTAATCATCTCTAAATCCTCTTTCCTCTTCTTATTTTAGAATACCAAGGTGGTTTTGTCCAAAATAAACAAATCTTAGATGGAGTTGTTATTTTACACAATCTGATTCACTCAGCTAAATTGAATAAGGAAACAACAATGATCATTAAACATTATATCAAAAAAGCTTATGATAGGGTCAAATAGAGCTTTATTTTCAAAATACTTTGGGATTTTGGGTTGTAAGAGGCTTGGTATGGTTGGATTTATTATTTCATTTCTACTCTTATGTTTTATGTTCTTGTTAACAGAGTCCTAGCTGGATTTTTCAATGATTTAAGGGGTCTCCACTAAGGAAAACCTATCTCTCCCTACATATTCATCATCATAGTATAAGCCCTAGGTAGAGCCTTCAGAAAGGTAAAATTGTTAAATCTCATTAGTGGCTTCAACATTACTAAGAATGTATACTTCTGTCATGGTTAGTTTGTGGATGATACAATTTTGGGAAACTCTACTCACATTTGAGAATCTAGAATGTTGAATAAAAATTTAGACTGGTATCAATGTGCTCTAGATTATAATATTAATGTTTTGAAATCTAACATTTTATTCCTCCACACTTCAAGATAAAGCAAATTCTTTGATTTTCCTTGCGTTTTCTTCCTAGAAAATACATGGGGATCCCCCTCTTTGATGGTGGTGAAAAAAATAATTTGGGATAATATGACCAAAATCTTCTAGATAAAACTAGAATTTTTGAAAGGAAAATGGCTCTCTTGGGTAAGAAAAATTTAATAAATTAAATTTGTTCTCTAATCAATTCCAATCTATATGATGTCAAATGACAGATTACTAGACTCACTCAATGTGAGTCTGGAATTGATTAGAGAACAAATTTAATTTATTAGAGAACACGATTAGTTGGATTAGCTCACTTTTCCGTAGGTTATATATTCACCTATGCAGCTTTCTTAATCGCCTCTACATCAGGCAAATTTGGTTAATTTGTTTTTTTTATTTTAAATTTTAGGAGATATTTAGATTATCAATCTAATCATCTCTGCATAAAAAGATTAAATAATCCACGTAATACTTCTCCATCTCAAATTTGATTTATATTTTTTATTCCTGGATATAAGCTGACTAAATCATTATGGCAAGAAAAAGTCTCATTCAAAGAGAAAAAAAGAAACAAAGATTGGAAAGGAAATATACTCTTCTTCGTCAATCTTTAAAAAAAGAGATGAGCGAAGTCTCATCATTGGATGAAAAATTGGAAATTTATAGAAAATTACAATCTTCACCACGTAATAGTGCACCTACACGTCTTCGTCGCCGTTGTTCGACGACTGGAAGGCCTAGAGCCAACTATAGGGATTTTGAGTTGTCCGGATATATAATCTAGGAGATGGCTCACGCATGTTTGTTGGCCGGGGTAACAAAATCGAGTTGGTAGGAGGAAAAAAAGATTATTTAAGGTTTTTGTGATGATAGAAAAGTCCCTCCCCTCCCTATATAGGGAGGGAGGATAACATGAGTAAGGGGTTGCTCAATGTAACCCATTTTGGCTATTATAGCAAAGCTAATATTAAGGGATAGCGCGGAGTAGAGCAGTTTGGTAGCTCGCAAGGCTCATAACCTTGAAGCCACGGGTTCAAATCCCATCTCCGCAAAGACACAATAGTCAAAAAGGATGACTCATTCCATTGAGAATGGCTTGATAAACCATGAAAGGATACGACCAAACCAAAAACTATTCCTTTTTCTATTTCATCTTCCGGATGGGCGGGTAGCGGGAATTGAACCCGCATCTTCTCCTTGGCAAGGAGAAATTTTACCATTCAACCATACCCGCATTTGACTCATTATTGGAGTATATAATATATACTCCATATATTACCACTTACTTCTATGTAAGTATATTTTACTGGAATTATAGTATGATTATTTACTATACCAATAAGAAAATAACTCCTGCCAAGATCACTTTCATTTAGTTCCTTGGCATTTATGGGAAATGCCATTGCGAACTATAATGCCCCTCCGGAGAGGGGAGGGGGGGCGAGTTTCAACTCAAAAGATCTTAGAACATATCTAAGATATGAAAAAATTTAGAATACCTACTAAAAAGACTGATCCAATCCATAATGATACGCCCGAAAATAGCACATTTTTGCTACTTGACCAACCATTAGGAGAGGCAAGTGTGACAGGTACACCAATTACTAGGAGAAATGAAATTGCAATTAATGCAAACACAGACGATTGGAAAGCAATAGTCATGGTTGTGATCTTAAAAGCTTCCAACAGATTCAATAGACTATACCATCAGATCCCTATCCAATCAAATATGTTAGTCTAATAGAAAATAATATCCGAAACAAGATCACGTCCTCTACCACGAGTAAGATCACGTCCTTCATTACGCGCTTGTACACAAGCTTCTAAAGCGACCCGATTAGCTACTGCACCAGGTGCATTTCCCCAAGGGTGCCCCAAAGTCCCTCCACCAAACTGTAATACAGAATCATCCCCAAAGATCTCGGTCAGAGCAGGCATATGCCAAACGTGATGCCTCCTAAAGCTACAGGCAAGACACCTGGCATAGAGACCCAATCTTGAGTGAAATAAATACCATGACTTCGGTCTTTTTCAATAAAATCATCACGCAATAGATCAACAAAACCTAAAGTGATCTCTCATTCTCCTTCAAGTTTACCTACTACCGTACTAGCGTGAATATGATCTCCACCAGACATACGCAGTGCTTTAGCTAGCACACAGAAGTGCATACCATGATTTTTTTGTCTGTCAATAACTGCATGCATTGCGCGGTGAATGTGAAGTAGGCCATTGTCTCGGCAATAATGAGCTAACGTAGTATTTGCCGTAAAACCTCCAGTCAAATAGTCATGCATGACTATAGGAACTCCCAATTCTCTGGCGAATACTGCTCTTTTTATCATTTCTTCACATGTACCTGCAGTAGCATTCAAGTAATGTCCCTTAATTTCACCCGTCTCAGCTTGAGACTTATAAATTGCTTCTGCACAAAAATAGAAACGATCTCTCCAGCGCATGAATGGTTGGGAATTCACGTTTTCATCATCCTTGGTAAAATCAAGTCCACCACGGAGACATTCGTAAACCGCTCTACCATAATTCTTGGCGGATAGGCCCAATTTTGGTTTGATAGTACATCCCAACAATGGACGACCATATTTGTTTAATTTATCTCTTTCCACTTGGATACCATGTGGTGGGCCTTAGAAAGTTTTTGAATAAGCAGGAGGAATTCGCAGATCTTCTAGACGTAGAGCTCGTAAGGCTTTGAATCCAAATACATTACCTACAATGGAAGTGAACAGGTTAGTAACAGAACCTTCTTCAAAAAGATCTAAAGGGTAAGCTACATAGGCAATAAATTGACTTTCCTCTCCAGGAACAGGCTCGATATCATAGCATCGTCCCTTGTAACGATCAAGACTGGTAAGTCCATCGGTCCAAACAGTGGTCCATGTACCAGTGGAAGATTCGGCAGCTACTGCTGCTCCCGCTTCCTCGGGGGGCACTCCGAGTTGAGGAGTGACTCGGAATGCTGCCAAGATATCAGTATCTTTGGTATCATAGTTCGGAGTATAATAAGTTAATCTGTAATCTTTAACACCAGCTTTGAATCCAACACTTGCTTTAGTCTCTATTTTTGCTGACATAAATAAGTCCCTCCCTATGATTTATTGGTTAATAACTTTTACAAGAACCAGGTCTACTCGACATGAGTGTTGAACGTAAAGACTTTTGCATCAATTTTCTACAAAATAATCATTTTGTCCTTTATTGTCAAAAAGACTTTTCAAGTAATATTGTATCATGTTGTGTATGTATGACGCAACCCAATTTATTATTTCGATTAACCCAAGGACCTTTCAGCTGTTAAACTAGCTCATGAATTCAACTTCTATATAATGTAAATATTTATTTTGGCAAAATAGCATCAACAGCCTCTAGTCGTGTTCTAGCCCTTTTGAGAGCTACATCATCCTCGATTGCTTGTCTCTTGCCTTCAGCTTGTGCAAGATCCGCTTTAGCTAATCTATAACTTTCTTGAGCCTCTCGAGGATCGATATCCATACCTCTTTCTGCATTATTTACCAATAATGTGATCTCATTATTGTCTATCTTGGCGAAACCGCCCATTAAAGCCATAGTCGACCATTGCGCATTGAGACGTATTTTCATAACTCCTATATCTAAAGCTGTTACAATCACAGTATGGTTGGGTAATACACCAATTTGACCGCTGTTGGTAGTTAGGATTATTTCTTGAACTTCTGAATCCCAAACAACTCGATTGGGAGTCAGTACACGAAGATTTAGGTTCATTTTTAAAATTAAATTTCTTTGAAGTTCATAGCCTTTGCGGTAGCTTCATCAATGTTACCCACCAAATAAAAAGACTGTTCAGGTAGATCATCTAATTCTCTGGAAAGGATCATTTGAAAACCTCTAATTGTTTCTATTAGACTAACATATTTACCGGGGGAACCAGTGAATACCTCTGCTACAAAAAAGGGTTGTGACAAAAACCGTTCAATTTTTTGTGCTCTTGCTACGGTTAAACGATCTTCTTCTGATAATTTGTCCAGTCCAAGAATAGCTATAATGTCTTGAAGTTCCTTATAACGTTGCAAAGTTTGTTTAACTCCTTGCGCAGTTTCATAATGTTCTTCGCCCACGATCGAAGGTTGGAGCATAGTTGACGTTGAATCTAACGTATCTACCGCTAGATAGATCCCCTTAGCAGCTAATCCTCTCGATAGTACAGTAGTAGCATCTAAATGTGCGAATGTTGTAGCAGGAGCAGGATCGGTCAAGTCGTCTGTAGGTACATAAACTGCTTGAATGGAGGTTATAGATCCATCTTTGGTAGAAGTGATTCTCTCTTGCAAAGATTCCATTTCTGTACTAAGAGTTGGCTGATAACCAATGGCGAAAGGCATTCTGCCTAATAATGCAGATACCTCTGACCCTGCTTGAACAAAGTGGAATATATTATCAATAAATAATAGTACGTTTTGCTTATTGACATCTCGGAAATATTTAGCCATGGTTAGAGCAGTTAAACCAACTCTCATACGAGCTCCTGGTGGTTCATTCATTTGACCATAGACCAGAGCTACTTTGGATTCTGAAATATTTTGTTCATTAATTACTCCCGATTCTTTCATTTCCTTGTAAAGATCATTTCCTTCACGGGTACGTTCTCCTACTCCGCCAAATACGGAAACACCTCCATGAGCCTTAGCAATGTTGTTAATTAACTCCATAATCAACACTGTTTTACCCACTCCAGCTCCTCCGAATAATCCGATTTTTCCCCCACGGCGGTAAGGAGCTAAAAGATCCACTACTTTAATCCCTGTTTCAAAGATTGAAAATTTGGTATCCAATTGTGTAAAGGCGGGAGCAAATCTATGAATAGGAGATGTTGTGAGAGCACCTACAGGACCTAAATCATCGACAGGTTCTCCAAGAACATTAAAAATTCTCCCGAGAGTAGTTTCACCAACTGGAACACTCAGTGGAGCTCCTGTATCAATTACTCTCATTCCTCTCATCAAACCATCTGTAGCACTCATAGCTACAGCTCTAACCTTATTATTTCCTAATAATTGCTGTACCTCACAAGTAACACAAATTAGTTTACCAGTTGTATCATTATCCTTAACTATCAAGGAATTGTAAATATTAGGCATATTACCTGGAGGAAAAGATACATCTAGTACTGGGCCGATGATTTGAGCAATATATCCTGCCTTCTTTTCTACAAGTGCAGAAACGCTAAAAAAAAGAGGATTGGTTCTCATACAATAAAATAGAAAAAAGGAGATTAATTCAAATTGTTAATACTAGCAAAAATTTTAAAAAACAAAAATGTTCTGGACTGAGTTGATCAGTCAATAATAACTGAGAGTTACCACTTTGATTTACTTAGTGGTCTCTTTCTAATTTACTTAGTGGTCTCTTTATAAAGTTCAACTTCGATAATGATCTGTAAGTTCATTCATTATTATACAATATAATAATTTTATTGTAAAAATAGTAGGTAAAACTTATTAAGATGCCATTGAGTCGTCTATGGCATCTAATAAGTTTTACCTACTATTGGATTTGAACCAATGACTCTCGCCGTATGAAAGCGATACTCTAACCACTGAGTTAAGTGGGTGATTTATCATCATAGATAGAGTCGTAACTAGAAACGATTCTAGGTGGAATTCACCATATAAACAATATGCCCCCTAACTAAATAGTATCATATCCACCTTGACAGAAAGTGATATATTTTGTTAGTATATTTTCAAAACTGTGAAGGGCTATAGCTCAGCTTGGTAGAGCACCTCGTTTACACGTGCGCCAATGTTTTTCAGGAGAGTTTTTTGGTTCGTCTGATCCGTAAATATCTTATGTTATATAGTCTTATTCTATGAATTGGGAGAACAACAGCATGACAAAGATGAAGTTAGATCTGATTAGAACTTATAAATATAGTTGATATGGTCAATCTCGGGTGCATTCAATGTCAGGCATAATGAGTACAATACGGGGACCTCAAAAAAATTCTTTTCGCTCTATGAACTTTCAGGTGTATGAAGTATCATATTATTCTACTTTTGGGGTGATAGAGACTCATTTGAGTTAATCTATGTCTGAGCATGGCAGACCTACGTCAAGTAAACCTTTTCAATAACTTTGGGATTGCTTCTGAAATTTGTGTTTGAAGCAAACGGAGCCATCTTATTATCTATCTTTCTGGAAAGAAGAGAATGGCAGACTAACTGATCAATCCATCAGTTAATGAAAGAGCCCAATGCAATAAAAATGCATGTTGGGTTCTTGGAACAGTTCGAATCATTTTGGTAATAAGAACTTTGATCTGTTCTACCGAGAAGGTCTACGGTTCGAGCCCGTATAGCCCTATACAGTTCTTAAACTATTATATTTCCTTTCTTTGCTTAGTGTCTCTATCACCTAGCTCTAATTTGAAGGAGTCTTCGGATCATGTCAACTCAAATTAGACATGGAACTTTTAACTCCAAACACATTTGGGGTCAACAAAGCATAAAAATGATTATCTTTTCTGTATCTGTGAATCTGTTTTAAGTTAAAAAACAAGAATGATAGTTGATCAATATCTTTGATCTTGATCAACTATCATTCTATCACTTTATTTGCATCAAGTGAGATTAAATTCAACCTACTTTTGATCTATACTAGAGAAATTTGTAATACATTATTAATTATAAATATGTTCAATACCCGGTCGGAAAGGCGAAAATGTTTGTCCTAGCTAAACGTAGCTAAAGAACGAACCGAGGGTTCGTTCTTTCTTTTTCTTACCATAAGATTATTGCTCCTTTTTTATAATAGTATTAAATTAGCTCTGCATACTATTAATTGACTAAGTAAAATCTACTTCTCGAACCATTCCATTCATATAATAAACTGAATGCATCAACATGCGATCAAATTATGTATTTATTTGATGATTCATTTCAATGTTTTTGAAAACGGAAGTGGATTCGCCCTTGAACATCTTCAACCCAATACTGTGGAATGTTTACTATTTGGTTGATAGATGCGAGAGCCTAAAAATTATTTTATTTGAATATTTGTATCGTCGCCTGTGCAAGTATAGGACAAAGGATTTAATTATCTTTTATCCGTATGAGATAGACCCAAGGAGGCAGAATTAGGCTTATGGATACATTAAGGGATACATAAGCCCCTTTTTTCTATTACTCCGAGAGATCATAGGTTTATCGAAGTCAAATGACAGATTACTAGACTCACTCAATTTGAGTCTGGAATTGATTAGAGAACAAATTTAATTTATTAGAGAACACGATTAGTTGGATTAGTGTCAAATCTAGATTAACTAACATTATGAATATTTTTATATGGAATAGCCATTTTGAGTCTAATAAAATTACTTTAATGAAATGGGAAAAGGTCTGCTTGCTTAAATCAAAAGGTGGGGCTAGAATCAAAAAATTGTCCAAGATGAATGTAACTCTGGGATAAAACTTGTATGGAAAATCTATCAAGATAAATAAAGCACTTGGAGAAATTTGCTCCAAATAAAGTATCTTGATAACATAGATGATATGACTCACATTTTTTATATAGAGCTTTAGATGTATGGATCTCACATTTAGAACTTCCTTGGGAAATGTATAGACCTTATCTCTAATTCCCTCTACTTGGATATTAAAAATTGTAGATTAGTTAACTTCTAGAAGGATAAATGGTTTAGTATGGGACCTCTTTGCAAACATCCTTTATCATTTTAGAAGAGTACTTTTGAAACCTATGGGGCCTACTAGTTTTTAATTAATGATGTGAAACCTAAAGTGTATGGGGCCCTTAGAGAAGTTGGAAAAATCTAAGTCTTTTTGAAGCCAACCATTCCACTATTCTTCTTATCTATTTTAACTTCTTGAACTCTCACCATATCAATAACTCAGTGGATATTGATAAATTAAAATGGTTTGGTGATCCTTCTAGAAACTTTTTGATCAAACAAGGCTACATTAAGTTGATATCTCATATTAATGCACCTTTATGGCCTATGAAAAAAATATGGATCCCCTAGGGACTTCCTAAATATAATGTTAATATTTATCTTGTCATGAAGAATAAATCTCATTTATAGGACAAACTCTAAAGGATTAGTTTTCAGGGGCCCTCCTGGTGCATATTTTGTAAAGATAAGTATGAAACCCCAAAAAATATCCTCCTTTATTGCCCTTTTTCAATAAATAATTTGGTCTTGATTATTTAAGAAAATGAATATACCTTGGGTAACATCAATCTCTATTAAGTAACTTTTGATTAACTAGACAAAAGAAGGAGGAATTATATTAGAAGTATTTGTGTAATGGTCCCATCTCTTATCATCTGGAGATTATGGAAAGAAAGAAACAATAGAGTCTTGAAGAACCTATCCCTCTTTGAAGTTTTCCTCACACTTAAAATTGAGGTGTTGATTCAAGAGGTTTATTAAGGCTAAAGTGACGCTTCATAAAAATAAAATCATTGGAGAGGATGGCATATTCTCTTAAAATGGAATTTACTAAAAAATAACTTTATCCTCCCTCCCCAAATTAAAAATGGCTATTGGCCTCTTATAATCCTCTGAGTGAAAGTTATGTCAATCTTAATTATGATGGGGCATTTAAAGGTAACCTAGGTCTTCTTATGGAGGAGGCATCTTTAGAGATAATCTGAGACAAGTGATTTCATGTTTTTCTTTTAACATTCCATGGTCTTGTGACAATTCTATTGAAGCTCTAACTCTTCTCAAGGTTTGAGAACTGTTATTGATTCAAATTTTAGGAAATTATTTAAGGAAGGTGATTCTCTCTTGATTATTATTATTATTAAATTAATAAAATCTAATTAGTGGAAACTCAATTCAATCATTTTTAAGAAATCCTCCATGTCATTCCTTTTTTTAGGACATTTCTTTCTCCCACAACTGTCGTGAGAATATCTCTCCAATTGATTTCTTGGCTAACTTTGGAGATATTTACCTTCCTCCTAATGATTATTAGAATTGTAAAGGTCCCCTTCTTTGGGAATAATGAAAATAATTAATTAAAAATACTTGACCCATTTACATCTTCCCTTTTGTTCAAGTTGTTAAGGGAATCAATGATCTAGCTTTTGGAATACATATTGTAGTCTCAGGTCTTCTTCCTTATTTCAGATTCTTGGATCATTTATGTTTGAGAGGCTTAGAGAAGCCATGGATTATGTATGGGGTTATCTCATTACTAAATTTTTCTTAGTTCTGATATTGGATTAGTGCTCTATGGACATTCTAGTGACTAGTGACCAAGGCTTGAGACCAAGGCTTATGGTGTTGGAGTTTTCCTACTTCCTAGAAGTGATTCCTTAGTGGTGATTTCATCTTTCACTCCTAAACCACTTTGAGATGTGTATCTTCTAGACTTCAATTCTTTGGTATTCTCTTTTGTAACTAGCTTGTTCGCTTTATAGATGCTTGGGTTTATGGCTTTTTATCAGTCTCCTCTATTCTCCTGAAAGCTTCTTTTCTCTTTCTTGGTTTGATTTACTATCCATATCTTTCTTTACCATAGGGTAAGGGCCCATTTTCCCTTAATATTATATATCAAAAAAAGAAATCAAGTTGGTTGATAGGTTATCTAGACCACCTCAACTCTAATAACTATAACTCAACTCGAACAATTAGTTCATGAGGCAAATAGAGAATAATATGAATATTATCCAAATTTTGGAGAGGTTTCAGTGTTATCAAAGGGAAAAAGCTAAATTTTTTGAGAATAATAAATATTACTATCTCTAAGAAGGTTATGTGTCTAAAGGAAGAGTTAAACTAACAAGGGAAGCTCATACTTCAAAAGGCATGTTTGTAAATGTATGTTTTTGGCCAAATATGCAAAATGATTGTGTAAAGTTTATAAACCAAGATATGTTGGGCAAACAAGTAATCCTAGTAATAAAAAATTGATATTATATATACTAATATTGGTTCCTTCTAGTCCATGAGAGAACATATCCATTAATTTTTAGTAGTTTTCTCTTTATGAAATAAATTGCATGATTGTGTGTTTATTGTTGTATCAATTTAGAAAAAAAAGTATGTTTTAATTTAATTCAAGAAGATTATTAAGGTCAATGAATCATTTGATCCTTATTTCATAAAATTTTGGGCTCATTTTGGCTTTCCAAGTTCAATGATTTGAAATATGGATTTAATATTGTTGGGAAAGTTTTGGATCACATTGTGGGAGATAATGGATTTAAGGTTGATATAATTTTCATTATAGATGGTTAAACCAAATTAGTTAGTAGGATATTGGTGAAACTCTTAAGGGGGTATAATATGAAGCATAATATATATTGGTATGAAAATTTGACATATATCCAACACATATACAATAGGGTAGCTCATTATTCCACTCATAGATCCCATTTTTAAAACTTGTTTTTGCTACTTACCTTCTAGTCCTTTTGATGTTATTATGGGGTAATCATAAAATAAGTGAGAAGAAGTTTATTTCAAAATATACCAAGCTCAAAATTGTATTTAAAATATAATAAAAATACAACTCAAAGTGCAATAGAAGTTATAAGAGTCTCAAGCTAAGTATAAAGCAGGACATGATCAACATAAGGTTGAACACAAGTTCCAAGTCGGGGATAATGTGTGGAATTATTTAAGCAAAGAAATACTTGAATGTAAATCTAATAAAATAAAACCAATTAGGTATGGTCCACTTGATATTCTTGCACAAGTGGTCGATAATGCATTCATATTTGACCATCCTCTATCTATGAAATTATATTCAATCATGAATGCTTATAACTTACATCACTTTGAGCCTTCCATTAAAGGCCCTGCACCCAATTCTATAAAAGAGATTTAAAAGGATTGTGTTTTTATAGAAGATAATAATATCAAGGAGAGGAGATTAATTAAATTGTAAATTGGGGTTGAAAGGCTAATTGTCAAGCAAAGCCAAGATGTATTCTAAGGAGAAATGGGGAAATTATTACCTAATCACTTACTTCCTTAAGTTTTGGGGGACCAAAATCCTCATAATTATTGAAGTGTGATCAAAATTGGATCATGAAATTAAGTTGGATCCATTCCAACTAAACCACCACTATGATTTACTAGTTAAAATGACCAAGTAATGCAACTTGTTACACCCTTATTACTCAAAATAGGATAATTCAATGGAAGAAAGAAGTTGGAAGAAGACCCAAATGAATATAAAATGATCGATAAAATAAAATACAAGATAATTGATACTAATAAAATCTTTATGCTAAAACTGAATAAGAGAAATTATACATACACAATATTACACAGTACAAAAGATTTCACTTGGGAAACCCTTAACCCAACATAAAAACCTCCTTTACTATTGTATTAACTTAACCATCTTGAAATATAATAATGTATTTCTTAGTTTTGTTTTACCCTTATTACATGTGAAATTATATATAGGCACATAAATAGATAATTTCATAAGCAATCTTACAATGCCATGGGTACCAAAACCATGGGCCAAGAATACAACCCATAATGGTTCCCCATAAAACTATGGATTATAACACTTCCCATATTACTACTACTGGTAAACATACCTATGGGATCATTATTAAATATACAACATTCAGGGTGTAACACATGAAAAATGTATAAAAAATATCTAACACTCTCCCACTTATTGAACACTTTTCATAGGGATTCATAACTACATAATTTTAGAAACTAAGAGCAAACATGCCATTGATCTTCTGCATTAGGAAAACTTCTAAACACTCACAACCTTCATAAGTGAATCTTAAAAATACTTATGAATGTACACATTTTCTCCTCCACCATTTCCTAAACAAAATGATATTATACATAAATGTGTTTTGTTCATGAGTGATACTCATGATTCTTTTCCAAAAAAATTACACTCTAATTGTAACAATCTATCCTTACATTTGTTTGAATGAACCCAATAATGGAACATAATATTTTAAGCCAAATTACTTCCTTCATGTCATGAGTAGAAACCATGTACTCAAAATTTATGGTAGATATATCAACACTTGATTTTCATTTTCTCATCCAAATTATAACTCCATTGAACAAGTTAAACACATATGCACTAGTAGATCTACGACAATCAAGATCTCCAACATATTGTACCCAAATTTGAACACATGAAAAATATGATTTTTTCAATTATTTTACTTATAAATGGTCAAAATCTAGTCTAGTCAGTCAAAGAACTCATTGTCAATATGTTGCATGTTCAAGGTTAAAGCGTTCCTTTTAGAAAATTTCTCTACATATTGTTGAAAGTTGGTAAAAATTAAAAAATGGCTAAGCCTTTTACCTTTTGTAGGTTTTGAGGTCTTGTTAGATACATAAAAGATTTAAAATATATGACTAACACACTATCAGAACCTAAATCATGTCTAAATATACATCAAAACCCAATGTATTATTCAACACTTCCTCAAAACTCAAAACATGTATGGACCAATAACAAATCTTGTGGCTTGCTCAAACACACCCTAGACCCACTAACATACCAAACACTTCTATGGATCCTACACCATGTTTGAGCATAGTCCAAACCCCATCATTAAACATGAAGTTATTCCACATGCATAAATATTTTAGGTTGGCTTTGAAACTATGCTCCATTAAATTCCTTCCTCATCTCTTTCTTATCTACTCCCAATTACTATACAACCTTACCTATTTGCTTCCAACTTACATGTATCTTATAGTTTCCCTCTATATTCCTTCATATTGCTACTCATGTGGAATTAGGGTATACTTCCAAGTTCATAGTCTGTAATTTATACACTATAAATTTGACTTGGTTATTTATATTACTCATCAATATTTTGAAACTATTTCATTCTTTAGCAAACTTCACAACTTTCCTAGACTAATATTAAAACCCTAAGTTTGGTCAAACACTCTACATATATTATGGCCTGCTTTGACCTCAACCTCACATCATATTGGAATCTATAGTTTACCTAGACATACCTTAGAACTTGATTATATACCAAGCATAACATCAGATTCTACCACTTGTCTAAGCACATTGTAATTTCTACCATCTATTTAAGTGTACTCTAAAACATGCCTCTTCACTAGATTAGTTTAGAAGCCTTGTTATTCACACAAGCAAAAGGTTTTTATCATATGTCAACATCGGGCACTCTAAATAAGAATATTCAAAAAAAGGATACTCCAAAAAAATAAAATACAAATATGAAATATTAATTCAAATCATTTATTCCTCCCTTAAATCTTGAATCCATCATTGACAAGGTGACATACACATACTTAGGTCATATTGACATGGATGACTTTTGGTAGAGAATTAATACAGTAAATAAGCCATATTGGGGTCAAAATTTTCATGATAGTGGCCTAGCCCAAGTAGCAAGTTTCCTAACATCAATGTAATATCCACAATCGATACTTGTAGACATCCAATTCCTAACACTATTTGTGTTAAAATTGTCAATCTTACTCTATTTGCACTCAAATGCATAATTTAGGCCAAAATCACTTAAAATGCACTAAATGGTTTGATATTATTATATAAAAGTGCCAATTTATGCCAATATATCTCTAAATGGGGAAACACATTTTATGTGATTCCTAACTTTTCTCAAACCATTTCGAGTCAAAATGATGATTTTGCCTTTTTGTGCACTATATCACTCTTTTCTTCTAATTCGTTAATAAAAATCATATACCTTTGTTATTTTATGTTGGCAACATCTTAAATGGCATTATGGTTCCAATTCATCTAACATCACCTTCCAATTCTTCTCGAGTCAAATTATGACCTAACAATATGACTTTCTGACCATTTTGATTAATTGAGGAACAATTTCTAAACAATTGCTCAAATATTGATTAATCTTGTTTAAAGCTAATTAATTCAAATCAAGAACTTAAGTGGATTTTCCATGGAGGTTATTGATTATTTCAATATTGAAAATTTATTTCCAATATTTGCATCACCTAGTGACATCATCTATGGGGTGGCATTCATAAGCCATAAATGCATAAATTATCTAAATTATGGGCACCCATGCCTAATTAATGCCCCTTCCTCCCAAATAATTATGAGGCTATTTATGGATTTAATTCCAGATATTAGATTAATCCATGGCCACACATCTCAATCTTGAGATGGATGGTCATGGTTGATCTTATACCATTTCCAAAATTCTATAAATAGAGGGGTATAGAACACCATTTCTCAAGCTAAAATTTTGTAGAGTTATAATGCAAAATTGTCTCCACGTCCTCTTGTGTTGATCATTTGTGTTATTTAAAATATTCATTTGATAGGATAGACTATATATTTATTTTATTAATCCTAGGTTATGCATAGTTTTCTTGAGGTAATGGAGGAGCAAAAAAGCCATTGTTGACAAAGACAAGAGCATTAGATCAAAGAGAGATTACACTTGGAGTCGCTCTTGGGTGGTGGAATCGATTTGGGAAGGCAACTAGTATGGATTTCTTTCAATTTTTTCTTCACTTTCATTATCAAACCCCACATGAATAGGTTAGCTTTGTTTATTTATTTATTTATGCATTTTCATGGATCTATTAACTAATGCTTGACTAACAACCTTTGTAATCCATCCTACATTTTGCCATGCATTGGTCTTGTGTTTCCTTGTATGTTTTTGCTCTTATTTTTTGTTTTCAAGAGCATCTTAATGATGCACATATATCTTGATATCATGTTAATATGTTCTTGCTTTTCATTTTTAAACATTTTTGTTCCTACTTAAGTCTTGATTGTTCATATCTTGATTTTAAGTTGGGATTATTTATGTTTATCTTTTCTTTATCTTTGATTTTTTGTTTAAATGTAAATAGATGTAACTTTGGTTTTGGTCATTGTTTACCATTATATTTATTTATAGGTATTCATATTTAAATTGGCTCTATAAAATTGAAATAAAATGTCATTGATTCATACTTGTGATGCATAATTTCTCTTGCAATGCAAGCACTTTGTGATCTAGATTCAATTCTTAACATCGACATAGCTTTGATGAATATATCTCAAGATAGTTATGCATAACCTAGGCTCAATATGTTTATCACATATCTCAATGCTTAGGTATGCATCTCTTTGCATACATCATGAGTCTAATCAATTATTGGTCAGTTTCCTTCATCCCTCATTCCATTCTCTCCCAATCTTGGGTGAACTACATTGGCTTGAGGTCCACTTAGAGTATGTATACAACACTTAGATATGATGTATCTTGGGTCAAATTAGACACTTTTCATTTTTCTTTTCATCTCTTTCATCACTTTGTGCATTCTCATATGCCTAGTTTTTTTTGTGGCCTTTTTAAAGCCATTATACAATCACATCTTTGTGTGTGCCTGTTCATATTTAATCTATGTATTAGGTTATATCCTTGAGATAATTAATTGAAATTTTTTCCATGTTGTGGCACAACATTTGAACTGGTTAACAAATTTAAATCATCCCTACAGGGACAAGCCATTATTTATTCTTTGTCAATTATTGAAATTAGCCCCACTGGGGCACAACTATTTTATCATGATCAAATTTGTCCTACTAGGGAACTTATTATTATCATCATTTTGGAGACCACATTCTCCTTTTACTATAATTAAAATATCTCCACACTACTACCTATAATGGTACTATTTTAGTGTGTAACTTGTCTTGTGATTGATCAATGTCGTAAACGTGTATTTTTCACTCTCAAATTAGGTGTCTTCAAAGTGTGTTGCTTATATGTTTGGATTGAATCCTTCCCATTATCCCTATCTTTGGGGCCCATTATAACTCTAATTATATTTTGATCATTTATGATAACCATGTGTGAAAGCATTAGCTCATCTGGATGTGATCTATTCCATGGGTTAATCTCTCACTTTCCCTCTCTTTTTGAGAGTCCATCTTTCTCTTTCATCCTAGTATATCCTTTCGAGGAGGCATCATGGGTCATTTCCATCTCTTCTTGACAACTCTTTTCTTTGAAATATGTTACTTCACCTGAATGTCTTATTATGCCTTCTCAAATAAGGACAAAATGTAGACATCCAATTCCTAACACTATTTATGTTAAAATTGTCAGTCTTACCCGACTTGCACTCAAATGCACAATTTAGGCCAGAATCACTAAAAATACACTAAATGGTTCGAGCTTGTCATATACAAGTGTATATTTAGGATAATATATCCCTAAATGGAGTAATGCATTTTATGTGATTCCTAACTTTTCTCAAATCATTTTGAGTCAAAATGATGATTTCACCTTTTTGTGCCCTAGATCACTATTTTCTTCTAATTCATTAGTACACATCACGTACCTTTGTTATTTTAAGTTGGAAACATCCTAAATGGGAATATGGTTCTAACACATCTAACATCACCTTCCAATTCTTCTTGAGTCAAATTATAACCCAGTAATATGACTTTCTAACCATTTTGATTAATTGAGGGCCAATTTCCAAAGAATTGCACAAATATTGATTAATCTTGTTTAAGGCTAATTAATTCAAATCAAGAGCTTAAGTGGATTTTTCATAGAGGTTATTGATTATTTAAATATTGTAAATTGATTCTCAATATTTGTATCACCTAGTGACATCATTTATGGAGTGGCATCCATAAGCTATAAATGCATAAATTATATGAATAATGGGCACCCATGCCTAATTGATGCCCCTTCCTCTCAAATAATTATGAGGATATTTATGGATTTAATTCCAAATATTAGATTAATATATGGCCACACATCTCAATCTTGAGATGGATGGTCATGGTTGATCTTAGACCATTTCCAAAGTCTATAAATAGAGGGGCATAAAACACCATTTCTTAAGTTAAAATTTTGTAGAGTTATAATGTAGAATTGTCTCCACATCCTCTTGTGTTGATCATTTATGTTATTTATAAGATTAATTTTATAGTCTATACTATATATTTATTCTATTAAGCCTAGGTTATGCATAGTGTTTTTGAGGCAGTGAAGGATCAAAGAAGCCATTGTTGACAAAGATAAGAGCATTAGATCAAGGGGAGAACACACTTGGAGCCATTCTTGGGTGGTGAAATTGGTTTGGGAAGGTAACTATTATGGATTTATTTTAAATTTTTTTTCACTATCATTAGCAAACAAAGCATGGATAGGTTGGCTTTATTTGTTTAGTTCTTTATGCATTTTCATGGTTTTATTGACTAATGTTTGACTAACAACCTTTGTAATCAATCCTATAGTACTCACCATGGCAGAAAATTATGATAAAGAAAGGAGAGAAGTGGAGAGTCCAAATTTTGATTATATACTTTGTCTATAAGCAAAACATATTGATTCCATTCTCATATTCCCTGATCATGAATCATATGTAGATCTTTCTCCAACATCTGCTAAACTATTTTGGGAGAATATTTCTAGCTCTTGTTCCAAGTGGGTTAACAAAGAATGGTTGATAAAGTAAAAAAAATTATAGAAATAATATTTCCTAAAACTATTACAAGGTTTGAGTTCAAATATGAAGTCAATGACATCATCACACTTCTGAACAAAG
Organism: Torreya grandis; assembly: GCA_037957365.1. Classification (NCBI taxonomy): domain Eukaryota; kingdom Viridiplantae; phylum Streptophyta; class Pinopsida; order Cupressales; family Taxaceae; genus Torreya; species Torreya grandis. The sequence goes on along the minus strand of JARHVA010000262.1, from coordinate 1,502,191 downwards.
TTGTTTTCAACCCCACTAATAATTATTTTCAAACATGGATATACATGTATTTTTGAATAATTCAATATAATCAACAATATATCAACTAAGGTCAATTGATTAATGACTACATTCACAAATAATTTATATAATTACCACAACATTCACATTTGATATGAATCTCTATCTAGTCTACATGATTGCTCTTAGACATATCTATAGTGGGTTGAATACAGTTGGTGGCATGGCCTCATCCAAAATCTATTAAATTATATCCTCAATTGTCTTTTAAAGATAGCTCACATCATTACATAGATTCAATGATGATTTTTTTAAATATGTTCAAATTGTTGACCCTGAGCCATACAAAGTTAGAATATCAAATCAAGATTATATTGAAATTTCAATATGGGGAGCTTTTTTCATACAATTTTCAAATTTTACATACATTGAAATATGTGGATGTGAAATATCTTTATATGTGCTTTCAATATTTTTAGATGACAAGTGGGTCCTAATAGAGCTGGTAAGATGGTTGAAACACACAAACTCCTATTTAACAAACACAAAATTGGGATAAAATTTATGATCTCTATAGGTAGATCTTCATGTGCTTCATTGAACAAAGATAAGTTTATTGATGCATAAATGATTTGAGGCACCATTTTATCATTAAATAATAGACCTTATTTTCATTCCTAAGGTATGGTTGAGAGCATTCTCAATTCCTCATACCAATATGTGCCCCACTTTGAAGACTTTTGGATGGATTGTGATGATGAAACATAAGTTAGAATTTGTGATTATTCCTACTTCAATTTAGATCAATTCATTAAGTTCAATATAACAAAAATCATAAAAAATAGTGAAGATGATGAGGATGTTATAGAACTCATATATGAAGAAGTAGACATTGAATATAACCCTCTTTCATAGATTGAATGGAAAAAGTAAAATCCACGTCCTTGGAAAGAAAGAACTAAAAAAATGTTAGATAGAACACTTAGATGGTTAAGAAGTACAAGCATTAATGTAGATCAAGTAGTGTTTACTCCACCAATGAAAGAAATAAACATGGCCAGTTTTCATTGACAATAATCAAAGGCAGGTCTATCTTATGCAAAAGAATTAAGTGAAGAAAAAATAAATTCAAGAAGAATTTGAAGTAGTCTTAATGACCACTTAAGTGCAAAAAACACTCAAGCTCAAAATCAAAAGACTTAGAAAAAAATATTCAGGAACTCTTGGTATTTTTTTTGCACTTGATACTCCTCTTATAAATGTTTTTCATTCTTAGCATTTGGTGATAAATACAACTCAACAATTAATGACTACCAATACTTATTTTTTTCTTCCTACAATCACTACTCCCCAATTCAACATCACATTTCCTCCACTTATTCCTCAAGATGTTGAGATACCTCATGTCTCAAATGTTAAGGCTACAACTGAATCACCTACAAAATATAAAGGTAAGGTTTTATCTATAGATTCTCAAGCTTTAGTAACTCCACCTACCATTCAAAATCAACCAAAATCTACACTTGTGCAATAACCACCAAGTACAAAAGCTCATGATTAGTTGAATGAATTAGTGAGAAAAAGAAATAAGATTGTGCAACCCCAAGAAATTAATTTAATGTTTTAGATAACCCTATTCCTTATGTATTAAATAAATATAAAATGGTTTATATAATATTAATAGATGAAAAAGGAGAAAGGTATGTTGAGGTAATAGTTCCCTTGTAAAAAAGGACAAAGACAGTGTTAGTGTGACTGTCAAGTATCAAAAGTGCATCTTGATAAAGCCATTCAAGAAAGAATCAAAGAAGATGTGCAATATGTAATGGACACTCTTTTTGCAAAGGTGGATCAAGATAAATCTACCAAAGAATAGTTGAAAAAATGGGTTGAACAACTCACTTTAGTTTTTCAAAAATTAGTTAGGGCAATTCAAGATTCTTCATCCAACACAACTCTTCAGATTTTAGACTTAGGAACATTGCATGTAGCTAAGGGAATGGGACATTTGGGCAAAGCAACCAAGGAGTGGTATAAAAATTGACTGAATAAGTAACTAAAATAATAACTGAGGCCATGAATATTTTTGTTAAGATTCAGTTTGAATGTGATATTGAAAAATAAATTGAATAAAAATATGAAATGGAAGCAGGTAAATGGAAACAAATGATACCAAAACTTGAGGATTTTTCTAGATCTAATCTAGAAGATCTTCTCAATGGAGATGTTATAAGGAAATAAAATATTTTAGATCTCAAAGACTTCTTAGGAGTTAATAAATTCTAGATTAGCATTATTAATGTGAAATATCCTAGACTGGGAATATTACTAAAAAGACTCAAACTATAACAAACTCACACTTATGACACTATAGCTCTGATACCACTAAAATATCCTAAATGGGATATTAGCTAAAAAGACTCAAACTAAAACAAACTCACACTTATCATTAATGCTCTGATACCACTAAAATATCCCAAGTGGGATATTTGCTAACAAACCCTCATAATATACTCAATACACTCATAGACATAAGAAATCCAAACTTATGCTCAATCACTCAAACTAAAATAATCTAAACTCCCACTTAACACTTAGGCTAATAGACTTCAACACTTATGCTTAAATTTGAAAATAAACTCACTTAATTGATTATATTGCAAATGATTGATTACACATAATATGGATGGAGATAATAACACTCTTACATTAATTGATACAAATGTTGATATATAGTAGCAAACACTTACATAAGATGTACTACCAAAAATAATTATGCAATACACACTTACAAATCTTCATACATCTTCAAATGTGATGTTGCACACAGCCAAACTCTACACACTAAAACTTTGTAAATCTAAATCTCCTTGAAAGCACATTCACAATCTATGAGTGGAATTGTCCTACTGAATCAAGGGGTTTCATCCTATGATTCATGATATCAATGGGGTTTCATCCAATGATCTAAATCTTCATTGGGTTTTCATCCAAATAAGATAAAGAATGAACATAGTTCAAACTTATAAAATGGGGGATTTATAAAATATGATTTTATAAAGGAAAGAGCTCTCAATTTATATACATTGTGAAGGAGAGAGATGAGAGGAGGAAACTTTGTCCTTAAGGAAAAAATGTGACACACTTAGTGGTACCACTATTCCTTAATAGTGATCAACTTAGAGTCTTGTTCAAGGATCAAAAGTGGATTCACTAGTTTTGACAAATCTTCCTCCACATGCATAAGCCTCCAAAATTATGTCCCAATCACACATGTGAGCTAATATAAAATAGTGTAATGTGTCTCCCACTTCCCAAGATTCCTAGACAATGTCTTCAATCACTTTTGACTTCTCCTTATATTTTAAATCAGGCATCTTTCCAAGTGGGGTGCCCCAACAATTCACCCTTGTCTTTTACTAGCGTGTGAGTTATAAAGGACAAAGAATCATATCACCAAGTGGAGTACTACAACCCACCTCTTCACATGCATTATATATATATATATATATATATATATATATATATATATATATATATATATATATATATATATATATATGTATGTATGTATGTATGTATGTATGTATGTATGTATCATATTGTGGGCCAAGCCACCTCATCAACTACATCATCCCCTGCATCACCTGAATGTCACCATAAATAGTGACTCATAAATAGTGTTATAACACATAATTTATCCCTTACAACACCCAATTTAGCCTATGGAAATAAGATAGGCTAATGCTATTGTACAATTGCATCATACATAAATTGGTGACATTACATTCCTCCCCACTCAAAGATTGTTTGTCCTCAAGTAATGTTACACTTGTATGCCAATACCAGGATTGCAAATAGACTTGAAGGATTCTTCACCATGTTTTCATTGCTCCACTCTAATACAACCATAGGATGTAACTTGGGCTTGAAGAACATTCTGATCTTTCAACTGTGGAAGGAGTTCTTCATTATGGGATGAAATATGATTTTACCATGATGAGTACTCATCCATAGAAATAACCTTCCTAATACCATATTCAGACATCACATTTATTGGTTCTCCCTTTCCTATAGTAAGGACCAACTCTTTTCCAAATCCATTCATAAGATTTTTGAATGGTGTGTGACCCTGCAAAACCTAAATCCCAAAATGGTGTGTAGAAGAGAGAACATAACATTTATAGACTATTACTATATTCCAAGAGTAGGGGCCCAACCATCTATAATTGAATTTTTTTTTGTTGATATAAGCTCCAAACCCATATGCCTTAAATATATTTTTAGCCTTCCTTTCTATCCAAATGCATGGGATGAATAATTCACTAAAAATATTAATATTGACCTCATCATAGCCTTTACCCTTCTTATATCTCAGAAGATCACCTCGATCCCATAAATAATTTTGAACTTGAATCAAAGAGTCTATATGCCCGATCCTACAAGTTATATCTTTGATCCTATCACCATTTTTAGAATGCTTCCCATGATGACAAGAATATTTTAATGGCATAGTATGAAGCAAAAATCTTAAATATGACCATACCTTAGGTTGTAATCAAAGTGTTCACCTTTTATAGTATCAAGCAACACTTTATGACTAAAACATGGAGTATGATAATCATCTTTATCACTAAAACCTTGCATCTTAGCATTTATTTATTTCTAAAATGGGCTCAAAGAAAAATAATATGTACCTTTAAAAATATGATTTGGTTCATACTCACATCCATGGTCGATCAATAATTGACTTGCATCAATTCTGTAAATCATTTCCTTATTTTCTTCTAGAGGTAAAGTTGCAGCAACATTCTCTTGAGCTTGAGGAATTCCTATCTCTTGTATTTTGCAGTGACATGTTGAGGATCACCAGTTGCTAGATTTGATGTTGCCTCTCTAGGATCATTATCTTAATATGATAAACAATATATTATTATGCCACTTATCCCAATAACATCAACATCTTCTACTGTAATTGGTTTTGCATCATCCAAAGATACAAGAAAAATTATAGAGGCTATAATTGGATCATGCTCTTAAGACTAATCTTGATCATTGGTGGTAGTGATTTTATCCTTACTTTCCACTTCCTACTCACCATCAGATGATGAAATACCTGAAGGTTGTAAATCACAAGAAATCAATTCTCCTTTTGTTAAATGTCTTTTCAATTTTTCCATATTGTGTTTAACCAATCTCTTTGACAATTCATGTGCCATAGGTGACACATCCTGCTCCATCCTCCAAATGGCCAACAAGTTAGCTAGCACAAGTTTAGAAATATCATCATCCTCATTCACAATCAAAGACATAATATATTGCATGGAAGTGATAATCTTATCTGAATAAGCCACATAATAACCCTCCAAAATGTTTGAAATGTCTCAAAAATAAGATCTTCACAATTGTTATCTAACATGTAGTTACATAATCTATTATTTGTAAAATTATCTAGAATTGTTACCCTCTTATCAAAGGAAGGGCTTCCAATTTTAGCCAACTCCTATAAACTTTAAACCATCTACATGAAAATTTCCTTCATGATATCTCTATTATAAGGCATCCAAGGAATTATTGCCCTTATAATTTCACTAACACAACTAGTAAGTACAAGCCTTACCTCTTCAAATGGATGTCTCAAAAACCTTATATTAAGAAATTTTTTTACTAATGGAACCATATCATATTGCATCCTTACTAAATCTGCATGATTTGTCACAAATAATCAAATCTCCATTTCTTTCAAAATACAAAGAAGATCATACTTTGGTAGTGACTGTTGCTCAAGTCTCTTCCCTACTTTTTTAAACTTCTTGAGAAAATATTCTTCACTAAATTATGCCATGATTCACAACCTTTGACAATCCCTTGAATGAAGAATCCCTATTGAAACTCAAAGCCACTAAATTTGATATGTAATAAACATTCATTACCCAACACGCTAACAAGATCACCAGCTCTAATACCACTAAAATATCCTAGACTAAGAATATTACTAAAAAGACTCAAATTATAACAAACTCACACTTATGACACTAAAGCTCTGATACCACTAAAATATCCTAAATGATATATTAGGTCAAAATACTCAAACTAAAATAAACTCACACTTATCACTAATGCTTTCATACCACTGAAATATCCCAAGTTGGATAGTTGCTAACAAACACTCATAATATACTCAACACACTCATAGACATAAGAAATACAAACTTACGCTCAATCACTCAAACTAAAATAATCTAAACTCCCACTTAACACTTAGGCTAATAGACTTCGACACTTATGCTTAAATCTAAAAAATAGACTCGCTCAATTGATTATATTGCAAATGATTGATTACACATAATATGGATAGAGACAACAACACTTTTACATTAATTGATACAAATGATAATATATAGAATCAAACACTTACATAAGATGTAATACCCCAAACAATTATGAAATACACACTTACAAATCTTTAGACTATTTAAATGAGATGTTGCACACAACCAAACTCTACACTAAAACTTTGCAACTCTAAATCTCCTTGAAAGCACGTTCACAATGCATGAGTGGAATTGTCCTAGTGAATCAAAGGGGTTTCATCCTATGATTCATAAGATCAATGGGGTTTCATCCAATGATCTAAATCTTCATTAGGTTTTCATCCAAAGAAGAGAAATAATGAACATAGTTCAAACTTATAAAATGGGGGATATATAAAAGATGATTTTACAAAGGAGAGAGCTCTAAATTTATATAAATTGTGAAGGAGAGAGATGAGAGGAGAAAACTTCATCCTCAAGGAAAAAATATGCCACACTTAGAAGCACCACTATTCCTAAATAGTGATCAACTTGGAGCCTTGTTCAAGGGTCAAAATTGGATTTCCCACTTTCGACAAATCTTCCTCCACATGCATAAGCCTCCAAAATTACGTTCGACTCACACATGTGAGCTAATCTAAAATAATTTAATGTGTCTCCCACTTCCTAATATTCTCATACAATGTCTTCAATCACTTTTGACTTCTCTACATCTTTCAAATCAGGGATCTTTCCAAGTGGTGTGCCCTAACTATTCACCCTTGTCTTTTACCAACATGTGAGTTATAAAGGACAAAGAATCATATCACCAAGTGGAGTACTACACCCTACCTATTCACATGCACAATATACTATATATGTATAATATATCTTCTTATGGGCCAAGCCACCTCATCCACTAGCCACCTCATCAACTACATCATCCCCTACATCATCTGCCATGTCACCCTAAATAGTGATTCATAAATACTACCAGTAAAAAATAACTGGTAAATAGTGTTATGACACAAAATTTATCCCTTACAAGACCCATTAGCCTATCATAATAATATAGGCTAATGGTCTTTTGCAATTGCCTCATATATAAATTGGGGACATTACATGATGATGTATAAAGAAGTTCAAAAAATCTCAATCATTAGTAGGTGATGCTTTATATTCATAGAATAATTATAAAATTGCCTTGTTCATTTATGGATGATGATAGAATAGTTATTCTAGTAGATAAAATTGTAGCTTAATTCAAGTAGTTGATATAAAAATTAGTGACTCCTAGATAAACATTCAACTGAGTCAATTCATAAATTTGTCAAATATCAAGTTTCTCTTGACAGTTTGAGTAAAGAATTAAATAATTTGTAACATGTTCCACATAGGATGATTGATCTTCATTATGGTGTTATAATGTATTTCATGTACTCACTTTCACCTAATAAGGATATATTCAATGAAACTATGAAAAGTTTTGACGAATACAGGAAAAATATGTAGCAAGATGAAGAAGAAGATGATTAAGTTCAGATTGTCATCGACGATGAAGAAGAGTAATTTATGAAATCTTGTTAAATCTATACTTTTAATTTTCCTAAGTCACTTTTCTCAATCTTAGATTGCATGTTTTTTTAATAACACTTTTTCATATTTTATGTTGTGCAATTTTGCTCTATCCTTTTTGCAAGTTTTAAGTTGTGCAAATTTTTCAATTACTTTTATAATTTTAAAGTCATGCAAATTTATCAACATGATTTTGAAATCAGCCTAAACTTCAATAAATAATTGAAAAATCTATAACGGGTTCCACATATGATTATTGATCTTCATTATGATGTTGAAATTGCTTTCATGCACTCACTTGGACCTAATGAGGATGGAGTCAATAAAACTACGATTTTTTTGTATGAATACATAAAAAAGATGCAGTAAGATGAATAAGATGATGAAGTTTAAATCGTCATTAGCGATGAAGAAGAATAACTTGTGAATTTTTGCTAACTCTATACTTGTAATTTACCTAAGTCACTTTTGGAATCTTGAATTATTCATTTTTGTAACAAAATTTTTGTATATTGTATGTCGTGCAAATTTGCTATGTCCTTTTTGCAAGTTTTAAGTTGTGCAAATTTGTTAATGCACTTTTGTAAGTTGTGCAAATTTTTTGATGCACTTTTACAATTTTCAAGTCATATGAATTTGTTAACACACTTTTAAAAGTGGCCTAAACTTCAAAAAATGTGGTTATGCAATATAACCACCCATTGTAACTCATAAATAGAAGTTTCAAGCTCATTTAAAGGGCTTTTTGACAATAATATGAAAATTATGACAAAGGAGAAAGAAGAGATTATACTTGAAGCTCATAAAAGAATTAATATAAAGAATAATTATATGCATCAAGCTCATTTGTATATTTATGCTCAAAATATTTCTAAATGGACAATGTATGTATACGCATCAATCTATTTGATTCTTTTTCTTTTGAATATTGTTGGGTTTATTGTTAGATAGTCAATATACAAGTAGTATTTTTGTAGATTTTCCTCGTCAAAATTACATTCTAAAATTTTTGTCATGAAATATTGGTGGGATAAGATAGGTTTTTTATCTTTTTTTAAAAGGAAGTACAATGTTGTTGTCGTATCTCTATTTCTAGCAATATTTAGCCTCTTTGGTATATGTTTTATGTTCCTATGACCAGAATATGTCTTTCCTACCCATTTTAATGATAAATGTTTTCTCATATTGACAACTCTTTTTTGTATCATTACAATAAACTTTTGTGTTTATCTCATTGGGCTTATCTTTTCTTTTCCTTCTATCTTCACGTTCATTTATATTCCCCATTACCTTTTCTCTATATTTCCCTTCTATTGCCTTTTTGTACTTTGTGGTTAAAAGTAATACCCAAAGAAAAACTTTTTTTTTTTGTAAACATTTTTGTTTCCCATATATTTTTAGTTTTTACTGTAAACAAAAATATTGGAAGAATCATGTGGGAAAAAAATTATATATGTGGGTCGCATGAAAAATGTAAAGCAGTGGGCACCAAAAACTATTGGGTAGAAAATTTGTTGGGGGGACAAAATATGGACTTTTAGTCAATAGTGTTGGGATAGAGTCCCTCTCCTATTATAAGTCATAACTACCTTTACTATAAACTATTTTTTTTGTAAACATTTTTGTTTCCCATATTTTTGATAATATTGAGATAGGAATTGGATCGTGTAGAAAGAACAAAAAGGATTATTGAACGTAGGAGCCCATAGAACTCGTCAAGCAATCTGAAATCTTAAACAATAAAACTATGTGTATGATTATTATTGGAAACAAAAATCCTAATCATCAAATAGTTTAAATTGGATAGAAACTATTGAATAAGATATTGTTTCAAGGCTTTGATTGATCACTTGGGAAAATAGAACAAGTTACCCCAAATTCAACACTATTACTGCAATAATTAACATAGAATAAAATTGTGTGGCTATTATCTGAAGAAACATTGAAATTATTTCAAGGAGACAAGCAAGAAGACAAATAAGAAGACTATTTCATACATCTTCCCAAAGATATTCTATAGTAATAATTTCTTCTCATGACCATCCCAGTAATTTAAGCTCCAATACTTCAATCGAATATTGATTGGTTGAGTGAAACACAAAAGGACATTTCTTTAGATTTATAAGTAGTTGTGTGGGATAACAGGACTAGTGCAATTCAATTTTGAAGAGTTGTTTAAGTATTATAAGAATATGAAGATCATATTATTTTTCATAAAGAGATTAGGCAATAAGAGCACAAAGAGCATGACAAAGAAAACTAGCTCAGAGAGCACTTCAAATTCAACTTGCAGCTCAGCAATAATAGTATTACTTTCAAATTGATAGAAAGATGATTTAATAGAGTAAGTAAATATTAAGGTAACATATATCCCTTTTATCAGTTGTAATAAATTTTTGAGTTTAAATTATATCCTGAGAGAAAAATAAACTCAAGAAATTAGCAAGTCTCCATTCAAGCCCCAAGAGAAGTAAACAAATGTAAGGTGGTTGAATAGTCAGTCAAGCTCTTATAATTTTAGGGACTATTCTTCCTTTATAGGTATTATTTCCATTCATGGTAGTATCATGGGTAAACACAATCAGGTCCTTGGATCTAGGTCAGTTACATGAACTGCCAAAAGGTTCATGAAATAATTTTCTAAATATTTTAGGAGATGGTAAGTAACATCCAGATGAACATATAGTAGTTTTATTTGTATCTTATGGATTATTAAGTGTAATAAGGGTATAATATGAAATATTTAACATGGATCAGTTGATTGGTTCTATTACCTCCCTCTAGGCTCCATCACTAGTTGGGATAGCATGAAAACCAAGTTTGAAAGCAAATTTAAACTAGTAGAAGATGTGCATACATTACTTGCACATATCACTCATATAAAAAAAGAAGCCTATGAACCCATGATATATTTTTTGGTGAAATTCAATAAGCTATTGAATAAGACATCGATAAAAACTAGGCCAACAGAAGAAAATTAGAAATGTTTCTTCATAAACTCACAATTACTAGAAGTGAGTTATCAATTAAGGATATCTAAAGTGGTTGATTTAGATGCAACTCATACATTATATAATGATGTAAAATATGACATGATAATGGCTAGGAAATTAAAAAAACCTTCAAAGGGTAAAGCACATAATTCAAATTAGATGTATACTAAATAACTCCTACCAAAAATGGATAACAACATAACAACATTGAAGAAGCAAATACCACAAAAACACTTACTCCTCCTTATTAGGACATTCCTAGAAGAAATTAGGTGTCGTTCTAAGGGAATCATCCATGATTGAAAGACCCTCAATAATTTTTTTTTATAAAGTCACCTCCGAGTTCTAACATAAATATTCATGTAAATGTTGTTTTGGAAACAAAAGAGATTTTTGGGTATGAAGAAATAGAAGAAGAAATTGAAATAAAAAAATATGGATCTTCAATAATTTGAGATTGAAGAATCTATTTGTGACTCCACTCATGTGTTCCTATAATATGACTTAGGGGAAGATGACTATGATGATATTATTGGAGATATGAATAGTTAGTCATTTTTAGTTTTCACCAAAGCTGAAAATCAGAAAAAACACCAAACTAAAAAACATGAAAAAATCCCAAAAAATCATTCTTTCACAAGGAATTGTGTCATTATGGTAAGTAAAAGGGAAACAACTAGTAATAAAAGTATGTGAACCTTTCTAAACAATTTCTTCAATTTATCTAAAAGGTAACAATGATGTGAATGTTTCTCAACCTATTGAAAGTTCTTACGCTACTAATTTATCGCCTTTGATATAATTGAACATGTAAATAAGACAAAAAATCCAGATGTCTCAAATTGAATATTTGAGGTCAAACCCAAACCAATTAGATAGGCTAGTAGAATTTATCAAAGGTAAATATCCCAACATGAAAAAGACAAATGTCAAAGGGATATTAACAACCACATCCTCTTTTGATCCGGTAAATTCCATGGTTGTTGCTACCTCTAGATTTGATAAGATTGAACCCTTATATATATCTATGTTCATAAAAGGATGTAAAGTGAGCAACTGCATTATTGATACTAGAGCCTCTAATAATGTGATTCATGTTAAAGTTGTTTGTGCCCTTGGTTTGACCTACACAAAAACTTTTGGTCAGTGATACTCTATAGAAGCAAAATAGGTACATATTGTTGGTTAGATAAAAGATTCTCAAGTTGCCCTCATCTCTTTTCCTTAGAAAAAGATAAATATGACTATATTAGTAGCAAACATTCTAGTTGCATATGGTATCATGTTGGGAAGAAACTTTTGTAAATAACTTGGTGGTCAAATTTAGCTAGATCTTTCTCGTGCCATGACACCTATCAAAGGAGTAAAATAATGCCTAGAACCTATATTAAAAACTAAATACATTATGTAGAAAGTATATGACCCTAGAGCAGATATTCTATATGAAGATATAAAAATAGGCAACTATCTACTCATGACAAAAAAAGACTTGAATGTGCTTGAAGTAATGGAAAGTAATCGTAATGATATCTGAACACTCAAATTTGATGGAAATTATTCTTCATTAGGTTTTGGATCTTGGTTTATTATTGTGCCTCTAAATAAAGACATTTATCCTTTCTCATATAAGATATAATTTGAATGCACCAACAACATTGTCGAGTGCAAAACACTACTACCTGGTTTACAAGTTGTAGAAGAAATGGAAATTAAGAATCTGAAAGTTCTAGGTAATGCAGAATTGATTATCAAATAGATTAAAGGCCAACATTAGGTGAAAAATGACTACCTCAAGTATTACATAAACAAAGTTTGGGATACTATATAAGCTTTCAAATCCTTATCCATCATTGTTATCCCAAGATAAAGTAATGCCAAATTAGACACCATTGTAGTGTCAGCTTCTATGTTAATTTCGCATGCAGATATTAGAAAATAAAAGTACATAATTGAGTTGGTATATAGGCCCAATGTACCAAATAACTCAATAATGATCAACAAATTATTTTTTCTCTTGGAAAAGTTGATATTTTTAGAAACCTATATTTTGAAGGTAGTGAATCATCATATAGAGAATCTTCAATACAAACTTAGAAGGAAGGCATCATTGAAGAGAAAGATGAAGAAGGGGTGATCCAACTTAAAGGAAAAAATATATATAGAGGTTTGGTTTCCTTAGAAGAAATTTTTGACAAGCATGACAGGTTCATAAAAAATAAAATGTAGAAAGACTCTCTCAATTCAACAGATTAAGAAAAGGTGAAGATTAGTTCAGAAGAACAACCTAAATTAGTGAAGATTGGAAAATGTTGTTCCCTTGAATAATGAATAAAATTTGTAAATCTAATTTGTAAATATAATTATATCCTCACATATCCATATGTAGATATGAAGTCTTTTTGGTTGAAATAAATACAACACACAAATCCACTCAATCTAGATGCCAAACCCTTCAAATTGAAACAAAGGCAATACAATCCAAAAATAGGTAGGACAATTTTTGAATAAATTCAAAAAATGTTGAATGCAAGAATCATTTTCCCTTTTCACCATTCAACATGGGTCACAAATATAATTCTAGTTTGTAATAAGAGTGGAGAAATTAGGATATGTGTAGATTTCCAAAATTAGAACCAGAAATCCTTAAAAGATAATTATATCTTACCCATCATGGATCAAGTCCTTCAAGTAGTTACAGGTTCAAAAATGTTTTCCATGCTAGATGGCTTATTAGGTTACAATCAGATAGGGTTAATAGATAAGATCAACACAAGACCATTTTCACAACTCCTTGGGGAATATTTGTGTATAAGAGAATGCCATTTGATTTGATCGATGTAGGTGATCCATTCCAAAAAGTCATGGATATCACTTTCAAAGATCTAAAGAAAAAGATAATTTTAATGTATTTGGATGATTTGACCGTGTTTTCAAAGAAAATAGAAGACCACTATGAAAATCTCAAGAAAGTGTCTGAAAAATGTTATCTTCATGATATTTCTCTCAACCCTAAGAAATCCATTTTTGGGATGACTAAAGGGAAACTCCTCAATCATGTTGTCACAAAATAAAGGATAAAAATCAATCTTAAAAGAGTTGAAGCAATCTAGAAGTTCATTTTTGGGGAAATTAATTTTTATAAAAAGATTCATCCCTGATTTTACAGAACTAACTAGGCACATTGTTAAATTATGAGAGACATGCCTTATTTAAAATAGAATAATGAAGGTAAAAAAGCATTTGAAAGATTAAAAATTTCATTGCACATGCACCCACCTTGGTCTATCTAGATTTTAAGGAGTTCATCATCTACTATTACTCCTCATACCATAATCTTTCAGCCATCTTGATTCAAAATAAGAGTGAAGGGATTGAGTCACTCGTTGCTTTCATGAGCTATAGATTCAAAGATTACTAGTTGAAATATTCTCCAGAGGAAAAATATGCATATGCCATCATGAAAATTATGAAATAATTCAAGTATTATATTTTTCATTCATACTCTATTGTGATGGTGTCAGATACAATATTGAAATCTATTTTGACTCAACAAGAACCATGTTCAAAATGAGGAAATTGGATAAAAAAAGGTCAAGAATATGACCTCGAGATAAAGCCCACCAAATTTTTCAAAGGTAAAGGTTTGTGTCAGTTTATAGAAAAATAGGCAAATGCTTTAACAACCCCTTCAACAAGTCCAAATAATCAAATAAAATAAGAATCTCCTTTGGTTATATTTTTGGATTCTATAGATGAGTGGCTTCAGACATTGCTTTCTTTCTAGCATATGGAGAATGCCCATCTCATATGGATGCTAAATAGTGAAGAATGGTAAAATTGAAGACTAAAAAATATGTGATCTAGGATGGCACATTGTCCAATAAATATATTGATGGTTTCTCTCTCAGATGGATTGATAAAAACTAACAGAACAAACTTCTAGAGCCTTTCATGATCAATCCTATGGTGGGCATTTTTTTGCTCCAGTAACAACATATAAAATTTTGAGATCCAATTATTATTGGCCTACACTTTTCACATATTATTATGAATGGGTGATAAAGTGTGAAGCATGTCAATAATTTGTCAAACAACCAAAATGTGTAGTTTTTCCTCTCAAATCTGTAATGATTGAAGAACCATTTCATCAATGGGGATTGGATTTCATCTAAATAGTGAATTATCATTTGAGTGTTGGTCACACTCATGTTCTCATAGATACATAATACTTTGTCAAATGGGTTGAAGTTATCCCAATCAAACAGACGACTTCAGAAGTTGTGTGAAACTTTATCAAAGAAAACATTTTGGTCACATTTGGTGTTCCACAAAATATTGTGACTGATAATGCATCTAACTTTTATTCTATAGAATTAATTAGTTTTTATTATAGTTATGGTATTTCAATATCTCACTCTTTAAATTATTATCCATAAGGAAATGGTTAGGCAGAATCAAGTAATAAGAATTTGGTCACCATCATCTACAAATTGGTAGATAAAAATCATAGAAAATGACGCAAAAAATTATACGATGTATTGTGGGTAGATCATATAACTCCAAAGAAATTTATTTAAATGTCTCCATTCCAATTTGTATATGAGATTGATTTTGATATCCCTATAATGTTTTAATTACCTACATTACAACTAGCAAGAGCCATTAAAAGTCAAATTTTTAAATTTTCCATTGATAAAAAAATCCTCTATTTGAATAAACTTGAAGAAGATATGACATGAGTTGTGGATAAAATTTTAAAACATCAAGCTTAAGTTAAGACTCTCTTCAATAAAAGTACAAAGAAAAGAGATTTTCAAGTAGGAGATCATGTACTCCTATGGGACAAACAAAGCGAACCAAAGGGAAATCATAGCAAATTCAATTCTTGTGGATGGGTCCTTTTAGAATAAGACATATATGTAGAGATAATACCTTCCATTTGGCATATAGATATGGCACACATCTCTCACTTCCCTATAGTGGGAAATAATCAAAGCATTACTTCAAATGAAATTAGGTTGTCCCCTACTAGTAAATAGGTGATTACTAGGATTTTAGTTGTGTTCCTTGTGGTTTGTTTCTTTTTAGTTATGTCATCTTGCTTTATTTTCATTTCCTTCTTTTATTTTAGCTTGTTTCATTCTCTTTATGTTATATTAGTCTCTCATCTTTATGTCAAATCCTAAATGACTCTGTATCCCAATGGATAAACATTTGCCTACAAAAACCAGAGTTTAGAGTTCTTACTCCATACCTTATAATTCGAAGCTCCCTAGTTGGAGCCAATTTTTGTACTTAAATTTGAACATGTGTGAAAAATATGAGTTTTTCAAATATTTTTCTTACAAATGGTCAAAATTTAATGTAGTCAATTAAATAATTCATTGTTAATATATTTCATGTTCAAGTTCAAAGTGTTCCTTTCAAAAAAATTCTTTAAGTGTTGTCAAAAGTTGTTAAAACTCAAAAAATGCTTGTCTTTTACCTTTTATAGGTTTTGAGGTCTTATTAGACACATAACAGATTTTGGGAAAATGCTTAACACACTATCAAAACTTGAAGAATGTCTAAACATGCATCAAAACCCAAAACATGTACAAACATGTACCAAAACCTGATGCATTGTTCAACACTTCCCTAGAACCCAAAACATGTTTGGACCAATGGTGGATCCCATGGCTTGCTCAAACACACCCTTGACCTCACTTTACCTTATTCAATCATACTTTAAACCCCATCATTAAATAGGCAATTGTTCCAAAATCATGGAGATTTTATGTTGGCTTTAAAATTTCACTCCATTGCATTCCTTCCTCACATCTTTCCCCTATGCTTCCAATTGTTATGAAACCTTGCTAGTTTTTCTTCCAACTTGTAGGTATCTTACAGTTTCCCTCTATATTTCTTTATATTATTGCTTACAGGGAATTAAGGTTACTTCTAAGTTTGTAGTCAACATTTTACACACCATAAATATGACTTGGCTATTTGTCTTTCTCATCAGGGTTTTAAACATGTTTCATTATTTAGCAGACTTCATAGCTTGCCCAGACTAATATTTGAACCCTAAGTCTGCTCAAACACTCTACATATTATGTGGCCTACTTTGACCCTTGTTGGACTCTATGACCAATCTAAACATATAATGATTTATGAACCCTATTCAATCATACCTCAGACTATGGTCTTTGTATGAACTTTCATCAGAACCCACCTCTCTACTCATCAAGCATCAAAATTTTGGCCCTTACTTAACACCTTATAAGAATATGTAGTTTGCCTAGACACGCCTCAAAAATAGATTATCTACCAAACATAACATCAGATTTTGCCAATTGTATAAACACATTGTAATTTCCACCATCTACTCAAGCATGCTCTAACACCCACCTCTTCACCAAATCAATTCAGAATCCCTATTCTTTAAACAAGCAAAAGGTTTTTGTCATATTTCAACATCAAGCACTCTAAAGAAGAATATTCCAAAAAATGATACTTTGACAAAATATGATACATATATTAAATATCAACTCAAAGGAGTTGTTCCTCCTTTGAATATTGAATCCAACATTGACAAGGTGATGTACACAAACCTAGGTCATATTGACATGGATGATTGTTGGTAGAGAATCAATTTAGTACATAAGATAGACTAGGGACATAACATTCATGGCAATGGCCTAGCCCAAGTAACATCTTTCCCAACATCAATACAATATCCATAATTGGTACTCACCATAACACAACACTATGATCAAGAAAGAAGAGAAGTGAATAGTCCAAATGGTGATTATATACTTTATTTTCAAGCAAAACATATTGATCACATGCCTAGATTGCCTGACCATGAATCATATGTAGATATTTCTCCAACATCTACTAAACTATTCTGGGAGAATAATACCATCTTTTGTTCTAAGTGGGTCAACAAGGAATGGATGATAAAGCCAAAAAACATAGCAACAAGATTTTATAAAACCATAAAGGGTTCAAATTCAAAGATGAAGTCAATGACATCATCACACTTCTGAAAAGAGTTGTTGGCAACCCCACTACTAAGGATTTTCAAACATGAATGTATAGGTACATTCAGATAATTCAAAATAATCAACAATATATCAATTTAGGTCAATTAATTAGTGATTCCATTCACAAATAATTAATAGAAGTCACCACAACATCTAAATTTTATATGATTTCCCATCTAGTCTACACGGTTGATCGTAGAAAGATCTATAGTGGGTTTAATATAATTGGTGACATGGCCTCATCCAAAATATATGAATTCTATCCTTAGTTGTCTCTGAAATAAAGCTCACGTCATTTACATAGAGTCAATAATGTATTTTTACAATACGTTATTCAAATGTTCGAGTCTGATCCACACAAAGTTAGAATATCAATTCAAGCTTCTACTAAATTTATAATATGGGGAGCTTTGTTCATAAAATTTACAACTTTTACATACCTAAGAATATTTGGATGTGAAATAGCTCCATATATGCTTCCAAGATTTGTAGACAATAGGTGGGTCTTGATGGAACTAGTAAGACAATTGGTTGAAACACCAATTTCATATCCAGCAAACACAAAATTGGGATAAAATTTTCAATCTCCATAAGTAGATATTCATGTGCTTCATTGAATAAGGCAAAGGCTATTGATATATAAATGACTCGAATCACCATTTGATAATTCAATAACAAACCTTCTTTTGATGCATGAGGTTTGGTTGAGAACATTCTCAAGTCCTCATACCAGCATTTGCCCCACTTTGAAGACTTTTGGATGGATTGAGATGATGAAGCAGAAGTCAAAATTTATGATTATTCCCACTTCACTTTACATCAAATCATTAAGTATAAGATATAAAAATCATAAAAAATATTGAAGATGATGAGGATGTTGTGGAACTCATATATAAAGAAGTAGACATTGAATCAAAGCCTCTTCCATATATTGATTGGAATAAATCATAATCCACATCCTTA
This sequence comes from Torreya grandis, assembly GCA_037957365.1. NCBI lineage: Eukaryota > Viridiplantae > Streptophyta > Pinopsida > Cupressales > Taxaceae > Torreya > Torreya grandis. Next base: position 1,483,339 of record JARHVA010000262.1, on the reverse strand, counting down.
GAAATAAGAACTCAAAAAATGTTATATAAAACAATTAGATGGTTGAAAATTAAAGGCATCAATGTGGATTAAGCAGATTTTACTCCACCAATGAAAGCAATAGAGGTGGCCATTTTTCATCGACAATAATCATAGGCAAGTCCATCTTTTACCAAATAAGAAAATAAATATAGAATAAATTTAAAAAGAACATATTGAATTAGTCATAATGACTACTCAAATGCAAAAAACACTCAAGCTCAAAATCAAAAGACTTGGAGAAAAATCTTTGGGTAATCTTGGTATTTCCATTGTACTTGATAGTCCTCTTGTAAATGTTGCCCATTCTTAGATTTTGGTGACAAATACAACTCAACAATTCATGGATACTAATACTTCTTTGTTGCTTCCTACATCACTCCTCCCCAAGTCAACATCCCATTGCCTCCACTTCTTCCTCAAGCTGTTGAGTTACCTCTTATCTCAACTACTAAGTCTATAACTGAATCACCTAAAAAAGATCAAGGTGAGGTTCTATTTATAGATCCTCAAGCTTTAGTAACTCCACCTACCATTTAAAATAAATTAGAATATTCACATGTGCAACATCCACCAAGTATAGAAGCTTCTGAATAGTTGAATGAGGTAGCAAGAAAAAGAAAGAAGATCGTGCAACCACAAGAAATTGATTTCAGTGTTCTAGCTAACCCTACTCCTCGTGTGGTCAAGAAACCTAAAGTGGTTTCTAGAATAGAAATAGATGAAAAGGGAGAAATATATGTTGAGATAGCAATTACCCCCATAAGAAATGACAAAGACAATGTCAGTTCTTCTAACTATCAACTATTAAAAGTGCATCTTGGTAAAGCCACTCAAAAAGGAATCAAAGAAGATGTGCAATCTACAATTGGCACTCTTTTTGAAAAGTTGGATCAAGATAAAGCTACCAAAGAATAGTTTGAAAAATGGTTGAACAACTCACTTTAGTTGTTCAACAATTGGTTAAGGCAATTCAAGTTTCTTCATCCAACATAGGTCTTCAGATTTTCGAGTTATAAATGTTGCATGTAGTTGAGGAAATGGGACATATGGGTAAAGCAACCAAGGAGTGGTATAAAAAATTGATTGAACAAGGGACTAAAATAATAATCGAGGCCATGAATGTTTTTTTTTAGATTCAATTTGAACATGATTTTGCCAAATAAACTGAAGAAAAATATGAAATGGAAGTAGGTAAATAGATATAAATGATACCAAAACTTGAAATTTTTTCTGGCTCTAATCTAGAATATCTTATCAATGAATGAGTTATAAGGAAATAAAATATTGCAAATCTCCTAGACTTCCTAGGAGCTGCTAAATTTTGGATTAATATTATTGATTAATGTATAAAGAAGTTTAGAAAATCTCAGACATTAGCAAGTGATGCTTTACTTGATATTCATGGAACAATGGAAAAATTCCCTCACTCAATTATGGATGATAACAAAACAATTCTTATAGTAGACACAATTATAGTTGAATTCAAGCAGTTGATAGAAAAATAAGTGACTCCTAGATCAACATTCAATTACGAGGCAATTCAAAATTTTATCAAATATCAAGTTTCTCTTGATAATTTTAGTAAATAATTAAAAAAGCTACAAAGGGATTCACACATGATGATTGATCTTCCTTGTAATGTTGAAATTTATTTCATGCACTCACTTGGACTTAATGAGGATAGAGTCAATAAAACTATAAAAAAAATTGATGAATACATGAAAAAGATGCAGCAAGACGAAGAAGAAGATGATGAAGTTCATATCATCATTGGCAATGAAGAAGAATAAATTATTGTGAAATTTTGATAACTCTATATTTGTAATTTACCTAATTCAATTTTGCAATCTCAAAATTGTGCATTTTTGTAACAACACTTTTGTATATTGTATGTCGTGCAAATTTGTTAATTTTTGTAACAACACTTTTGTATATTGTATGTCGTGCAAATTTGTTATGTCCTTTCTACAAGTTTTGAGTTGTGCAAATTTGTCAATGCACTTTTGCAAGTTGTGTAAATTTGTCGATGCACTTTTATAATTTTCAAGTCATACCAATTTGTTAACACACTTTTACAAGCGGCCTAAACTTCAAAAAATGTGGTTATGTAATATAATCACCCATTGTAACTCATAAATAGAAGTTTCAAGCTCATTTGAAGAGATTTTTGACAGTAATACAAAAAATTTAGCAAATGAGAAAAAAGAAATTGCACTTGTAGCTCACAAAATAATCAATATAAAGAGAAATTTTACAAAATTTGTGCTCAAAATATTTCTAAATGGATAATGTATGTATATGCATCAATTTGTTTGATTCTTTTTCTTTTGAATATTGTTGGTTTTATTATTAGATAGTCAATATGCAATAAATTTTGTTGTGGATTTTTCTCTTCGAAATTACATTATAAATTTTTTGTCGTTGTGGATTTTTGGTTGGCTAAGAATAGATTTTCAATCTATTTTTAAGAGAAAATACAAAGTTGTTGTTGTATCTCTATTTCTAGAGTATTCAACCTCGTTGGTGTATGTTTTATGTTTCTATGACCATAATATGTCTTTCCTACCCATTTTAATGATAAAGGTTTCCTCATATTGAAATGTGTTTTCTGAATCGTTCCAGTAAGTTTTTGTGTTTAGCTAATTGGGGTTATCTTTTATTTTTCTTCTATCTTCACGCACATTTTTCTTTCCCATTAAATTTTCTCTATATTTCCCTTCCACTGCCTTTTTGTACTTTGTGGTTAAAAGTACTACCCCGAGAAAAACTTTTTTTCTATAAATATATTTGTTTCTTGCATCCTTTTTGGTTTTCAAGAAAGGTGTCTATGTCTTCTAATAGGAGAGGGACTCACCTTGTTGACTGAAAGTACATATTTCATCCCCCTGATAAAATTTCTAGCCAACTTAGGCCAATTAAAATCCACAAATCCATGTAGAATCAATGTCTTGCTTTCACCAAGGTTACCTTGATAGCATATTGCATAGTCAATCCTACATAAATACATGAAGCTCATTTTCACTACAGTCCAATGTTCTTGGCTTGAATTTGACATAAATTTGTTCACTACTCCCACTGCATGAGTAATATCATTTGGTGTAGACCATTGCATACAACAAACTTCTAATAACACTAACATACGGGACTTGAGACATGTCCTCAATTTTATGTTGTGTCTTATGACGCTTTTTAGTAGACATTTTTTTACCAATTGAAAATGGAGTAGTCACATATTTACTTTATTGCATACTAAACCTTTACAAAATCATCTCGATATATCTTATTTGATTTAACCACACTTTTTTGCTTACATGATCTCTTTTAATTTCCATGCCCAAAATAATTTTTTTTGCACCTAGATCCTTCATATCAAACTGAGTTGATAATTAAGATTTAACGCGATGGATCATTTATTTGTTGTTACCAATTAACAACATGTCATCTACATACAACACTATGATAACAAAATTTTCACCTACCTGTTTAAAATGCATGCAGGTATAAGCTTTGATTCGTTCAAGCTTAAGTCCCAACACATACCTATCAAAATTATGATTCTACATTGTTGGTCATTACATTTAAGTTGTAAAGAGACTTTTTCACTCTACACAGCAAATCTTCCTTTCCCTTTACCTTAAAATTGTCTGACTGCATCACATATATTTCTTTCTCAAACTCGCCAAATAGAAAAATTGTTTTACATTCATATTTTCTATTTCAAGATCAAAAGCAAAAACAATAGCTAAAATATAATTAATTGAATTTAGCTTAGCAACAAGAGAAAATATCTCACCAAAATCATTTCCTTGTACTTGAGAGAATCCCTTTGCTACCAGGCGAGCTTTATACTTTATTTTTCTTTCTACATTATATTTCTTTTTAAGTACTCATTTGTAGCAATATGGTTTCTACCTGGAGATAATTTCACTAAGTTCCATGTATTAATTTTATCTAAGGAATGCATTTCCTTCTTCCAAGACTTATATTCATTTGAGCCAAATGTCTAATTTATAGTCTTGGGCTCCTCATCAGTGACTGGTATAACTGATAAAATAAATGTGAATGGAAATTAGGACTATACCTTTCTAATATTTTTCTCAATCAATCTAATGTTCTCAAAACTGGAGTTTTTGGTTTTGTATTATGTTTCCTCCTCCTTTGCTTCATTACAGTCTTCCTCTTGTAACTCCCATTTTGGTTCATTTTTTACAGTTGATTCAAATTTAGACACATATTCTCCCTCTTCTAGTTTAACATGAAACTATTTAGATTCATCCTTTGGTTGTCCTTATTTTTTAACTCCCTTAACCTCTCTAAAGATAACATTTTGATTTTAAAGAGACTTATTCATTTTTAGGTTACACAACTTATATCATTTTACACTAATACTATATCCAATACATATACACTTTGTTGATTTTTTGTTTAGCATAATCCTTCTTTTTTTTTGGAATATACATATTAGCATCACAACCAAAAACCCTAAGATGTTTTAGAGAAGTTTCTTACCAATCCATGCTTCCTATGGATTTTTATTGATCAAGGTTGATGTGGATGATATATTGATCAAGTAACATTTAGTGGTAATTGTTTCTCACCAAAATTGCTTTTCTAAGATTGCAATAATTAGTATACTTCTCACCTTATCCATCAATGTCCTATTTATTCTTTCTGCAACTTCATTCTATTATGGTGTTTATGGAGTCATATTTTGCCTTTCTATTCCACAATCCTTTCAGAACTACTCAAAAGCATTAGAGCAATATTCTCCACCATTATCACTTCTCAAGACTTTAATCTTATTTTTCGTTTGATTTTCAACAAGGCCCTTAAACTCCTTGAAATTCTTGAAAACCTTAGATTAATGTTTGATACAATAAACCCATGTTTTCCTCGAGTAGTCATCTATGAAAGACACAATACAATGACATTACAAGAGATGGAACTTTCACAGGTCCAATCACATTTGTATGTATTAAATGCAAAATACCTTTTGATTTTATAGCACACACACCTAGGAAACTTTACTTGAGTTTGTTTCCCATATACAAGTTATTCATAGCAATCAAAATCTAAAGGACAATTTGAAATGCCTTCAGCCATATTTTTAGTTTTTAGTGTTTGAAACCTTGTCTCTCCAATACGACCCATCCTTTGATGCTAGAGCATTGCCTTTTTATGTATGTAGCATAATATTTTGCTCTAATCTATTTCTATTACTAGGAAAAATTGAGCTATCACACCCATCACTAACAAGGTTTGCATCAATCTTGAACAATGTTCCAATGCGGACTCCTCTTCCCAATACCATGGCTTCACAAACCATCTTGCAACTTCCTCAAATACCACTTACACACCCACATCATTCATCTTGCCTACAAAAATTAGATTTCTAGCCAAGCCCAAAATGTGCAGAACATCAAGAAGGGTTTTAACCCTTCCATCTTTGAACATCAACTTGACTTTGTCTTGACAACAATCTTGTAGGTAGAGTTGTCTCCCAAAAAGACCACATCTAATGATATTTTCATTTCACGAGACAACTCATTACAAGGAGTCATATGAAAAGAGCCACCTGAGTCAATCAACCATGCATCATGTGACACATGTGAGCTTGATGCTTCCATGAATAGATCCCTTGAGTCTTCATTTGGCGTATTTATTATTGTAGATTGAGAACCATCAGATGACTTACCTTTTTCAAGATTTTTAGATGTGTAGTCTTCTTAAAATGCCATATTTTATCATAATTCTAGCATTTGTTCTTATCTTTTGTTGTAGTCTTATATTTACCTCTAGATTTTGATTGTTTGGACCTCTCTTTCTCTCTCTTGTGAATGACTTGTCACAATCAAGGCATCATTTATTTGATAATCTTCAATGGATTTCTACCTCATTTCTTATGATAATAAGGTTCCTACTATGTCCTCAATTTTTATTGTCGATGCAGTAGTAGTTATTGTCATAACTGGATTATCCCAAGAGCTAGGCAAATAACAAAATAAATTAATACACTTTTCTTCTTCATCCATTTTAATTTCGACAGAAAATAACTTACCATAGTACTAAAAGCATTCAGATGTTTAGCTACATGGTCACCATCATTCATTCTCAAAGAATATAGCTTATTTCAAAGAAATTGTTTGTTCATTAGAGACTTTGTTTGATACAAAGTCCCTAACTTCTCCCATAGTTCCTTAGATTTTTGCTCTGTTGACACATTTAGCAAAACAAAATATGACAAACACAATCTAATTGAACTCTTCACCTTCCTATTGATCTATTCCCAATATTTTACCTTCACACCCATAGGTTGCACTCTTGATACAACAACACATTGGTCTCTGTGTACCAGAAGATCTTCCATCTTGAGCTTCCACAACTAAAAATTTTGACCATTAAATTTGTTAATTTCTATTCTTTTGCTTCTTGTCATTCTCCTTCACACACAAATTTCTCATTCATGCAATAGTTTATCACAAGTAAATGAAACCCTGACTCTTCAAAAAAAATCATAGCTTTGATACCAAATGAAGGGAAAATGATCGATAAACTAATACAAGAGAACAGTGATGATAAGAATCTTTTTGCTAAGATTGAATAGGAGAAATTGCACACAAAATATTACATAGTACACAAGATTTCACCTGTGAAACCTTACGTGAAAAAAAACCTACTCAGTAACCTCCATTACTATTGTATTAACTTAATTGTCTTGCAATACAATAATATACTTCTTAGTTATATTTTATCCCTACTACATGTGTGAATATATATAAGCACATCAATAGGTAACTACATAAGTAGTCTTATAATACCATGGGTACCAAAACCATGGGCTAAGAATACAACCCATATTGATTCCCAATAAAATTATGGATCGTCACATCACCCATATTATTATTATAGGTAAAAATACCTATAGAATCACCAAAACATGAATTTGTTCAGAAATAAATTATTCGAGACCCCAATTGTCGTCTTTGATTATACAATACCTAAGGGGTGTAACACATGCAAAGTATACAACAAATATCCAACACTAAAGGCATGATAAGTGCAGAGAATTTCAAGGGTGATTCGGTTATCCATGAGCCAAAGATAGATGTGAAGATTCAACATGCGTAGCAGGGTTGTTTGTAGTCGAACTTGTCATGCGATTTTGTACCATGTCAAACTTGTTCTACACATAATAGGATAGATAGAGATGTTTCTACCATGTTGAACCCAGACAGAAGAAACAAAATAGTAGAGGTTAACAAATCCAAGGAAGTTCAAATGCTTGGAATTTCCTCCTTTCAAAGTCTATTATCAATTGGGATCATTGTTTGATCCATTTGCTTAGTTTGTGTATAAATACACCCATAGGTGGTCATATATAGGCATCATAGAGGAGTTGTAGTAGGCAAGAGAAATATATAAAGATGTGTGGAAGTAAGTTGCAAAGCAAGACAAGCTAATATAACATTTTTGATGTGTTGTTAATGTTCTTAGAGGCCTTGAGAAGGCAATGGGATTGTAATATTGTAATGAGAGGGTGTTGAGAAGGCATATAACCCTTACATTTTCTCCACAATGAATCCCTTGTGTCCATATATGTTTTTCTAGGGTGTTTCACTTCTCTACTTGTTTCAATCCATGTGTGATATTACCTTTAATAATTTTAGCACTTCAGCATCACAATTCTAAGGAAACTTGTTATTTTCTTAAGCAAAGTAAGGAAACCATACATAATCCATTAAGGCATTTACATATAAGTGAAGATTTAAGTTGATGAGTTAGCTATGGAATATATATGGTAATTAAAAATCAATCTCAAAAGCAAAAATCAAGACCAAAGTACACAAACAAAAAAAATTACTAGATATTGGGTAAAAGTAGGAAGAGGAAGAAAAACTAATGCAGAAAAAAGAAACATTGATTCACAATAAAAAAATCATCAAGGGAATTGTTGAGAAAGCTTTTGGAATAAACTCTATAGAAGTTTTTCATCTGCACAATTTCTTCAAAAAGCTTTCTCATTAATTTAATGGAAAGTGAAAATCTTATGTCTTTAAAAAATCAACAAAAATCAGAGGGAAGTGAGAGTATTATGGTAGGGTGAAATTCCCTTCTAATAGCTAGAATATAAAGTTTGAATATCAAGGGCCACGATGCCCCTAATAAATTTTTTCTACTAAGGTGACTACAAGAGGAGGAGAATCCAAACAGATGTGGAAACCAAGTATGGAGGGCATGTAAGATAGTGTCTTGCAATGTAAGGAACAATAGAAGGTTTGACCATACTTCATAATCTTAACACATCTTGCAATGTAAGGAAAATAGGAGGTTTGACCATGCTTTGTAATCCTAACACGTATTGTGACATAAGGAATGATATGAGCTTTGACCATGATTCATAATCCTAACAAATTTAAAGGGATCACTCTAAATTTCGGTAAACATTTTTGAAATTTAGTTTTCAAGGATTCCCCTAGAATTTATAGTTTTTAGTATTTAATGTATATGGATAAATGGAAAGCAATGAGAAAAAGAATTGTTAAGTGGAACTGGGAGGAAAACAACACTTCAATAAAACACATGCATTTCACTATTTATTCAAATCTTTTATTATAATACAAATAGAAATTGTAATGATGTCAACTTATCATTACAAAACTATGTCCTACACAATATCAAGCTGTCATACTTAGTGTTATGCATCGCAAAACAAAACTCGGCTTCTCTTGTGAGGTTCAAGCATATCAATATTATTGGTGCAAGGTGGTGTGTTTTAATAGATCCCCAATTTCAAACCAAACCCAAACTTGTTGATACTAGCTTGTCCACTCTTCCATCATTAGGGATGCATGAAGAAGTTGTTCCTGCTATCACTATGACTTTAGCTACTTGCACCTCCTCATCTCACCATGCACAATGAGTATTGTATAATAATGGGCAATCATCCTCACTGGCCTAGCAATGTGGTTCCTCCTCACTTAGCAACAACAATTCAACATAATCAATGCAATCCACAATTAAGACCACACTACCATTGACATCTCATGGGTAATTCGCAAAACTAGCCAAGAACACTTCAGAGACTTGATTTCAAATATCATTGGGGCAATTAACACCACTTTCGTTTGGGCTTTGTAACCTGCTGAAATTGGGCAATTAATGGAGGCCATCTATAGTGGCTTACAAGAGGAGGAACATAAAAACATTCGATAATCAATCTTGGCGAAACCCTGAGACTCTTAATGTCAAATATCATTGGGGCAATTCACACCCCTTTCGTTGGGCTTTGTAGCAATCTCAAATTGCCAATTAATGGAGGTTATGTAGAGTGGCTTACAAGAAGAGGGTCATAAGAATATTCAATAATTAGTCTTGAAAGAAACCAAATGTACTTTTTGAACACTTGCACTTCCATTTATGTCCATCATTTGTTGAGGAGGATGTGCATTGAGTGTTCATGCCAATTGCACCCACTACTAGTGAAGACAGCAATCTAGTTATCATGCAGATGGACTAATAAGGGATCCAAAATGCATTTTTTCTTTGGTTGGCCAATGTTGTGTTGTTTATACACTATTCTTCATTGCATAGTTGGTCTTCATTAACAAGCTTCTCATAACCATCTTAATAAGTCTTTGCTAGTTGTCTCATGTCATTTTAAAATCCCAATTTGTTTGGTTTTTTTAATTAATATATTTACGTATTTCAAAAAAATGTGTTCAATCTTTTTAAAAGGTTGCTTAAAGAGGAGCTGTTTTGATTTTAATCACAATATGATGAATATAACAAACATAGTTGTATCATTGTTTGCTATAGGCAATTCTAAATATCCTTGAAATTATTCAAACCCGACTCAAATCTATCTTAAAAATAAGACATGGTTTGAACATGTGATTCCTACAATTGCAAATTACAATATGCGAAGGTTTGTGAAAACATTTTATTATTCATACCAAACTTGCTACAGCTAAGAAAATCACATTTCGCACTTGCTTTGAAAATGTGATTCTCGATGACTGCAAAATACATTATGTAAATGATTGTGAAAACGTTCATAATGTTTTTATATATTCCTGGGTGAAGTAAGATTCTAACGTCCATCACTCAGACCACTAGGAAAGTACATTTATTACTCAGATTTCATGCAACTCAGTGGTTTTGTGAGAGATAAAGTGTAACACGGATACACCTAGTGTTAGAGAACATTACATCAATGAAGCTGCTCCTTCACAAACACATGCCTTGGTGGGTGTTCCAAACACTAGCACGCATTGGTACCAAGATAGTGGCCATTTGAATTTACAATATATTTCTACTTTGTAGAAGCATATAGATGCTTCAAAATCAATAAGATAAGATAATTCTTTAGTCAGAACTTGTCACTATACAATAACAGGTAGGATAGAGAGGAATCGAAATCCATAAGATGTGATTCTTCCATGTTCAGTTATTGTCTGTATAATAGAGAGATTAACGTTTGTTTAAATTTTTAGTAAACCAAAGAATTTATCACACTGAACAATAGCTATGAGATTCATCAGACACTGAACACTTCAGCCAGAATGTCATCAACCATTACAAATCTACCAGATATTCGAACAAATGACATCTCCCGTATGGTATTTAGGTATTTAGGACCTTCCATGAAGGTTGGCATTTGTTAATATCCACGATATGTGAAGGTCCTTAAATACAAAAGCTACCAAAATTTTATGGTATAATGACCGCAAAATATATAAAGCAGTTGCCAGTGAATGCAGTAGCAAATGCTTACAAATATAAATATCCATACAAGCTGCCAGTGAATGCAGCAGCAAATGTTTACAAATATAAATATCCACACAGGAACATTACAAACTTCTTTATGCACCTTGCCTGCAAAAATTGCCAAAAAGGTCAGATGGTGGGCACTAACAAGAGCACCTTCGAAATCGCTGATACAGAGACTGTTTTACCCCATCTACTTAGCAAAAATCATATATTGAATTTTCTAACTTTTCTAGAAGAACCATAGATTACTTTTGCCAAATGTACTTACCAAAAGTCTACACCGCCATGCTCGGATCACTAATGACTCCTAAGAAATCATCCTTTATTGTTCCAATGCAGAACTGTTCACACGCACAACAGATAAATACTTTAACTTGAGGAGCAACTTAAAAGCAGATCTGCATTAAAATAAAGATTACAAGCAAACCCCATCAGGTCTTAACCCCTATACTAGAAAATTTTAAAATAATAAAACTAATCCCATCCATTTCTTGTCAGTTGCCACAGTCTGAATGCAACTAGAATTTGCCTGGAAATTTGACATATCCATCGCTCAAAGAACTCTGGTACCAGTTCACCTGTCTACAATAGTACATGGACCCACATAACATTCTTATACGTGTATTGATGAGTTTGAATGAGCCTTGAACATTTGGCTAGTGAAGCAGCTAACATTACTTGCCGATCAAGTTGCTTTGAGAAAAGATTTATGGAAGCAAATGGATATGCAGCTATTTCAGTGTAACTTATACTTTAGAAGAAAAAAATATATTTCATCCAGAGCTATGAGAATGGTTGAGTCACACATATTTGTCAACCCCTTTTTTTTGTTGCCATGTAGCAGAGGAGTTGCTAGGAAATATGTTTGTGTTAGATTTGTTGTTGTTATCTAGGATCAAAAACCAAAGAGGCCAAGGGAAATCAATGTTAAAAATATCACGGATAACATGAGATTTACAATATTATAATCACCAAGATATGAGGACCTATGAAATATCCCCTATGGGATCTGCCCTAAAATTCTGAAAATAAATTTCTGAATTCTGCCCTAAATTTCTGCTCTTTAGTTTTCTGCTCAAAACCCCTAATTTCTGATTTTATTTTCTGATTTCAAACATGTAATCACAGCTTACATATATATGCCCAAACATGATAAACAAACATGGCAAAATGATGCTACAAGTTGACATTCATAACAAGCATGAAATCCACCATGAAAAGTACAATATAGGGCATCCAAATGCAACAACCAATTCTGATTTTCTGTAGAAACCCTTCTGCTACAAATCTGAAAGTTCTGATCTGATTTTTACAATGAATCCTAGGGCATAAACATGACAAACAATGCCCATATTGCTGCACTACAAATCGGGCCTATAAAATATGTTTGTACATACCAAATACTTGCAAAATAGAAGGCAAATGATCAACCCTAGCTGGGCGAATCCTCCATGAAGTGTGCCTAGGAATTGCTGCTCCAAATCGCCCTCCAAACAAGTGAAATTGCCCTCAATGATGGGCACTCCAAGTCTGCCCAAGTGTGGTGCTCAAAGTAGGGTAAAACCCTAATGCAACATGCTCCAAAATGCCACCAAAGTGCTGCTCCAAAACTGATCTTCAAATCTGAATATACAACAAAGTTCTTCTCCTCCAAATGTCCCCAGTGAAGCACAATTAGGACTCCATGATGAATCCTCCACAATGATGAGCGAGGGTTTCATCCAACTCACCACATTCGCAAGGGTTTTCGTCCCTGGAATGAAGGCTTAGCAAAATTGCAGCCAAAAAGCATAAAACTCAAGAGAAAATATGATGTGAATGGATGCCAAAAGACTTGCTCAACCTTCTTTTTATAAGTTCAGCTGGAGCTTCTAGATGATTCCAACCCAACACAACATTTCCTCTAGAAGTCTCCAAAATTAAATAAAGTGACTTTATAATATTTATTTATTTCTACTTAAGTCACTTTTAATTAAATTAATTAAAATTTTCTTTTCATTCTTTTTCCAACCTAGGCTCCAAATTCACTTTATTTTATTTCTTTTTCAAGTCCACCTCCTCTCAACATAATAATATTTTATTTTATTTTTGCTTTTCAAGCCTAGGAGTCCCCTTGAGAAATAAACAAAATAATTAATAAAATGATAATATTTTATTAATATTAACCCTCTCAAGTGGGTCGTTCCTTTTGGGGATGGCTCCATAAATTATTATTTAATTATTATAATATTATAAAAATATTTCCCCGAGGTAAATATTCATTTGACATATAAAAAGTCATTTTAAAACGACTTTCCAAAAATAGAAAGTTTTTCCCAACTTGATATTTTCCTTTGCAATTTCATCTCCTTACCAACTGGAATAGCTTATGAAGATGACAAATAAGCTAGTCCACCATATCTCAGTGATCATGCCGAAAATGGGGACATTACAATCTAGAGTCTAGTCAGAGACAGCAGATTCAAAATTCTAACAGCCCCCTGTAGCAGGATACATCACTGTCAATAGCTAAGCATCCCGTGCCTAACTTTGTAGACCATATAAGCAAAGCTAATCACTGTCACTAAATAAGTATCCTGTGCCTAACTTCATAGACCATATAAGCAAGCTAACCACCATACACAGTATGAACATGACAGATAAATACTATGTACATTGTACATACATGAACATGCCATAGGATACCACTAAATGTTAACACATTAAGACATAAAACATTATAGTACATGATGCCTTGACATTACATGATGCAAGGCATGAACACAATATAATATGCATGTGTCCCCTATTACCAGGCGCGAGACAAAATCCAGGGTAATCTTAATATATACCACCATAAGCAGTTGACACCTATACACATTCAAGGATTCAAGCTGCACTGGAGAACGGTCATAGAATAAAATACCAACCATGCCTTATCTTTATATTCTTGATCTGAAATGTGGGTAGCATAATAAATTTGAAATGGCCTATACACAAAGATAGTGATAAACGCAAATACTAGTCCCATCAATGTTTCAAATCAATCACATTAAGACATGCATACAAAGAGCAACCACAACGAGGCTATGTGTTCTGTTGAATGTTTCCCTTCACAGTGAAATTGCATATGCATGCACTTCAAGTTTATCCTAATTGGTAAAATTATCAAATCAAATATAAATTTTCTAAGATTAAAAGAACATTTTGTAGAAATATGAAACTCACACATTGGCATCACATATAATTTAATAAACTACATGAAGGAAACTCCATCCAAGCGACATACACAAATATAAAATTTAGTTCCTAGGGAATTAAAGATGACATGAAAATAGGGAAGGTTTCATTTAACATACAATTTCTGTCGCATCGACACGGGTGCCAACAATTTTCAGCCGCACTTCAGTTCCTCTCTGAATTTTTACCTGCAAGAGGAATAAAGAAAGAAATCTGAAAAGTCATACCAGATAATCAAATGAGCTCCATCTTTATGATTGAATCCACTCCATCTTAAAAATATTATGGAAGATATAATGCACTCCATCTTTATAATCAAATGCACTTCTATCTTATTTCCATCTTGTCACTAAAATTATGGAAATCTTTCTACACACGTTCATGAGAATTTGGTATGTCTAAGAGCATTTTCTCTTTTGAGGCAAAATTGTAACATAGATCAAGTTTCCTATGGAAAGCTGGGGAAGAAAAGGTGTTACAAGCCAAATTATTCAACACACAGCCAACCCTTCCAGGATTAATCGCTTGGAACTGTTTTTCATTTGGAGGCCTCACCTTTCATAAGTTCGGCTAATCAGTTGCTGATTCTAATCATCAGAACACTTGTTTATCTGTAACTCATTTGAGTTTCCTATCAAATTAGAAAATCTATACAATCCTCTGCCAATGGCTGTCATGTCCCCTTTTCAAAATATTTAATCATGGAAATAATTAATAATAGTATTTTAAGTCATCCTAAGTTACTTTATTTCATAACATGGAAAAATGACATTTATTATTATTATCATGTGGTCCAAAACAATAATAATCATTAAGTGGGCCAAAATGTAATGTTTATCTAAAAGTGTTTTAAATACTTTTTAGGGTTGGGACAACTGGAAAAAGGAAAATTATAAAAGAAGAGTTTGGCTCAAAAGGATTATTCATTCATTATTGAAATCAAAAAACCTATTCCAGAGCTTGAGCTTTTCGTTCAACTTCTCCATCTGAGGACAAAAACCTACCAGACGTATAGGATCTGAAGACAAAAACCCTCATTTCCTTTGTGGTGTTCCATCCAGGGATTACAATTGCACTAACAGGTCAAGGTTAATTCCAATTTTCAGTTGGGCTGGACGTAGTTATCAGTTTCCAGAATTTTGTGAGGGTTACAGAGATATTTATTGGGGTTTATTGCTGTTGAGAGACCATCATACCACTGTTGAGAGTGTTGTAACTTGTAACACATTGGGCGTTGCCCAGGTACCTGCTGTACCCTTGTTTGTTGTTGCCATTTAATCTTTGAGCCTGCCGTACCATTTGGAACTGTCATACCAGTTCAGGACTTCAGATCATGGGCCTTTTAAGATAGCTGGGCATTAGTGGGTTGTTTGTGTGGCTGTTGTTTCACCTATTGGCAGATGTGCCGTCATCAATCACAGCTCCTTTACTGTTGTGCACTGCGGTGTGGATTCCCTTTGTATGCTGCCGTTTCAACTCCTGCCACAGACGTACCCTCTGCTATCAGTTGTAAATTATTTACAGCAGATGTCAAACCCTACCATCAGCTACAATGTTGACCAAATGTTCAACACAGCCTTTGTGAGTGCATATGCTGTTGATTAATAACTAAACACTGGGGTTTCATAAATACATGTAAGGTTTTCCCTGTAGTATTATCATTGTTGTTCAGATTGCTTCATTATCAGTATTTGAGTGCATTCAATTCCATAAAATAAAGATTTCAGTAAAGATTTCAATTGAGTTTTCGGTATTGGTGTTGTACATGGGTTGTTTAAGTATTTGTTTGATATCCAGTTTTGAAAAGGAATCACAAAAAAAAAATCAGAGTTTATAAAATACCTGGAAAGGGACATTTCAATGGCAGTGGCATGGAGAAACATTTTCAAGTTTGTTTTGGTGGTCATAGTGAGAATTCGAAGGAAGGGGGGGAAAGAGGAATCAGATTCATAGTCACATTGACAATGAGTAAATAACAAGATAGAAAATATGGCCTTCAAACCTATAAAAAACCCTATTCTTCACTTTGTTGTTATAATCCAAGCTGGTGCTCTTAAAAGTTTAAATGAAAATTGAGAGTCATTGTTTTACATTCTTTATGAGAGTAAGAAGTGAAAAACAAAAAAAGGCCCACCGAGTCTCCATGCACCAATTGCCTAAAGTAAGATCAGTAAAATCTCTTGTTTTCCTTATTTTATTGTTAATTTTAATGCGTTCTTTGAGAATTTTCTATTGGGTTGGTAGGCTTGTTCCCTTGACCAAGAAACACCACCTCATAGGGATCTGGCTGGCTCTGGAAAATGATCCTGAAATGAAAAACAGTTTGCACTGTGTGTCACATGGTAAAAAATGTGCCCGATTGAAAGACCCTTCAAAATCAACCAATACAAAAAAAAAGGTGCAGATCATGATCCAATGCACTCGAACAGAACTGCATAATAAAGCTACAACCATCGTACAACTAGTTGAAACTAACCCACTGGGGTAATAATCGGGTGAGTGAAAGATGTCAGAGTTGAGCTCATTGTCAATTCTCCCAGTGCTTGGTTTCCTGCTTTACAGTGATGATCCCATTAAGTTAATACAATTGAAAGCTTTTACTTCTGAGAATGTCAGCCTAGAGGAATGAACAAGGTAATTCTCATATAATGAAGGCATGCCTACTATTTCAAGCAATGGGCCTACTTACCAATAGATATATAGAATGTTTTAATAGCAATGCACCAGCGGTTGACATCTACTTTATGCACAAAGGTTTAGCTACTTTTGAATGGAAAGCTAGTGATAGCTCTGAAGGATATTAGATGGAAATGCACATTATACGTCCATCACAAAAGGGTTAATACTATAAATCCTTTGCTGTTGCATGCTTGACAATACTATAATGTTTAAAGGAATAGGACACAAAAACAGTAATGGCAGTTTAAGTTGTGAAAGCTTGTAAATCAAACAGGACAATACAACTAATGGGGTAAGTTGCTTGAGATATCAAATGATGCAGTCGACAACTACTGATCATAACTATAGAACTGACTTGGCCATGGACCACTAGACATGACAAACATTTTGATTATACAAATAAGCCTGAAGGAAAACTTTATACACTGCATTTTACCCAAAAAGGAGTGGAATGTCTTGACACAAACAAAGCTTGACTAAGCATTAAAAACATATAAGCAAACGTGTAACCAATATATTTTTGCACAGTTTCCATGTTATGACCAAGTATATCTACGAAAAAAAATTAAAATTTAGTCGAAATGCAAGTGCATTAGTTTATGGATTAGAACCCTTACAGATCCATCAGAAGTGGTATAACTAGGAGTGTCTCCAGATTGGAACTCCATGTCATCTGGTATCAGCTGCAATACAGCAAGATATATGTCAGAGAATGTAGCTTGCACAGTCCTAAAAAAAAAAATAGTCTACATATTTGATATTAGACTATTATTAACTGCAAGAGATAATCATGTTGACAAATGATTAATCAAGGTACTCAGTCATACTACACACTAGAATGAGAGTTCATATCAGAGTATCTTGAATAACATTGCTACTTCCAAATATAAAACACTATTTACATTTAAAATTTATCAGTCTATGCATATAAATCTTACTCGATACCCATTGCTATTCCAATATCTAGAAAAAAAAACTAAAAGGACCAAAGCAAGAAAGACATAAAACCTATCAAAGGAAAATTATGATCAATATATCTACATTTGCATGATCTATCAGATCATTATACCCAACCACAATGTTAAATAGAGATAGAATTTGCCTGCAGAAAATACTTAGTACTTACATGATTAGACACAAAGATCTGGACAGGTCCTGCTTCAGCAAAGAATCCCATCTGTAAAAAATATAAAGTAGTAGTTAATTTCTCGCATAATCTACAATGTCCATGTACATGTGCCTTTATTTACACATAAAAGTCCAAAAAAATGAAACTGAAAAGCCTCAAACCCATCCTATTGTACTCCTTCCAACTTCAAGGAATAAATTTTTAATCAATTAAATGTTCCTAGATAGCTTCAAACTCATCCTTTTGTACTCATAATTACTGCAGAACACTGCAAGATGCCATTACCAACTAAACAATAGCCATAACCTTACTAAAATCAGATATCTCCAACGTGATACAATACTCAGAAAATATTAACAAGCAATGTGTTCTAATGCCCAATCACAACATGAGTCTTGAACAAACTAAAATGTGCTCAAAATTGACTAGAAACAAGCCTGACTACTGGAGACATTGATTAGAGTGGCTGCTATGTTAAGCACCCATACAGTGGGTCTTATTTTAGTTAACTCCTTACTTGAATGGATATTCTCTTTGCCTCAAAAGCAGCTATGGATAATCAAACTATCTACCAAGCATTCGTGTACCATTTCTAGGATTTCTCCACTCTTAGAAGAAGATGCCTCCTTAGTGATCAGTAGCCTTAAAAAACAATTAAGATCTTCTACTGTTAAACATACATCATCATACAACTCCACTAGTTAATGGGGATTCCAGATGCATGATTAAAGCATACTTCACTAGAATTACACTTTAGAAGCCCAATTGTCCTGACTCCTATAACCTTAGAGTCTTAATATTTTGATGTATCCTTGGCTATTTCACAAGTAGATGCTATTTCTTTGATATTCCTTGTGGTAGATACAAGAGAAATAGTTGACATATTAATAAGCCACTGGGAAGCCCCTCGACATTTAAACAACCAAAGAATTCCGGGTTTCTTTGTTTTAAATGGTATCATAACTTTATAATGATGCTATTGGTGTGAATGATGCCCATATTCATGATTAAAAAAAATTGAGGGTTCTCATAAAATGAAGCATGATCCCCTAATTTTTTTGGTTTTATTTCCTTTGTACGCATGTAGGGACTGTAAGGTTGTCTTACTGTTTTCTTACATCTTGTTGTAGCATTCTTTATTTTAATTTTAAGTTAGAACTTTGAAAGAATTGCAGGTCCGAGGTTCAGTCTAACAGGATTGACAGACAGGCAAAGTCCAGGTTCGGATCTATTAAATTGAGATCTACACATACACAGATTTAATTTAAGCCTGATGCGACAAAGTAATATCTCATTTAATCTACCTCATTCTTGTTACAGTATGAGCAATACAATCAAATTATGTATTAAAGAATTAATTCACGGATGATGAAAAGAAGAGCTGAACCTACCTTATTCACCATAGTGACAACAGCTTCTAAAATCTCCCCTTTGAAAGGCCTGAAAATCACACATTGGTATTTGACTGGAAATGTTACAAATCCAGTTCCCTCCCGAATGAGCCCCTTTCCAATGTTCTCAACTCCAGTTATAGCTACAACAAATCCATATCGACCACTGGATATAACAACGTCAAAACAAACCAGATCAGAATTCTCAATAGAAATCTTGTTTCAGGTAACAAGACTGTCAACTGTTTATGGAGTGAGGTCCTAAGACCTATCCTGCCTTAAAAGCCCACTCTAGCCACAATTTCAAAAAATAGCCAATTGATGCAGAGAATGCCCACAAAACTATCGTCACCCACGTACCAAAAGAAAACTTAAAAAAAGGAGGATATAATAGAGAATTGGTACCTGCAGGTTCCTTCCACGTCCTGAATGAGCTTGGAGACTAACTTGTCTCTCAAGTGCGGGCCGAAGTGGCGGGGATGCAGCTGCATGTTCCTATCCAACACTATATGAAAAAACATCTTCCCTTTTCTTCTTCTTGTTCACGCTAGGGTTTAGAGTTTCTGAAACCAAATAAATTCAGGGTTTCTGAAACCAAATAAATATAGGGTTTCTGAAACACAATAAATATAGGGTTTCTGGAGAAAAACAATTTAGGTTCCTATTCACAAATAATATAAGGTTTTCTGGAAACAATTATGCTTATTTTTGGCAGAAGACTTTTGTCTTATTGGAACCATACTCCCAAGTCATGACTAGAAATTGCTCCTGTGATTAGGGTTTTCTGTAAAGTACGCCGGCAAGGATGTGATTTGTTTTGGGTCAATACATAGCTTTCGCAGTGTTCAAGGGGGTTAAATATTACAGTTAGCTGTGACATGCTCAACCAAGGTTCAATCGCTGCTAATATTTCCCATTCTATATGTGTTATAAAATACACCGCAAATTCAAGTCGGTTAACAGTCTGTTTTAGGAAAAAATCAAGAGCAAAAAGTAGACCCAAATGTTTTAACAGTGGCATTTTCCGTGCAGAATACTATAAGTGTTTTCATCTACCGACTAAAACCATTCATTTAACTGAAAGTTAAAGCAAATAGCAAATCAAAACTGCTTACCTGGATATGTAAATGCATACCGAAGACCCCTATTTACGTTGAAAGATTGTTTACAGCGTGAGAATAATGGGGTTGAATTGAAATGAACAAGAAGAAGAAAGAGAGCAAGCAATGAGGCAGCAACTTTCGGCTGAAGATTGTATGTTATTTTCCTGTTCTGTAATTTTTTTTTTAAAGAAGTATTTATTATATAGTTACAGGAGTCGATCTTCGGCATACGGAGGACGTCTGGGTCATCTTCATTTTAGAGACACTGTAATCCTTAGAAAAAATATAGTATAAAAGTAGGAGTGCATAATATTAAATTAAAATAAAACATTTTACTTTATTTTCTAATTATATATATTTTTTGGTTAATATAATGTGAAGCGTTGCAATAGTAAAATTATGTATTAATTTTGTAGTTGATTTTTTTAAATCTAATTAAATTTTAATTTTTGGGGTCATTTTTTATTTTGTAATTTATTATTATTTTTTACTAGACCTGAATAGATGCTTATGGATCCATTTAATTTTAATTTGAAATTAGTTTTCAATGTGTTCACCAATCATATTATCGCATTAAAAAATTTAATAATTTTTTTTCAAAATAAAATAGCAAGTTTTTTAATAGAGTATATAAAATAATTTTATTTGGTGCAAACAAATTGGTTGATTTTTTTCGTTTCATTTGGATCGAGGTTGGACATTCAATATTGTACATGTTCACGTAGTGTGGGTTCCTAGTTTGATGGTTTTGCATTGAATGTTACATTTAATGTCTCTATCTCAGTGGAGGACAAGACCACTGGTGTTGAATTAATGTATGTGACTCGGCGGAGGACAAGACCATCGATGTGAAGAACAAGACTACCATCACCAATGACAAAGGTTCATCGAGTAAAGAGGAGATCAAGAAATTAGTGCATGATGTCGAGAAGTACAAAGTTGAGGATGAGAAGATTAAAAAGAAAGTTGATGCCAAGAATGCCTTGAAGAATTATGCCTATAATATGAGGAATATCGTCCATGATGGCAAGGTCATTGGGAAATTAATAGGTATTACATTCCTCGGAATGCAGGGATTAACCAATAGAAAGAACACATGTTATTAAATATAAAAATAAGATGCTTGAGAATGCGTGCAATCATGCATAATTATATCACCACATAACTCGAGCAAAGTCTATCGGATTTCTCCCACAAACATCCATTATTTTCTGTAAATGAATAATATCCTAAAATTATCCCTATTTCTTTTGAAATATTCTTACCACTACTACTTCCACCACTTCCAAGATCGAGTCTCTCCATAAAATATGCGCTAGAAGCAGATCTAAAATTTTAACATAACTCGAGCAAAGTCTATTGGATTTCTCCCACAAACATCCATTATTTTCTATAAATGAATAATATCCTAAAATTATCCCTATTTCTTTTGAAATATTCTTACCACTACTACTTCCACCACTTCCAAGATCCAGTCGTTTAAAAAATTGTTGGCGGATTCCTTTTTAAAACCCTGTCAATTACATATGGCATAACTATGAATTCAATAGCATCCATGGTAGACTATCACTAAAATATAATAAGTCTGATCATCTCCTCTCAAGAAACAACAAGCATCCCAAGACTCCCATTCAAATGCAAAATTTAGAAGCACCAATAAACCAACCATTGTGGGCTTTAAAACTCTCCAACATATCAATGCCAATCTGAACTCAAATCTTCGATATCTAATTAAACTAAATATTCCACTAGTAATCCTTTATGTAGTTGAAGGTTCAAATCCCCAACACTTCAACGTGATTATGAAAAAAATCACATAACAATAGGGTGTCAAGGCAATACATAAGTTTGAAATCATAAATAATAATCTAGCATAAATAGATTCAAAGAAATAAAATCCGACTATACATCTAAAAATTACTCTTGCCTATATTAGGATTATGTATTCATAGAGATACGACTAAAAGATAAACATAGAATTTTGAAATCAATTGCAGATGCCATTACTTTCTGCTTTCACTTTAAAGTAGAGTGATTCCCTCGAACAATATTGATCTTCAATTAGTTATAGTAGTCAATTAGAGCACATAACACGAAATATGGAGCATGGAGCACATAACACATAGATATGGCTAAAGAAGAAGATTTAAACAACACCCACTCATAAGAAAAATTATAACCATACTTGGCTAACACCTATTCAACTTTCTGCCACATTTTAAAAACCTTCGTCAACTTGTCCCTATTTCTTGTAACATTCAACTGTCTCGTGTCATAATATTAGGTGTTTATTTGTCTTGCTTGTAATTTTTTGTTATTTTATGCAAACACATTGACTCACCTACAGTGTAGGATTAGAAGATTGACGCATAGAGATAGTCACTAAAAAAATTAAATATTAATTTGTTTTTAAGTGAAATTTTATATTAACAACTATATTTCCATCTTCTTGTTTTAAGAAACCCATTTACATAATTATTATTAAAAAATGATACTATATATAATAATATATCATTTTCTATAGTATATAATTAATATTTTACCTAATATAATACAATAATAAAATTATATTATAAAAATATATTATTATGTATATATATGTGTGTGTGTGTATACTATTAGTATAGTATAGTGTATATATACACACATTCAAATTAGCAATTATGTTAAAGGTACAAGTTACGTAAGAAGGGATTCAATTTCATGTTTTGGTCAAGCAGGGTTTCATAAATCGAATTCAAAACCTATGACCGCTTAGTCCATTCTATTGTCCTCCATAAAAAAAACATTACACAAATAAAAAATGTCATTATGAATAAACGTGTAACATGCATCTATAGAAACTACGTACAAATAAACTGAACCAATATTATGTACTCCTAAGATAACAACAATCAAATAGACAGTTACACTATACAATCTATTAAACAAAACTACCATGTCATCATCCATCACTGTCACCAGTGCCCAATTCACCTTAAAATATTTCATCGCTTTCATTTTTTATTTGGCCTTGCCATTCTCCACCACTTCACCATTGTTCAAGCTCACAATGAAAAGGAAATCTATAACTTATAATTGGCTTGCGCTGGAGAGTTTAATTACAAGTTAAATTCAGGTAGTCCCTTCTCACTTATAAAGAGATAAGGGTTAAATTCAATTGAAAGTTTAAATAGGTCCTTTGGGACTAATAAAATGACAAGGGTCCATACCAACGTATAAGTTGTTTGTAAATGAGATTTGTTAGGGGTCACAAAATTTAGTCTATTCCCCTGAGATGATTGTAAGAAACTAAAGGTTATAATAAGACATACAAAGTGGGGCATATTGGATTTGGGGTAGCAAGATATTTACAAAGAAAACCAATAAATTATTATGTCTGTAAGAGGGATTATGGTCTACTAGGTATATAGGTTGTGGCAGACCAAGCTTACAAAACAATGTGGGATTAAGTTTTTTTATGAATGAGGATTTTATATCCATAGGAGTAATTTTGAGATGCAATGAAGAAGTATATTTGGCTTGGGGTATAAAATCATGTATTTAGAGGCATTTGAACAAGATTTTTTTCAATTATGAAGCCAAAAAAGAGGAGAAAGGAAAGCTGAGCACACAAATATACTCATCTTGTAACCAATCATCCATTATATTAGTAGGAGGGCCACTTCTATTGTGACATCATCACCACTAGAATAAGGATTATAGTTTATTGAGTCTATTGGTATCTTCTTCTTCATTTATTTCCTTTCCTTCCCTATAATACATGTCAATCTAAATAGCACAACATGTATAATCTATGCAACCCAAGAGGTGTTATCTACGTAGTCCAATAGGTGTTTACGGTTTGGTGATTGAAATTAGCTTGTTTCTATAGAATTTACCTATTTTTGCATGACTATTATGATTCTCATGGTGTTGTTTGCTTCATTATTGAATGTTCCCTTTGATAGGGGGAAGATCATCCCTATGATAGTGGTGGTGTGTGGGGTGAAAACCTTGATGTTGTCTTTCATATTGGCATAGTTAAGTGTAGTCTGAATGTTGTTCATGATAGAACCAAGATATGGTATGTAATGTGCATTTCCTTTCATTCCCAAAACCTTATTTCCGAATAACAATGTATTTTTTATTGGTGGCAGGATATAAGGGCTTTATGTTGTTACTAACCCACCTATTCCCTCAAATGTAGTTGGAGGCTATAGACTGCAATTCATTGTTTTTGACTCCTACAATTACATCAATTCCAGTATCCTATTTCCCATTGTTCTCTCCATCTATGAGACTCCTACAGGGACTTGGCACTAGTGCCCTTGTTTTGTATTGGAATGAAAAGGTTTTAATTACGTGTAAGATACCGAACGGTCTATGGGACCACTGAGTACATCAATTGTTTCAACCACTTGGATATTTTTGGGAACTGTGGAATCTTTCAGAAGTCTACTCTATTTTTTGACAATTTTACATAACATCTCCCCTGACCCTTTTATTATTTTTTCCTCAAATATTTCTACCATGGAGCCAACTCTTAAAGTTTCCACATACTTGGCTTGTATGTTTGTGTATAAAGGACATTCAAGGATGAAGTGTTCCTCTGTTTTGACCACCCCTATGTTGTAAAAAACACAAACCCTCTCTTCTCATTGTTCCTTAGGAGGCATCCATTTGTTTGTGTCACATTTGAGCCTATGAGAGCTAGTCCTCAATTGAGTAATGAGGATCTTTTTCCTCTATTTAATTTTAGCGCATATATATACTTTTTCACTATGCTCATAAGTTGGGTTTGAAATATAGTGTTGTATTTTTTTGCTTGTTTTCTTACTCCACATTACCATTATAAACTTTTCATTCATATAATTTTTTTGTCTTTGTTTGGTTTGGGCATTTGGTTAAGCTAATATCCCATCTACTCATCCACTTGTGGCTCTGCTTCATGCAATTGTTTCCCCCTATGCAACTTGTCGTCTCTTGGAACCATAGGCCACCTATTGATCTTCATGATTTCTATATTTTTTTGGACATTGTAATGTGAATGTTAAATGGGTCACTTGTGACATTAAAATCATATGAATGTTGGATATATTTATATTTATATCAGTGTATAACTAGACCAAAAAACTAAATGGAAAATGACCACCTTGGCCATTAAATATTAATTATTATTTCTACTATTCTACCACCTTCCAATACTTATCTAGTAAGTAAATAAAATAAACACTTTATCACTAATCAAGCTTGCTTGCAAGCCTAATAAATAGAAACCATACTAGTCGATCCAACTCATAAAGGCTTCTTGGTACAAAATGGACCTAGTGTGAAAATGGAAAAATAAAAGTAACTCATATACTAGAACCTAAAACCCCATAGAGTTTTTTGAGTTTTTTATCATTGGAAAGCCACATGCCTTTCCATGAGAGGGTCCAATTCTTGGATGCCCAACTCATGGCCCAGCTTGCTCATTAAAACCCATTTAACATAGACTCTTATCTTCATTTCTTTCATTATTCTCTTCTTGAATGCTTCTAATTTTCTTGTCGGCATGCTCCTCAATTAGAATATAGCACAACTGCTCTCAAGACATGATAAGGCCTTTATAGATCATAAAAAGATTACCAGCCTTGACTCTTGAAGTTCCCAAATTTTTAGCAGTGGGAAATTGTTTTAGAATAGGGTTTGCTCTAAAATTTGACAAAAATAATTTCCCTTCTACTATGTACACATACAGGTCTTTAATGTAGCATGTCAATTCCTCTCAAAGCCTCAAGTCTCCCTTCCATTAAAACACCCCTCCCATCCACTGGTGCAATAATGTCACCATTAAAACTATGAAGATCCTACTAGCATGTGTAGACACATGATTTTGGTACAAAACCCTTTTCTATAGTGTTTCTTACCCATTTTATCACATTTAGTCCACTTGTGTATATTTAGTTGTTTTTAGGACACTTCTCACCCCACACTACCCTCTCTAACCTTTGAGATTTCTAGATGTCTTCAGCATACACCAAATTTATTTATTTTGCACTTGAGCCAAACTTATATATATATTTATTTACTTTCCACAATTTGGGCATCATGAAATCCATCTTAGGGGGATTCATTGCCCGCCAAACCATCCTATGAGGTTTTATGAGTCCTTCCACCTTGGCCTACATTCTCACACCTTTTATTTCACTTATCACACTTTTTCATTGTCATCCATAACACTTGTCATGTCCTACATATCCTTATATATTCCAAGTCATCATAATTCATTTTTAAAAAAGTTAGAGAACAAGTGTTGAACAACATTCAAGGGTTGAGTAATCCTTCTCCACAATTCAAGAAAAAACCTTAATTGTGTTGGATATTTACTGTATACTTTTCATGACTTACACCCCTTAACTATTGTATACCCCGACTTGGCTAGTGGGGCTCAGGGCATCACCTTAATTGGAGGGTTTAAGGGTTCATATCAGGGTGGGAGTCCTCGAGAAAAAAACTATAGAATGTAGGTGTATTTTGGTGAGCCAATGGGTATTTTTACCTATAGTAGCATATGGGTGGTCTCATGACCCATGGTTTTTTATACCCATAGTATTGTAATATCGCTTGGACATTTTCCAATTTCTGTGCCTACAAGTAATTTCACATTTATTAGGGTAAAGTATAACTTTGAAGTATAGTTATTATATTGTAAATGGTTGAGTTAATGTAATAAGGAATAAGTTGTGCTAGGTATTTTCCCAAGTGAAAATCTTATGTATCATGTGTGTGTGCCATCTATCTTCCTGTTATAGTTTTGATTATGTTAGCATTGCTTCTCTTGTGTTAGTTTATCAGTTCATTTCTCTTCATTTGGTATCAAAGCTAGGTTTTATCTTTATGTGAAGAGTTTCGATTTATTTTACATGCAATAAACTATATCTTGAGTGAGAGCTCTATGCATGAAAATATTTGTGTGAAGGAAAATGATGGGAAGCACAAGGATAAAGATTGATAAATCTAATAGACAAAATTTTCAGTTGTGAAAGCTAAAAAATAGAAGATCTTATTATGGACAAAGATCAATGGGGTGTTGTATGAGAAACATAACCTACATGTATTAAGGTATAAGATTGAGAAAATATTGATCAGAAGGCCATGAGTTCGATCAGATTGTGTTTGTTAGATTCAATTATGTTAAATATATGGACAAATAAAATTACTAAGGATTTATGATAAAAGTTTGGGACTTTATACCAAATAAAGTCTCTAGTTAACAAATTATTTCTCCGAAATAAGTTGTATTCATTGAGAATGAATGGTGGGGACTATGTGGCAAAACATCTCAAAACTTTCAATATTATGGTAAGTCAGTTACTTTCTATTGAATTAAAATAAATGAAGAAGAAAAATGTATTACTCTACTTTGTTCTTTACCTGACTCTCGAGATAGCCTGGTTATGGCAATTAGTAATACTACATCAAAATTAAAAGTTGAGGATGTAGTAGTAGAGTTATTGTCATAAGAAATAAGTCAGAAAGCCATTGAGGATTATCAAATGTAGGATGTATTGTTTGTGATAATTCATTCCCAAGAGAGAAATAAAATGAAGTTAGGGAATAAACAATCAAACTCTAGAGGTAAATCTAAGACTATAGAAAAAAATCAGAGGAAATGTTGGAACTGTGGGAAAACTGGGCATTATAAGAAGTATTGTAAATCTAAAAAGGTTGAAAATGGTAAATCATTTGATGATTCACATTATATATAAACGAATACCTCCACTAAATACTTGGGGGATCTATTCTTGGTAGCTTCAAATACACATGCATGCAATGTTACTTGGTTGATTGACTTTGGTGTCTTATTTCATATGACTCCCCATAGGGATTGGTTCTATAAGTATGAAAAGATCAATGAAGGTGATGTATTTTTAGGATAAAACCCAACATATAATATCATAGTTTGAGGAATAGTCAATTCAAATACAAAAGGGTTGAAACCCTCCCTAATGTTATGCATGTTCCATGCTCGAATATAAATCTAATTTTTGTAAGCAAGCTTAATGATGTGGGTGTGTAAGTGATATTTAATAAGGATAGTTGCAAGATTGTTTGTGGAGCCATGGTATTAACAATGGAAGTCTATACTTGAACGTTATTCAAGCTTGAAGAAAGCACTATAAGTGATCAATGTAATAGCTTTATTATTCATGAGGTTAAAAATGAATTAAATCAAACTCTTACATTTCCTATAGAAAAGACAATGCTTTGACATCAAAAGATGGGATATAATGGAGAGAAAGGCCTTCAAGCACTAAAAAGTAAAGGTATGGCTAAAGGAATTCATGATTATCCTTTAGATTTTGATTTATGTGATCATTATGTATATGGGAAGCAAACTCGAGTAAAGTTTCCCATTAGTTGTAATAGAGGAGATAAGATTTTGCATACAGTACATACAAATGTGTTTGGAGATGCAAAAATTCCACAACTAGGAAAATGTTTGTATTATGCTTCTTTTATATATGAGTACTCAAGATAAACCCACGAATATTGTATCAAGAATAAATATGAGGTTTTTAGTAAGTTTAAGGAGTTTAAGGATCTTCTAAAAAACTAGACAGAAGAAGATTAAGGTATTGAGAAGTGATAATGGTGGAGAGTACTTCTCAAATGCATTTGAGAATTTTTATAATCCATGTGGAATAGTAATACAAAAGACAACACCATAGCATAATAGAGTTTGAAAAATAATGAATAGTATTCTAATGGATAATGCAAAAATTGTACTCAATGGTGTAGGATTAGAAAGAAAATTATAGGAAAAAAGGTCACAGTTACTTTTTACCTAATTAATAGATCACCTAATCAACCCATTTTGATAAAAATCCATAAGAAGCACATTTAATTGTTGACAATTTTTAACTATCGCATAGCTGATTACAAGGTACTCAAACCTATCATGATGCATTCAACCAACAACAAGGCATTCTCATTGCTATTCTAACTGCATTAGAAGGCTCTGGTAAATTCTATCATTTCAGCCTTCATGGCATCATTTCCTAGTCATATATCAATTTCTTTGGCAATGTGGGAGTCTGCTAGACCTGTTGGAAGTGTTTATGACAACTATGTCATACTCTTTTGAGGCATATTCATACATTCACATCTGATGTTGACTTTATTCTTCTTTTGACTGTATTATTATTGTTGAGTTGTGACAAACAAAATAAATAGAAGTGTGTTGAGCCTCAATTTATATTTGTTTCCTGATATTGGTTGCGTGTTGAATACACAGAGTTATCTTGGCTCTGTTCTGGAAAAAAGATCATATGATTACTATTTGATACTACTATGCTTTGCCATTTACCAACAACATGGGATTTACTCAGTGCCTTTTGGTGAGGTGTTTCACTTTATTTAAAGGCTACTATGTAGCAATATATGTGATATTTGTTTATTCTAAAATTAAATGTGTGTGGAGGAGGAGTCATTTTTCTTCCAACTTGGCATATTAACAATCACATGGCATTTTACACACAAGAAAGTTGATTCTCAAATATAAATGATTTTTTACTTCAATCAAAATCATATCATTAGAGAAGAAATTTTTTATTGAAGAATAAAAATTAAATTTATTTTTAATTTTCAAACAAATATATTAAAATTGCAAGTGATTTTTCATTTTATAAAAACAAACATAATTTGAAAAATAATCAAATTGTGCAAAACAAGGAGAAATAATCTTCACCCATTCACTTACTATATCAAGGTGTTAATCTAGAAAGTAAAAAAAAACTAAATATATAGTCAAGTATGACGTTTTCTTGTTAAGTTGGTTCTATTGATAGAGAGAATCCTTTTTACATACTACCTAGGTACCACATACCATTATGCTCTCATGTGCTTTAACATATCTTTCACATACTATCGAGTATATAGAAAGGATGAGTTTTTTCCATGTACCAATGAGTATATAAGAAGGGTGGGTATATATAGAGGTTTGGTACATAGGTTGGTAGTATGTAGAAAAGGGAACCATTTGGAGTGATAAAGAACCAATATTTTGGGGTTTCAAAAAAACAAACTCAAAACAAAAACAATGCATTTAATAAAATCAATTGTGGGAATAACTCTTATCGGGAAAGACACCTAGTTGGAATGGTCTGAGCAAGTGGAACACACACTCATATTCAATGATCTATGGTTTGATATTTGTGATAGAGATGATTAGCCAACACAACCAACAAATGCAAAGGAAGTAACTACCTAGAAGCAAAAGAATGTGAAAGAATTGGCTTGATAAGGGCCTGAATTGACAACAAAGTTTTCCATCATATACAGGGGTGCACAACTCTATGGAAATCATTTTGAAAGTTTAAATAATTGTAAGATTCATGCTCAGAATTAGAATTCATATAGTTACAGTTAAAATTGTTCAATCTTGAATTGAAAAATGGTGATGTGATGAGCCTAGCCTTAGAAATTTGTGCGATCAAGCATGACGTGGATACCACTAGTGTCAAAATTAACATATACATGATTACATTCATAGAGTCCCTTCTTACCACATTTTCAACCTAGTTAGAGTCCTTGCAATATAGTATTCAATTGAAGACTCTAACATTTAATCAATTGGTTGAAAATGGTAGAAAGAGAAAAGGCATTTTGGACAAAAACTGACTCGACAAATGAAAATGTGTGCTATGATAAGCAAAAACATCAATCTTACAAGGTTTAATATTCAAATAAGTCCACGTATTCCAAAAGTGAAGGAAATGATTAAACCAAAAATAAAAACAAGGGACAAGGAGGCAAATGCAACAATAATTGTGGTGAAAAATAAAAACAAAATGATAAGCAACACCTCCACTGTAAATGGTGTGATAGAAAATGAAGCCATGAAACTCACAAATTTAGGACTTCATGGGAGAAAATTGAACCATACCATAAGAAGAAAGAGGAAAAATCAAAGAAACAAACAAAAGAGTCAAATTCGGCCCAATTCACTGGTGAATATGTGTTTTCTAGTTCAGATGAGGTAAACATTGCTTCAGTAAATACCACCTAGTTTGATGCTTGGGTTTTTGATATTGGTTCCACTCAGCATATGAGTTTTTGAAAATAATTATTCAAGTTTAAGGAGCAAATTTTTGGTCCAGTGTATCTGGTAGAACAATTAAGTTTACAACTAGAAGGAAAAGGAATGATTTGTTTTAAGTGTCATGGGCTTATAGACTTCTTGCTAGAAACTGTACTTTACCTTCCTTAGTTGAAATAGAACATGTCATCCTTGGTGATCATCCATCAACATGGTTACTCCATTCTATTGGATAATGGGGATCTCACAATTAAAAGGAAAAGTGACAATGTATTTGTATTGACTGGATTCAAGGAAGGCAAATTGTTGAAACTCAAGGGTGAGCCATCAATCTATAGAAACTTTGCTCATCTTGTTGAAGAGGCTATGTCACCAAACATATTATGGCATGCCACATTTTGGCATAAAAATCATTATTGCATTCATTTATTTCAAAAAAAAATCTGTAGCAATTTTTCCTGCCCTTTTATCAAAAACTAAGAAATGTGAGCCCTACATTTTGGCCAAACATGAAAGAGAACCATTTAAGAAGTCTAAAATAAAAATAGATAGAAAATTGTAGTTAGTTCACTCAGACTTGTTTTTTATTCCAATTCTATTTTGTTGGTGGTCACAAACACTTCATGTTGTTTATTAATCACTATAGTATAATGACTTGGATATGCTTTATCAAATAGAAATATGAAGCATTCGAGACATTCAAAAAAATAGAATAATGATAGAAAATGAAGCCTAAACCCGCATCAGGACATTGAAGACAATGGTGGTGAGTTCACTTCAAAGGCTTTCGAGGCCTATCTCAATGAAAATGGGATCAAACACATCTCATGGTTCTTTGCACTCCCCAACAAAATGGAGTTGTGGGAATAATGAATAAAATTGTGATGAATGTGGTCCATGCAATATTATTCTTCAAAGGGGTAAATCTACATTTTTTGGGTAGAGGCAGCTCAAACAATAATATACCTCTAAAATATATCAACATTATCCACCATTTACATTAAGACTTCATATGAAATATGGCGTGGTCATCTTCTTTCAGTGTGTCATCTTCAAGTTTTTAGATCCACTTGTTACATATTGATTCCAAAAGAGAAGAGAAATAGGCTAGACCATAGGAGTCACAAGTGCATTCACATGGGATATTCTGAATCCTCCAAGGCATACAAACTGTACAATGAAAAGAATAAAAATTTCCTCATTATAAGGGATGTTATCTTTTGTGAATGAACATTGAAAAGTATAGCTAGCATTGATCAACAATTGAGCCGATTGGATAAATATGCAAAGTTTGATGTCTAAAAAGAGAGTAATTTGGATGTTCCAAATAGTGAAGGGGGGACATGCAACTAGGAGTTATTTGAATCAATATTGTCTTCTATCATTAAAAATTAAACTCATTCAGAAGGATAAATGGACACTTCATCAAATATTGAACATATACCTTCAAAACAAAGGTCAAACACTGAAGAGGCTTTAGAACAATAAATTGAGGCACCAACTCCTTGATAAGGGGTAAATAAAAAGATGCCTAAATGGGTTGCTTAGACATTGAAAGATGTCAAAGCTAATACAAGTGGTAAAAACTTGTACTCAAAGTGCCTACACATAAAAACAACAAGCAAATAAGTTCCTTGAAAAAAATCAAGATAGACTAGAAAAATTTACCTTGAATGACACTCTAGAAGAAGAACTCGATGTTGCATTTGATTTAGAACCAATGCATTTCAAACAAGCTAAATAGATTGATGTTTGGTTAACAAACATGAAAGTTGAATATGATGCACTAGTCAAAAATGGAACTTGGAAATTAATGGATCCTCCACTAAAATGCAAACCAATTGGCTACAAGTGGGGTCTTTTCCAACAAATTTAATGCAGATGGCTCGCTTGACAAACATAAAATAAGGCTTGTCACAAAGTGATGTGCTCAAAAGGAAGGAATTGACTATAGTGAAACCTTTGCACCTATAGAAAAATGGACTACCATTTGAACATGTTGGCTTTGGCAATTCACAATAAATGGAAAGTTCACCAAATGGACTCCAAAAACTACATTTCTGAATGGTGATCTCAAGGAAGTAATATACATGACACAACTTGAAGGTTTTGTAGTGAATGACTGTAAGAACCCTCAGATCAGGGACTAAAAAAATGTATCACATTTTTTTTACATATAAATATACCATCCCAGAAGGTTTCTTACTAATCCCATCAAATAGTTTTGTAACATGTTTGTCGTAAACTAACTTTGACAATGAAATAGTTGCTCGATCAACCATACTATTTGTTTTACATCATGGTAACTAAGTATAAGCCAAAATTTCAAATCAAATCCATTCAAATTGTTAAAAGCAAATGACATAATATCTTCATTTTGATCTAATAATCGATCAATAGCTTCATAACATAAATTTGCATTTCATATCTAGCACTTGAAGTAATCATGAGAATAATACGACTATGGATACATATTTTCAAGTACAATGCAATAATATCAAAGCAGGGAAATCTAATAATAACAATTTATAATTGCTTACATCATTAATGCTAAAACATAATTTTAGTCCTTCCATAAGTAATAGAATATTCAATATAATTACACATTGATCATGACATAAAATCTTTAAAAGAAATATTCTAGAGACCTACAATCCATCTTTGTTGATGAAGACTATAAAAGGATCAAATGAGGGAGAACATCATTAAAGGGATTTTCCTCCAACCACAGAGCCTTTCAGATCCCCTACTCTCCTCTCATCCACTAAGAGTAGCCCTTCCCTTCCATGAAGGTGCTAGATACAAATGATCATCAATTAGAGAGAATCCCAAATAATAACAATAGTTTAATATACCACTCCTCACATCAATTAGTCTAACCTACCATTCCACACAATAATTAGTTGACCTATTATTCCACATAGTAACTGGATTGACCTACTATTCCACACAATAACTGGTTGGCCTACTATTCCACACAGTAATTGATTTGACCTATTATTCCACATAGTATCTGGTTTAACTACTATTCCACATAGTAACTAGTATGACCTACTGATAGGTAATTTGACATCCCAAAAGTGTTTAGATAATGACTTTAACAATGACATAATAGAATGGTTAATAAGAGGATGTGATAGTCTAAAATGGTTTATCCTCTAATAATAAGATATTATCTCCCATAGTTAATCTAAGTGATTCATTTATAAGGCAATATCTCATTTCTTGAGATACTTTGATAATCAATCAAGTTAGAGTAAATTCCTACTCAAATCTAAATCCTGATTCCCAAAGTCCCTTCATAATCATAGTCTTAGTTCTTGTTTGATATAGAGTAGAGAGATAGCCAATAAGCATTTGTATCCAAACACATATGTTTCCATATGCAATACACCTCAGTGCAAAAAGTTTTTTTAGTCAAGTTTTATTCAAATCTTCACAACTTAAATGATATATCCATAAAGGATCATAAACTAGTCGGGTGTTTTGAATGAAAAATGATCCATCGACTAATTAAAGGGTTTATTTTTACAAGCTAAAAATATATGTTACAACTTATGAATATGTTAACGAATCTCTTGAGATGATTTACAAGATGAGGGTGTTTAAAACAAAACATGTTAGTCTAGGAGCTTTCCTTAGTCCTAGTCCCAAGGAAAAATATTCCATGTATGACAAGTCTCTTGATGAGGAGACACTTATTATTATATGAGTCATATTTATAGATTCTTAGTTAAGATGATGCAAACATTTCATATTACATTATGAAACATCAATAAACCATATGTTTTCCCTAATGCAAATATTATCTCATCATTAAAACTTTGCAACCTATTGCAACCTTACCACAAGATTCTGTTATTTATTTTACTCATAATTCTTCTTATTCATTATCTTATAAAGGTTTCAATATATTGTCTCCACATAGTCTCCTTAAGACATGTCATTATCACATTTATCAACCTTACTCATTAAGGCTCCAATGTTGCCTATACATCAATGCACTTTCATATTGTCGAGTCTTCATTATCACATTTGTAATTCTCAACCTTATTATCTCATAGTGTAAAGACCCTATTTTAGTCGATGTATTCATATTATTGTCAATAAATTATTAAAGGTATTGCAAATGTCTCATTCATATTAATTAGCACATAAACACATCATATTATTATTTTCATGTTTTTCCATTAATCAAAGCATGACATAATCACTAGCTAGAATTTGAGTGACCCTACTCACCAACACACTTTTTCATTGCTAGTTGTAGGTTATAGTTTTGATTATTTCAACCCCATTACTTATATGTTTGCTATAACATTCACTATATGTTGCATTATCTATATCGTTCAATTACCATTCATATTATCACATTGTTCCTCAGGATTTCCTTTAATCTTATCTATTATATTTCTCATTACTTTCACTTGTATTTACTACTTCTATATCCTTTTCTATTCTCTTTCTTGCTTGTTTCACCGTCTTTCAGGTCGTGCTCTTAGCTCAATAATATTCCACTGCCCATGCGTATAAAATGATCTAATTATTGGTAATGGAGATGACATTATCAAAACATGGACATTCCTTATTTGTTTTGAAGTTGTATGGTCATGTATTTAATAATTCAATTGCTTGACTTTAATGACTTGAGCTTTTTAAAATTACATGAACAATGATTTAGGTATCTCCCTTTAATAACCTTTTTTTCTATCTATTCTAAATCGAACATATAATTTTATTTGGTTATTATAAATCTTCTCGAATAATATATATATATATATATATATATATATATATATATATATATATATATATATCAATTTTATAGAAGAATATCTTATGATATAAATAATATATATATTCCCAAAATAATTTGAAAATGTCTGAGAACTAAAACTACAATAACTTTTTCATTTCTTAATGAAATTTTATGATTCAAAAAGTTCTGGAAAGCTTATACAAAGTTGCATCAAACCAAAAAATTATTTGGTCTAATTTGGTACCGGTTGGGAGCAGCAAATGCATTTTAATTTGGATTCTTTGTGATATGTAAGATGTGATTTTAATTGTTTACAACATATTTCAACCTACATTACAGTTCAAACTCTGCGTCATTCTAATTTGGCTAATTACATGCATATAAAGTTGCACTATATATATATATATATATATATATATATATATATATATTTATATATATATATATTATAAAGTTGCACTATATATATAATTTTAACTTTTACCAATTTTTATCATGTATTCAGGTGGTAATTAGGTACTCACAACCCATAGACAAATCTATTTTGTAATTATAAAGGAAAACTAGACATAATGGTGCTACGATCAAACTTATCAAGTGATTTTTATTCCACACAAAAAATAATAATAAATTAAAATAATTAGAATTTTCTTCTCCTTGAATTATGAGGTGATCTAGCTACCACATGTCCATTGTATGGTCATGCACCTCATTTACCATTATTTCTAGCCATATTCTAATTTATTTCATCTTCCAACACATCCAAAATAAAACTGGACACCAATACCAATTAAACAGAAACATGTTATGTTGATAATGGTCCTTTAGATCCAACTGGAACTTGAACTCCAAAACAGACTTGGGTAACCATTAATCTTCCAGTTGGTTAATTCACAAGTGACCCAACTGCTCCAACTCTCCCTAGTGCTAGATGGGAAGCTATTTATGATATTTTAATAATTCTTTGCTTTCCAAAATCATCAATAAGGTATGTCATTGGTTATCTATGTGGATAAATTTTATATAAGTTAATATAAAATGCAATGTAGCCAACTAAATATTGTAATAGGAGTGTTTAGATTAACAAGGGCACAAAGCACCAAGTCCTTGTGAGAAGCAGAGGTTAAGTTCAAAAAATAACTTATAGCTTTAAATTCAAAATAAAATGTTCAATTGTATTACATCATAACAAGATTTGTATTCAATTTTAAAGCTTGTATGGATCTAATTACCATGCTTTAATTGACGAGCTTGAATTGGTGACTAAATCAAACATATTAAACCTATGCATGGTTAATCTATTGGTACAACATCTACACATTGAGCCAAGGAAACTATGATTAGGAATTTACAACAAACCCTTCATATAACTGGACCATTGCCTAACCAAATTTATCCTACATTTGAATTTGAAAAATCTAAGTGTGTGACTGGAGATTCTGTATTAGATGCTTGGTCTCAATTTGCTCCCATTTTGGATCACTTAGATCTTGAGGTGTGAAGGGCAACTTAGAATATCATAAAATCCATCACGTGTCACAAGTATCATCTTCATAGTTATACTCAAATTCATGTTACGTGATCCTAATGTAATTATACTACAAATCAAACATGGTCAAACAGTTAAATACAAATTAATATATGTATTTACCATTGTCTACTTTATCCAACCTTATATTCTTTTCAAATATGTTATAGGTACTAACTAGAAGCATTGGAATGGTCATCCCATGAATGAGAAATGTATGTAATTAACATAATTTAGGAAGATATTAAGGTTTTAAAAAATTCAAGCCTCCATAGTCCAGAGTGTTAACAGATAAACTTTTAGAAGAATTGCATACACAAATTAAGTCTGATAATAAACCACATTACGTGGTTTGGAACTTAATTCAAAATATAGTTTAAGCAATTTATCTCAAAGGTTGTCTCTTAATAGTTAAGGCCTTTTAGATATTCTCAAAATGTTATTATGATACTCAATTGGCATTCAAAGAATAATAATTTACCATAACAGATGACCAATTATTTCAATTATTGGTACAAAAGAAGACTAATGTGATAAGTCATAGACAAAAAAATCCTTAGTTCTAAACATCACTATCCATGTAATCAATTAAAAATACATACTACGTCTGTTGTTTGAACCCCTTCTGGGAATAAACTCAATATGCCTAATATCGATGCATTGCTTACCTGCCATCATGAATATGAAAATGAATGCTAATTGTCTCTTCTCAAAATCATTTCAATCAATAATTGAAGATAAAACTTTGCATCAAATTTGTTGAATCTGGATTAACCTCCAAGAAACTCTAGATCTAGTTTATGGGCCAATGAGATGAGATATTTTCTTGTTAAATATATCAAACTAAGCTAATTGTCACAGATTGATGTCTTATAATGGATTTATCCCAATCAAAAAACTCATTTAATATGTGAATTATAGTGCTAAATAATTCTACATTGAATAATTCAATTTAATTAACTAAAATATGACTTTTTGTTGAATTGTTAAATACCTTCAAGATTTCACAGGTGGCTACTCGAATTTAATCTATTTGGTTGTACATAATGTGGTTTGTTTTGGGATGGAATCTATGCATTAATGTCGAACCTACTTTGTGTACAATAGAAGAGACATTTCCATGATATATTAGTGTAAAATAAGATAAGCTTCATTGAAGCAGATTGGCAATAATTTTAGGATTGACCCAAAGTACTGTAATTTTTTGTCAAATTTATTAATAGCCGACCTTAATAGAAATATTTAAAAAATAGGATACTTTGGGAACACCATTCAATCAAATTATTAATTGATTTTTAAATTCATTTAACTTTGTATGTGAAATGTCTCTGAATTAAATCAATTTTATTAAGGCACGGGTTGTAAAAAAGCAACTAGTGATTTATCCTGAGAGTTACTGAAAAAGCACTATATGAACTTGATCCAAGTTAAACTTAATCCAAGTTAAACTTAATCCAAGTTAAACTTCAATCTAGCAGATCCTTTGTGATTACTTATTTAATGCAAAGTGAATGCAAAAAATATCCTATAGTATGTTTTCTAGTGGTAAAATATAATTATATTATATTATATCAAAAAAGATATTCAAGATACAACCGGTGTTCAAAGGTTTTTCCTTTCCAACATTGCTTGGCAAGAGGGAATAAATGTAAAAAATGACCAACTAATAAATTTGGAAACTCATGTTACTAAACATGTCTACAAGGTTGTTAGTGTTTCAATGGCCAAAAATTAAATAGATGCACCTATTAACTATTAACAAGCCTATACCTAAAGGATAAATCATATGTTCCTATCAGAGAGAATAATATCTAGACCCTCTTTGGGGTAAGGATGGTTGTAGTCTTTAATACCTTCTTGTACTTTTTGAATCTTTTCAATATAGAATCTAAAGTAAGGAACATGGCAGCATTTTTTCTTTAAGATGTATTCAAAGATGGCTTAATTGACTTCTCTATACTACATATCTCTCTACAAAGTAAGAAATGAATGTAACAAGTCCTACCATAATTTAATCTAGACTAAAATGGAATATGATAGGTACTATATGTAGAGTTGTATGATTGCATTTTATAATACCAAGATTGTCATTTTATTCAAGCATTACAAGTACGAAGTTCTGTTAATATGGATGATGGTTTTGATCTTAATAAAGCTAGAACACTCTTTATGAGATACTCTAGAATGCTATTGGATGATTTTTATCTTGGATATCATGTTCTCTTTCAATTATATAAGATTATTTCAAAATGACATTGTTCCAACTTGAGGTGGTATATTCACCTTCATAAGGACAATCTTATTCTCATTATAATACAATAGCAAAGAAAAAATACAATCTTTGATGATGCTAACAAAGTATAGATGCTTGGGTTCAATTATTCTGAATCAATATGATTATAACATTAATTCTAGCTTGGAGTAGTTTATTGAAATACATTCCCTTTACTTCTGAAGCATGCAAGTTATTACTCAATTATTACTATATTTCCTTCAAATACATCAATGATGGGGATATGTAATCTGATCTAATGCATAGGCAGGTATGCTTTCTTATGAAAAGTGTTCTTGTTTGCATTGAAGTTGACTAAGTGGTGTTGCCCCCTGATGTGCTCATTCTACCCTTATTATTTTAATCTGTGTGAGGAAAGGATCAATAGAGCAATTAGATTAGGGATATAAATAGCTTGCATTTTTTTTAAACTCCATTGCATAGCTTAATGTGACAAGGCATTCTGCCTTAATCTTCACCTTAAATATAAGTACCCCTATGTTTTAAAAATCCATATACATGCATCTTGACCAATCGGGAATAGGTGTGAGAATAGGATAATATGTGGTTACTTGCTCCTTAATGCTAAGTTAATGACTCTAATCCATATGAATCATGGGTATACCGAAGTACTGTAAGTAAAGAGGAAATAGAGCCACTAGAGTCACAACACCTATCTCATGAGAAATACACAAATAAAGCTATCAAAATCTCCTATCTTCAAACATAACATTTGACTATGTATTTTTTTCAAGTTTCAAGTTTTAAAAACATAGATAACATTTGAGTGTGTATTTTTTTGAAGTTTTAAGTTTTGTATATAAAATCAAAACAATGAATCAATGCTTTACAAATCATGGACATCTTTAAGGTCATATATAAATAAATTGCTTACAATATCTCACAATTTCACAAAAATGATATAGTGTGCACAACTTTGACATTCTCATATGAACCATATAATAACAAAAAATTGTAGATGGTGAAAAAAATTAGATATGTTCAAAAATTTTAGTTGGAAGTACACAGTTATAAATCCCAATTCATTACAATTACAAGTTATGACAATCTTTAGCCATACATGAATAAAATTACCTTTCTTCCCACAAAATGTTAAGGAAAAACAAGGTCCTCGTACATGCAATTATTTACTATAAGATATCCTATATATACTACATGGTGATTAATCCTTCTATTACAAGTTGAGCTACTGAAGGTTGGCATTGAATAATTTGTGCATCCACAATAACAAAGTTCCCCTTTGTCGGCCTGGTCTGGGTTGTGGCTCTATATTTCAGTGTAAATTTCAATTTTTGAAGGGTGAAATATGTAATTATGTAGGAAAATAGACTCAAAAGTATTTGTAGTTAACTTCCCACCAAACATGATGACACCTTTCTGCTACTACCACCCATGAGCTATAATTGACAATATTAAAATAGTGTCATTAACCATGCTTGACAAGTTATCATGACAGTGCCAATTTTGACAGCCTAGGTACTTTGGTTTATGAGGAGCCAAGAATAACATCTTAAATTGTTTAACCAATGAACATAGATAAAATAATATTATTCTATATATTGGTTAAAAGGCCTACAATTTACCTATGTAAAAGTTTTACACATTTCTTAACATACAAATCAATACTATTTGATTGGCCAGCAAAGAGAAGTTTAATTGTATGTTAGAGGAGAATGAAGACTAAAGAGTACGTTCAAGACTAATAACAGAGGTATAGCACATATGTCTACAATTCCTATGCAGCCTAGGAATGGACATAAACTCAGCCAAATGAATTACACAATTCTAAGTAGGATGTAGTCTATAAATGGATAACGCTTAGACAAACCATTGGAACACTAGATAAGGACATGGAATAGGAAGAAGTTAGTGTTTAACAACTAAGGAACTATTACACTCATCCATTAATGTTTAAACACAAATAAACCATCCAATGGAAAATTAAATCACAACTTCTAAAAAGAATTCCATTAATGTCAAACAAATCCAACCTGTAAATTACTTCTGGGTTGTTGATTTTCTAGAGAAAGGTGTCCTATCTTGGCTATAGGTTATTATTTCTCCCTTGGAATTGATTTTTCCTCCTCTTTCAGAAGCAAATCATTCTCCTTCTTTACAATTTTAAATAGTCTAAGTCTCTTCTTCTCTTTTCTCTATGCACGACACATTCCTCTTCCGTAGAAATGCATCCTCCTCCTTTAACTCTTCATTCCCCAACTTCTCCCATCAAAATTTCTTACTCCTCCTAACCAAGCCATAATTTACTCAAGTAAACACCCTCCATTTATGAAATGGAGGACTGGAATCAAAAATAATAATTGCCTTCCACCTATAAAAGGACAATTATAGAGGTTGGTTAAAGTCATTTAAAGTTTGGCAGAGTTTTATTTAACCACACCATTATTTGGTTGAAAAAGGCACAACTTAAATGGTTAAGATCTCCATCCAACCACCCCATTATTCTTAGATAGACTGGTCATATTATTTTAATAATTTCCCCATTATTGGTAGTTGGAGGATTAATCAATTTTCTCTAACCCACATTATTGTTCCCATGAAAACATCCTTTGATTAGATGAGTGGGGGACACTTTCCCCACCCCTTATGGGCTTATCCATTTTTGTCTCCCATGAAGCATGTTTGATTGGATGAGTTTGATTGGGGAAACACATTTCCTAACCACCCCATGAAGCAACTTATTAAGTATATTTTTAACCATAAAAATATATATGAAAATAATTTAAAGATTTAATTACCTATAAATGTCTTTTAATTTGTACGGTTCCATTCCAAGATACGATGATTGTGTCTAAAGTGGGTCAAGTTGGTCCCCTTTGCTTACACATTTTATATATAGAGAACATGAGGATGATGTTAAAAGAGTAGTGATTACTCAAGGAGCTCATATAGATGTGATGTCACAAATATAAGTGGTTACTTACCCATGGCAAAACCTTATGTTGAACTTTATTAGGTTTTTGAACAAACTGGTCAAAATATGAAAGGTGATAATGTCTAGCAATCATATTTATGCTTCAAAAAAATTCATTTAATCACTAGCCATATGACTTACTATAAAAAAGGGCTTGTCACACAAGATAAAATCAAAATACTATAACTATTGTTGATAACCACATACAACAAGCATCACATGTATGTTACATATAGAAAATAAGGACCCAGGATATCTTATCCTAATGTTAAAATTGCTAAAACCTATGGTAAATGCATCATATCTAACTATGAAATCCAAAAGATGAAAGAAAAACCAAGTAAACCAAGGATTCATCAAACTAGATGACCATGCTTATGCAAAGACAAGTGAAAGTATAGGTATTTCTATCAACATTACATGTTATTCTTACAAGATTCTCTCTCTGTTGCCCATAGTCCATATCTATCTCCTTCTATCTGATGATGTTCTCCCTCGTGCCAAGGGTTGTACCTAAATAATAGACAAGTGAACACATGATAGTTATCCAAGTCATGATATTAAAATCATATAATAATAAAATCATTAACAATTATTCTATATAATTGTATAACAATGCGTGATAACAATAATGAACTAAAACATATGAATCATATCAATAGATCAATCCTTGATCACATCAAAACTAAACATTATTAGTTATATTTTGTGGTTTTTATCATCGACATGTACTCTAAATCTTGGCACAATAAAATAGGATGTTACAATGGCCAAGAGCACAAGGTTTGAAAACTTGAAAAATCATTGTATGGTTTGAAACAAGCCCCTCAATCATGGTACAAAAAACTAGATGAACACCTCATGAACATGAAATTTAAATGTTTTGAGTTTGAAGACGAAACTCTTTTTGTCAGAATAGTTGACAAAACAAATGTATTTTTGGTGGTGTATGTTGATGATCTGCTCATCACATGGAACAATGAAATATACACTGCAAAGTTTAAATTAGAGTTGATGAAAAGCTTTGAAATGACTGGTTTGGGTTATCTTCATTACTATCTGCACCAAAGTATATATTCATCACTTAGCTGAAGTACATTGGTGACATTTTTAACAAGTTCAGAATGGAAGATTGTAAGCCTCTCAATACACCCATGGAATAAAATATTAAATTGACCACAAAATATACCACATATTTTTTTGATGCTACTAAATACAAATAACTCATTGGAAATCTGATCTATATGACAACTAGACCAAATATCCCTTTCTTTGTTAGTGTTATTTCTCAATTCATATAACAACATAGATAAATCCATTTAGTAGCAACAAAGAGAGTCCTTAATTATCTCAAAGGTATACAAAATTTTGGGCTCAAAAATTCTAGGGTAGTAAACTTTAAACTTATTATATATTCAGATTTTGGCTATGTTGGTGATTTTGAAAATAACAAATCCACTTCAGGTTTTTTGATGAAACTGGGAACATCAATGATCAACTAGAAATCTAAGAATAAATTAGTGACAAAAATTTCTTTAAAAGACATAAAATATATGTCTGCTTTAGAGGCAACCAAAGAGATTTTATGGCTCAAAAGGGTCCTTTCATATTTGTAGAAACAATAGGCTTTGTCAACACCTCTCATGGTTGACAACACTTATGCAATTCAAATGGAAAATATTATAGTCTTTCATGATTGAAATAATCATATCAATACCAAATTTCATTTGATTC
This sequence comes from Torreya grandis, assembly GCA_037957365.1. Classification (NCBI taxonomy): domain Eukaryota; kingdom Viridiplantae; phylum Streptophyta; class Pinopsida; order Cupressales; family Taxaceae; genus Torreya; species Torreya grandis. The sequence continues at coordinate 1,438,716 of JARHVA010000262.1, read as the reverse complement.
GACACTATTTGAAAGATAGCAGTGCCAAGTTTCAACATTGCCCTACAATAGAGCCACCAACAGACACCCTGACAAAAGCTCTTGGACAAGAAAATTTTGAAAAGTTAAAAGGAATGTTGGGTCTCATAATGACCCTTGTAAATTGAGGGATGTAACAATATTGTACATATTTGTCATTAATCCTAGGTGTCATAGAATTAATGACAAATATGTATAATATTGTTACATTGGCAAGGAACCCTCTCTCAAACATCTTATTATATTTGTTTAGGATTTTTATATGCATATTAAAAAGAAAAAATAAATAAGATCAATTATAAATCAACTAAGTGTATCTTTATTCGATAGAGTAATGTGCAAAAGAATAGAAACTTTGGAACACATAAATAAAGAATACTATTCATAATCATAGTGTAATCTTTAGATAAGTTATATGGGTTCCAAAACATGAAGGACAATAAAGGAAGAACCTAAAAAGGTGTATGTTGAATTAGAAGAGGGAGAATATGCATATGAACATGAAGTAACTAAAGAAGATGAACTAAAAAATTTGTATGAGAAATATTCAAATGAAGAAGAGGATGGTGAACCGAAAGAGGGATAATCTCAAAATCCAGTCTCGAGAATATCAGATCTAACTAGAAGAATACCACAAAGGTATATTCAACCTAATTTTTGTTATGGATTTATCTTATTAGTTTTGTCAATTATTGATGAAGGATTCAAGACTGTGAAGGAGGCACTTGATTCAAATGAAAATAACTCCTAGAAAGGCCATAGAGGAAGAAATGGAGTCCTTGGATAAAAATAAGATACAAAACATGGTAAAATTGCTTCTTGGTGACATATTTGTTTCTTGCAAATGGGTGCTCAAGAATAAGTGCAATGTATAAAGAAATATTGATAAGTATATATCCCACTTAGTAGCAAAGGGATTTTCTCATGTAGAGTGATTTTTTTTGTGAGATTTTTTCTCTTTTTGCTAAGCTAGCTTCAATTAGATTTCTTTTGGCTATTATTGTTGCTTCCAATCTTAAAATAGAACAAATGGATATAAAGACAACATTTTTGCATGGGAAACTTGAGGAAGAAATCTATATGGTGAAACTAGAAGTTTCAAGGTGAAAGGAAATGAGGATTTTATGTGTGGGTTGAACAGGTTTATTTATGGCCTAATGCAATCACCAATGATGTGGAATCAAAATTTAAATAGGTATGTCTTGGAACTTGAGCTTGTACGAAGCAAATTTGATCCCTATGTGTATTTCAAAAAGGAATGTGATAAAATTTTTATCATAGTTTTTTATGTAAATGACATGTTTTTAATTGGAAATAATAAGAAAATGATCAAGCGAGTTGAATCTCACCTATCATCTCAGCTTAATAGGAAGGATTTAACTACTACAAAGTTCATTTTAGGCATGGAAATTAAAAGGGATTGGCCAAACAATAAATTATAGTTGAATCAAAATAAATAAATTTAGATTAAATTGTAGATGTTGTGGGATCCTTCAAACCCTCTTGGTGATACAGATGTGGGATCTATCAAACCCTCTTATTGTTTGAGTCTAGTATGGCTATGGGAGGAATCAAACCCTCATGTTGTGATCTAGTATGGTTGTGGGACCCATCAAACCCTCTTGTTGTGATTTGGTATGATTGTGGGATATTTCAAACCCTCTTGGTTATATGTCTATTGTATAAAATCCTCTCTTGGTTATGGGACCAATAATCAGAAGCCCACACTTGTCTAGTTCATAGCTCTAGATTTAAAAGTATTTACCCTAATCAATTTTTTTTTTGCAAAGGTATAGAATTAAGGATGTAGACATGTAAGTATTCACTTTATTGTTAGTTAAAAACTATACGTTGAATATGTCCCTAAACACTAGAGGTAATTAATGACATGTCTCAAGTTCTTTATGTAAGTGTTGTTGGTAGCTGTATACACCTAAATTTGGTAAACGGCCCTTATTTTTAGTGTGTTATCCCTGATTTACCTTATATGGAAAACTTGTCTATTTTAACCTATTTCTAGGATAATCTCAACTCCACATAGGCACACACTTGGTCCATTGAGCCTAAAAACACCTCAACACTTATTAAAAAGGTATCTATTAACACTTTTGGGTTATTATCACCTAATAACCAACCTTGACTCAAGAATATGGCCTGAATCTTATCTAAGATAAACCCATGGACCACATGGCTTTATCAATAAAAAGCATACACACTATACAATTTTGTCATCTTTAGCTTTGTGGGTCCATTTTCACTTTTTCATTGATCACATGCCTTTAACTTTGCCTTTCTATATTTATATAGTCAGCCAACATGCATAGGTTATCCTAGATTAACATATATATATATATATATATATATATATATATATATATAAAAGTCTTATCAAGCCATTTCATAAGCTAAAAGTATGAGATGGACATAAGAGAGCTACACATATCATACACCAAATCTAACATTAAAGGTTAATCTTAGAGCCAAGCTTCAAATATTTCATGCTTATGACATTATCATTCCATTTTAATCTTTCTTCATTTCCCTTGTTCCAAATGAGGGTATTAGACTGCATGTAATTGCATCATCATTTCTAGGGAAGAGGAAGTTAAAACCCCTCACTCAACCTATTCCATCCACATACTCACATAACTAAGTGAAGGTTGGATTCCATGTGTGTGGGATAAATAGTTTATAGTATTGCCTTGGTGTTGGGCGACTCCATTATTTTTGTTTATTTTTAGAGTGTCAAACTAGGTCAAGGAGGAGATTCTTATATTCAACACATTTTCCCTAATAGATTGAGAAAGAAAAGGTATCAACATAACATGAAGGTGACAACACACAGGTGACAAAAAGTTCAATTTTTGAAAGTAACAAGCTAGATGCAATACTAATAGAACTATCCCGACCAGGGCTATACATGATCCACTCACACAATGCATGAGTTTATCCAGGAGTACAATAAATTTTATATATTTCAAAAGTAAGTTGCTTATAGTTAGTATAATTAGTCTACAGTCTCATATTTCCATAATAATGATTAGGTGTTATTATTCCTTAACCCTTTATCATTTACATTTCTTAGTCTAGTTTCATTATGGCACTTGGACTTGTTTCTCATTGTAGCCTATTATATAAATATGAATTTTTTACTTTTATTCATATTGTTTTAACATTTTTTGGATTTAGTTATCTAAATAGGCTAAACTATTGAAATTTATTGCATAAAATATATCATTCCAAATACAAATCTAAATTGCTCAATAGAGATTAATTGCATTTACTAAATATAGAAATGAGTAAAGGAGAAGGCACTTAGCTATTATTTTGTTCTATTTTTCTCCCTACCTATGAAAAATTATTTGAAATGTTCTAAAATGACTTTGTGGCTATTCAACTTAGGAGATTAACTGTCAAAATTTGTGAGGATGTTGCTAGAAATTGCTCAAACACCATAACTACAGAATCCATCCCTGATTTGCCAGAACTATCGATGTGTAATTTGCTAGCATGTTTAACCATAAATCATTATGCCTACCTACCAAGTTGATTTCTCATTATTTATTGGTCCTCAAACCTTTGCACAAATTCTAATTTAATCTTCTTTTGCCTTGAAACCCTATCTCCACTTTTGATACCTAATTGCCCTGAAAAGGTGGGGTAAAAGATGGGTTGGATAACCCCAACATCTCTTTGCTGAGTAGTTGAGTATTGCCTATGTTCCAATATTTGAAGAGGGATTAAACTACATGTACTTATCCCACCTATGTGTATGTGTGTTCAATAGTGTTCTACTATAATGTAATCTAGTTCTCTAGATTTTGACACTTGAAACCATGAAAATTTGACCTTTCATTTTATATTAATCCTTAGATTTTAGATTATTAATTTAACGGTTTTCACATTTGGATCTTTTTAGTTAGTACCAATTTGCTTTGGATAATATCGGACATAGAGTGTGATGATAATTTGCTTAGGATAATAGACCATTATGGCACATATTAAGAAGATCCTAAGTGTAAATTATAAATTTTTCAGTTGGCCAAGTTGATAGATAGATAAATAAATAAGAATTTAAGAGACAAAAATGTACTCAAAAGTCATGTATGTCAAAGATATGTCAAAATTGATGTTGCCAAGTGTTTGAAACCAAATTTAATGTTGAAAAGTGTCCCAAATATCCAACTTGCTCCATACAAAACCTACAAGGAAACATATAGAAATCAATGCCCACTCATGATTAAAAAAAATTGAAATTATCTAGATTGTTAAATTATTTGAAATTTAAAATTCAAAGAATGAATACACTTGTGGGTATACCAAGATGCTCTTTGTGAAGTTAAATTAACTAATTCTATATGGTGATTATGCCATAAGAAGATACCACTATGATAACCACTGGTTGAGGAGTACAAATGCTTCAACCCCCATTAGATAATGAGAAGTGCTAAAAGTTGAGCAATGCAGAACCTCAACCATAACACTCAAAATATCATCATAACTCTTTTGGTATAACTCCATATTAGGTTCATATGTAAAATTTGGAACATCAAAATAATTTCGTATGCAAAATTGAAACTATTAATCAACTATTGTAGATGAATTTTAGATTCAAATTTTTTTATGTGGTACCATTGATCCCCATAAATATAAATAGAAAAGTGTTTACTTAAACGACATTAATTCCACTCAATTAATCTATATGTATCTCAATGTGATATAGAATGCCATAATATGTATGTCATTATATTCAATGTGACCAATATGATAGCCTACTTAATTTGATACATGTGTAAACACTAAAACATGGTATTAGACAATTGACAATGCCAATCTTAACCTATCTTTACCTTACATGATGTGTGTACATATATGGTTCCTCTATACCCTTCTCTCTTATCCACTTGCCTTATTTGGGCATGACCTTCCCAATCTACTATCAATCACATATTAGAATGCCCTAGTTTATGTATAATTTACTTATTATCTTATTAAGATTGTCTCATGATCATTAGATCATTATTCTTATCTTTTTAAATAGCCTCCAATCATAATCAAACGAATCTAGATATTCAAAACTATCCACCTTTTCCAAAATTGTCAACACACTAAGTGTAGACAATTCATTTTCACCACTTTTATGTTTAAGTTGTAATCGAAATGACTTTCTGCAATCACATGTAACATTAACTGGAAATCACAAATTGATCTAATTTACCTGTATAACTATCGATTTAACCCAAATTTGTAGTAATGCATTCCTAATTAGGGTAGTGCACCATAACATCAAAATAATTTTAACAATTGCACCCTAAGTGAATGACCATTTACAAGTATTATTATGGAGTAATGAAATAAACATTTAATTGGACAAATGAACATTGCAAATACACCATTATTCTAATTATCAATTAATCACCTTGATTAATTAACCTAAACATCCTCTAATCCAAAATTCCATGTCTTTTTGGAAACTTCTATTTTCTAAAATAAAAAAGCCTTTTATTGCCTCACCTTGGTGACATCACATGGGAAAGTCAATGGGAAAGGAGAGGAGTGCAAGTAAGCTCATGATTGCACTTACACCCCTCTTACACACTCTGAAAAGGGCTCATGATTGCAATTTTATTCCAAACCTCTTCCTCACTACAAAATTACCTTAAATGGACCCTCTTACATTTCCAACATCTAACATTGATGAGGGTGAGGACTCATTATTAACCATCCTTATGAAGATCAATATGGATGGTCCTCATTAATTCAACAAGTCCATTATAGATAAGATTTTTGGACTTAGACTTGCTCTGCCAAAATACATAAGGAGCTTCATTATTCTCATGCATATTCTCAAGCCAAAATAAATGTAGACAAGGGCAGATATTACCCACATGTGGAGTTGACATTATCAAAGACATCTAGTTTTATAAGCCAAGCACATACCTCTTCAAACAAACTAACAAGTGGTGTATTTCAAGGAAGGTATAAACTTTGTGTTTTGTCTTCTATTTGGTTCTTCATTTGATAGTCTTGCTCAAACCTAATAGATAGGCTTAGGTTGTTAGTCTCAGGCAATTATTTTGATTTACTTGCACTAACAATGAACTGACCCCTTGTAGATTCTTATTATACATAATGACATGCTTGGTGGGACCCTAAACACCCTGCAAACTCTTATATACCCTCTATAATTCTTCTAGTTTCAAGAATTAACCTAGTAATTAGCTTAATTCACCTTATTTTCCTCAAAAATTTGCAAAAGTTTGTCCTGGGTGGAATCAATAGTTTTGGCCTATGTTTTAGCAGTTTCATCCTTGAAATTGGAAAAAATGTCTTACAAAATTGTGATTTCATCTCTGTTTTCTATTTTATTATGTTTTTTAGGTCGTTTTAATCAATGAAAACATCCTTCATATTAGTGAAAATGCACTAAGAATCAATGAAAATGTCCACAAAATAAGCAAAAATACCCTATGTATATTTTATATTTTTCTTGATTTTTTATGAAAATGTCATTGAAATCAGTGAAAATCCATAATTAGCAAAAACACCAAAGTCTTTGTTTTTTGCTGTTTTCCATAAATCGGCAAAAATGCCAAAAATGATGTGAACATTTGCATTTTGATGAAAATGCCCTGTGTTAAAAATTCTAAGTCTTAAGCAATCACCTTGATAATTTTTTACACTTGCCCAAGTCCACTTTACAAACTTATAACCCCTTTATTTTAGGTATTTGGCCAAACAAGTGGATTTAATTTTCAAAACAAAGCATTTTTCTTTCTTACAAACCTTTCAATTTGGGCTTAAATGTTGCATGGTGGAGTTTGATCTTATTATAATTCCCAGTTCCTAATAGGGGTGTAGGGGGGTAGCCCCCCCCCCCCCCCCCCCCCCCCCCGCCCCCCCCCCCCCCCCCCACTATGGTCACCATGGGGTTCTAAAATGCATTGTAAAATATTGTAATTTCATAGAAAATATGGACCGTTCACTATTATGTTATAGATCTAATGGTAGAAATTTTGTTGGTGCATTTTTGCCCTAATATGTAACCCTCCTTTGATATGAGGGCATTGTAATCATGGCGATGCTTTGTGTGTGAGTGAAGAGGATATTGCAGTGGATGTATTTTAGGTTTATATCTTCATTTATTGCATTGAATAAGAGAATAACTGGTTATTTTTGTGTGGACATAGTCGATATTAGGTGAACCACATTAAATATGTGTCTCTCTTGTATTGTGTTTTTTGCATTTTATTTTTATCTTTATTTTATTAATATTACTCTACATTTTATATTCCTAACAACTAGTATTAGAGCCAAATATTTATTTGGTAGATAAACTTGCAAGAAAAGAAGGTCCTTGGTTCGAGTGGGAGTAATGGTAGAAGAAGGCAAGTTTAAGGTCAAGAAGTTCAACGGCCAAAACTACCAGCTATGGAAGATGCAAATGGAGGACTATCTATGTCATAAGGATCTTTTCCTACCATTGGGTAGAATAACAAAGAAGCCAATGACTATAAAGGATCAATAATGGGAGGTTCTTGACAGAAAGGCACCATGAACTATGACTGTGCCTAACAATGTCAGTGGCCTTTAATATTTCAAAAGAAAAGACAATAAAGGATGTGATAAAGGCATTGGATAGAGTATATGAAAAACCCTCAACCTCTAATAATGTATTTATTATGAAGAATTTATTTAATATGGAGATGTTAGAATATGGGTCTTTTGCTGATCATTTAAATGAATTTAACATGGTCACAAATCAGTTAAGCTCTGTAGGAGTAAACTTTAATGATGAGGTTAGGGATATTTTGATTCTGTGCTCATTTCCAGAAAGCTTTAATGACTTGGTCATGGCTGTGAGTAATTATCCTTGGGTTAACAAATCACTTTTGATTAAAGTGATATATCACCATTAGGTTCATCACATAACAATCCCCTTTACATTGAATTAATCATTGCTTGACATAAGGTTAAAAGGGTACTCATAGACAATGGCTCAAGTTTGAACATTATTACACTCAAATTAGTTAGGCACCTATGATATTCAATAGAAAATGTGTATTTTGACACTATCACAATAAAAGGCTATGACAATATAGAACTAGAATCAATTGGCACCATCTATTTGCCCATCATTGTTGGGCATGTCACCCATAACACTCTTTTTCATGTCATTAACTTGAAACTATCATATAATATTCTCCTTAAACATCCATGAATCCATGATATATGCATAGTTCTATCCACCTTACATAAATGCCTCAAATTTCCACATTTTGGCATGGAGTTTACCATTCTTGGAGATTTACAACCTTACCAGTATTGAAAAAACCTAGATGTTGAAAATAGTACCAATTACTATCCTAAAGTGGATAATGTACCAAAGAAGGAGAAAAATGTGGTACCTAAGTCTCTTAAATCCTCTTACATTGATCCCAATATCCTTGCTTCCTCATCTAAAGGTCCACATCCCAAGGCATCATCTCACTTCACAATATAGGATAAGGGTTATGGAGAGTATGAGATTAAAGATGCTTTTCACATTGCCAAACTTCACAACTCACCCAAATCCCATGGTAGGCCCAAAATGGAATGGTGTAATAAAGTTGATTCTTATCAAGTGGGCCCTATCTCTTTTACTAAAAATGGTCTTCTAGATAATGAATAGTTCAAAAAAATTTAGGACGCCTAGTTGTATAGTGATGGATTTACTTCATTTTATTAGAGTAATAGCTATCCCATCCCAAATAAAATCATATAACGTAATGAGTACAAAGGCAAAGGATTGAGGACAAATTAATTGGGCATTCTTAAACCCATACCCACTATCAAATAAAAAGATCTTGAGGTGTTGGATACAAACCGTCTAGGGGTGACCCCTCATATATGGAAAGTGATGACATTATGACATCTAATGATGATTGTCTTGATAGTGACACATGGTCCTATTATAACATATATGATGAGCTTTCTAGTACATTTTTTTTTGACACTAATGTCTTCCTAACCATCTACCTTAACCTTCAATATCTCAAACTCATTAACTGGGACCAAAAAGTTTGCATACCATTGGACGAATTCTAAAATGATGAGTCTATTTCAAATTTCCTAGGATTTAGAGATGGTTTCCCCCTTGGGGACCATAAGCAAGGATTTGAGATTAATTTGGAACCTACTACCTACTTTGGAGAGCAAGTCGATTTATTTAATCATAAAAAAAAAAAAATCAAAAATTAATATCCTCTAGTGAAAACCTCTCTGAGGCACTATTAGATAGTAGCAAAAGTAAAAATAAAGACATGTTCATTGGTGAAAACCTTTCTAAGGCACTAATGGATGAGGAAGTTACCTCTTTCCATAAATAAACACAGAGTCCTAGAAATCCATGCATCATCTTTGGCATCGATGTCAGTCCTGCCAAGCAACAAAAGTTTGAGCAATTAGTCCAAGAATTTCCATAGATGTTTCAAGATTAGTCATTACCCAAAATGAATGATTTAGATTCTTGTTATGTAGGTGAGTTGGATGAACGAATTGGATTGAAATCAAATGGAGATTGTCAGTTCCCTTAGATACCTACATTATTAGAGGATGGTTCTATGTTGATTTTGGAAGACACCATTGATGTCAACATTGGTACTGAGGACAATCCACAAATCATCAAGCTCATTGCATCTCTCATAGAAGAAGAGTGTGAATTCATCATTGCTATCATCAACTAATGTATTGATATATTTGCATAGTTTTATGTTAGCATGTTTGGATTAGACCCTTCTTTCATCATTCATCATCTTTTAGTGCACCCCGTTACAAATCCCATCAAACATAAATTTGTGAAAGATGCATCTGTGTATTGCTATTTTGGCCAAGAAAGAGCTTGAAAAACTCTTGGAGGCTGGGTTCATAAGGCCCATTGATTATTCAGAGTGGATTTATAATATTTTTCCTATCAACAAGAAACCTATGGCCATTCATTTCCATATAAATTTCCTTGATATTAAAATTTTTATCCTAAATATGACTTCCCAATGCCAAATATTGATATGATCATCGAATCTACAATAGGGTATAAAATGTTATCACTTATGGATGGATTTTCTAGGTATAATTAAATCAAAATAACACTTGAATATCAACACAAGATAATGTTCAACACTTCATGGGGGATGCTTTCTTTCCAAGTTGTGCCTTTTGTCCTGAAGAATACAGGTGTTATTTGTTAGCGAGCAATGAATGCCATATTTCATGACATGAAGTATAACATTGTGGAGGATTATGTCAATGATATTTTAGGAAAATACAATACCCATGTAGGACCCATAGTAGATTTGTGAAGAATATTTAAGTAGTTTAGAGAATACAAGGTACACCTTAATCTTAAAAAGTGTGTTTGGCATTACATCAAAAAAATTATTGGGCATCATTATTTCTCAACAAGGTATTGAATTAGATCTGGCCAGGGTTAAGGCCATAACAAAAATGTCTCCCCCATCAAATCTAAAATAACTATGCAGTTTATAAGGAAATGTTTAGGCTATCTACAATTTCATTTCATAGCTAGCTAATCATTGCCATCTATTCACACATATCCTAAAAAGGGTAGCATATTTTACTAGAACAATGATTATCAGGAGGAATTTGAAAAATTAAATAAATGTTTGGTTAATCCACTAGTTCTTTGCCCTCTAATGCCATGTAATCCTTTATTGTTTTACATTTTGGCAACCCAACATACCTTGGGGGCACTTTTGGCCCAACATGATGATCAAGGAAAATGACACATGATGTATTATCTAAGGAGAACACTAGTAACATACAAGAATAATTATTCACCCATTGAGAAGGCTTGTTTAATAGTGGTTTTTGCATCTCAAAAGTTATGACATTATATGCTAAATAATAAAACCATCCTTATTTCTAAAATTGATCTATTAAAATACCTTTTATCAAAATCAACTTTGATAGGTAGCATGGCAAAATGGATCATGCTACTAAGTAAATCTGACATCAAATATGTGTAATCATACTTCTTATGACCCTACTCCTTCCTATGCTTACACATCGACTCATGTGTAGACTATCAACACTGGTCATCCCATTTTGAGACATTTTTCACCTGCTTGGACCTCTCCCACATCATATTCTTACCCTCCATGCATCCATATCTATCTTGGCCCTTTTGCATGCAAGACAGGCCCTCTAGAGACCCCTTAGGGCCTTTCAGGAACTTGTTGACCATCCTAAGTCCTTATTTTCCCAGGCCACAGCTTGTGTGAAAGAAAACCATGGCCTAGGCCACATGTTTCCTTCACAAAATCCATGCCCTAGGCCACTGACTAGGTAGAATGTGAGCAAAAGTGCCAAGATGAACCTAAAAAGTCAAAAATGGGTAGTTTTAGGTCTTTTAGCAGATCAGGGTTGGGATATATGCCTCATTCTCATTCATTTGATCTTGTCTCTTCTTACTCCACATTCTCTCTTTATTTTTCTTCCCTCTCTTGACTCTCATGCCTTCTTGAAGATCTCTTGATTCATTCTTGGCACTCTTGAGCTTGATTGGTGATAGAGGGTCCCATATGCTGCTACACATTTGCTTGGAGACTCTATTACTGCTCTTAGTTGTTATTAATTACTTATGGATTATTTCCAGCTTCTACATTTGGCATTATACCTAATTTGTGCACTTCGTTAGAGCTCTTACACTATTTCAAGTTCTATCTTCACCTCCTCCTTTGCTCTTGGCTTTTGGTTTGGACTTTAGCTTGCACATAGCTTGGTCTTCCTCCTACATTACTTCCTAGATTGGATTCCTGGTTGGTAGAACATATGCACATCTTTTTTGAGCTTGATTTGAGGTCACTTTGCTATGCAAATTGAAACTCCATTATTTTGTGTAGTATATATGCTAAGGTTTGATTTGTTTTAGCAAAATAACTATTTTGTGCAATGCTTAGAGTAATTTTTGAAGTTTCTTGCACCTATACATGATTAAAGAGTACTTTCATTTCTTTAAATATTCCTTTATTATATGTCATTGCTCTCTTTGAAAGCATTCTTCATTGCATAGTAGTAATATACATGCTCAAGACAAACTAGAAAACTTGCTTAAACATTCTTTCTCTCTTGCTAAACTAGAACATTGTATTGCTAAAAAATGGTAGTATTGATTTGGGAAGATAACTCAAATCTAGAATAGGCATGCTATCGAACCCTTGCTTGAAAATGTCTTTATTACTTAAAACATCTTTCATTTGGCCTCAAAATGCCTTAGATTTTAGGTTTACATTTTAGTTGTTATCTCTCTCCATTTGTTGTTTTTTCTTTATTCATGCAATCAATAACCTAGTCTTAGCTACTTGTTTTATTGTAGTTGGATCCACTAGAGGTTCCTAAATATTTTGTGTGCTTTTTCATACTATCCCCAACCTATTTTACAAGTCTATCTATAGCCTGATGCAAGATGGCAAACCAAATAACCACTATATACCTCATGTAGCCCATAGAAGCCCTAAGCCTTCTATCCTCTTAGTGGTTTGTTTTAACACCTTGCCAAACACTGGTGGTTCCATTCATATTCTTGGAACCACATTATAACATGCTCGATGGGACCTCACATATGGTTTCACATTAGTTCTACCTAATTTATAACTCTCTTAGATAATTCCCCTCTATTAGCTGTAAGGCTTTGCTTTTAGTTGTGTTTCAGCTCTTGCTTTAGTTATTTTCTACTGCTTTGGTTTTGTGTCATTCTCCCTATTGTCTCTCCATTGGTTTGTATTTTTTATTGTCTTCCATGTTGTTCTTGCTTCATTACATCCATGGCTGATATTCCACCCTTGGGATGCCATTCTTGATGGATTCAGGATCTCATCCCTGAGCTCACTCATGAGCAAGTTGTGCTTATAATGGAATGCCATAGATAATGTAGGATCCAAGAGCTTCCCTTGACCTAAAATGGTAGTCTAAACCTTCTCACATTCAAAAAGGAACAAGGTTGGTAGGACTATAACTAATGGACTCAATCTCCATTTCACTAGTTTGAGCTTCATTCAGTTGAGGATGTTTCATCTTAGCCTCATACCACATCTCATTCACTCATTTAAGGTGATGAGGATCCCTTTACATGACTAGGACCTGATGAGCTACATGAAATCATTGATGATTTATGTAGATGTCTTTAAGTGAATTAAGTGCATCCTTCTCCCCCTAAGTGAATGAAGTGCATCCTTCTCCCCCTAAGATTTGATGGTTTGCTTCCTATAGAAACAAAACCTATACCCACTCAATTTTGAGTGCCTCAACCAGTTCTCGCATGAGTTTTCCACCTCTTTCTAGGCTAGAGACTCTAGAGTAAGAACATCCTCATATCCATGTTATGGGTCATATGTATTCCAATTTAATGAGGTATCCCCATTATGGGGTGTCCTCCCATACTCCTAGTCCTTCTTTTAGAGTTTCTAATGAGTGTGATGATCTGGATCATCATCTATGGATTAGAGATCTATACGAGGCCTATTCGAAACATCATCACCTATCGATTGATCCTTATCTGATGGTATGTGGTTAGTACTATGGAGATTTTGGTCAATCACAACTATTTTCATGGGTATACCACATCTTCCCATCATCCCTATAGGGACCTTCACACTTCCCATGGCCATTTTCCACCACATGGTAGAGATGATTTCCATCACGAGTGTCTTCCCTATTAGGAGCCACCCAAACATCATCCTTCCCATAGTCATGATCATGGTGATGCCTATGGGCATATTCAACATCATCACCATCATGAACCTCCTCTCAAGGTTCATTAACAACCTACTATCAACTGTGCTTATGAGGATCTCCATCATAATCCTTTATCCCCTTGGGTGTATGCTATTCCCCTTCTTAATCCTATCCTTAAATTGCCTAAGTTCAATGGGATGTGAGACTCCAGTCTCATAGAGCATATTATGGAATTCATGATGGCATGTATGGATTGGGAATAGGATGAAGGAATGATCTTGAAGATCTTCATTCATTCTTTATGAGCCAAAGATCTTGTCTGGTTTGAGAATTTGCCTCTATATTCTCTCTCTAGTTTCTAGCTCCTTCTAGATGACTTCAATATTTTTATATTTTTAGACCCTTTAACCTCGACATCCAGTCAATCACCTCTATGATGATAGCCAAGGTTGAGTCAAACTTTGATTTTATGTGTAGATGGTATTTAGCCATTCATGCATGTAGGATTAGTTTCTTGGATAACCAATTTTATGATATGTTCATGCGAGCATTGAGGTAAGAGCTTCACCTTGAGGTCCTCAAGCAAGAAGCCACCTCTTATGATGAAGTTATTAATGAGTGTCTGAAGATCAAAGTGTTTGAGATGCATGTGGGCATACATCTTGTACTTTCCCAAAAGTCATTCTCTTTGTGAGATCGTAATTGTAATGTGATCGATGATGGTATCACTAATTTTTCTCTTAAGAAGGACAAGAAGGACATCTGTGAGGTGAATGCCTTGATCAAGAAGCTAACTAAAAATAAGTCTTCTAAATCAAACATGGTAAAACAATACATGATGTTTTCTTATGACCTTGCCAAGTTTTGAAACTTCGATTGTATGAGGGGGCACAATGATTCTAATTGTGCTACCTAAAAGTCTGGTGTGCAAGACTCACCTCTATCTCAGAGTTCTCTGCTTGTGGAACCCAACTACAAGTTCAATGTTTTAAAGGAGCCTCTACTTGACCACAATAAGGAGGAAAAAAATAAGAAAAAGAAGAAATCAAATGCTAAAGCCCCATGCTCTCCTTAATCTTCCACCTCTTCTGACTCCTCCCAAGCTGATTTGAGAGGGAAAGCCAAGCGTGAGAGAATCAAGGTTGTTTCTACTATTGACATAGCCTCTACTAGGTACAAGTCCTTTATCAACACATGCTCTGATTAGGCCATTGAACCTATTGGAAAGACTAGTGGTGTTGGGGCCCCGGTCTAGCCCATAGGGGTAGGGAACCCTAAAGTAAGATTTGATTTTAGGCATAACATCCTTAATTAGGCTAGACATTGTCCTTACTCTATTATAGAGGAGTTACAAGGTCTCTTGGTTGGGATCTCAATTTGGGACCTTTTTGACCTTTGACCTAAGTAAAGGGGTCTCATCTTTAATAAGCTTGGTCTCTATTGTGAGGGTTTACTATCATCCTCTTCCTTATATCTTATCTTTAGACCCAACCTCTTTTCTAGATGCTTCGATTCTAGAAAAGAGGGCTTGGTTCCCTCTCTATATCAAGACTTCTATTGATGATTGCCATGTTAAGCAGTGAATCATCGATGAAAGAATTGCATTGAATATCATGCACCTACATGTATTCAATGAGCTCAAGATCAGTTTGAAGAAGCTCTTCGATTCTCACCATAACTATGTGGGTTTAAACAATAATATAGTTATGCCAGTGGGTAACATGAAGCTCCAGGTCAAGTTTGGCCCCAAGATAGTCAGAATTGAGTTTTGTGTGTTAGTCCTTGATCTTTCATATAACATAATTCTTAGTCATCTTAGGATCACTGCCATGCAGGCCATCACATTGACCACATTTCTTATGCTACAATTCATGCATAAAGGTGAGGTTTACACCATAGAGGCTGACCCAAATCCCTAGGTATTGCTCTATGTAAAGACAAATCCTTTAAGTGAGGCTTTGGTTGTCTCCTCATGAGGGTCTGTAGATTCTCATACACCCCCTATTTTTGAGTCTCATTTCTTCAAGGATGAATATTTTCATCTAGCTAAATACTGATCAACATTTATCCCTTTAGAGTTTAGCATGTGTCAGCCAAATCCCTCTTCCACTCCATAATGCCAGGTCATCTCATCTCCTTTTGAAGATATCTTCTAGGATTTTTACTCAAATGTTGAGCTCCCCTTTGCATCACGCTTTACCCATTAGAGTGTTAAGGTGTGGAGCCTAAAAGCTTCACATATGAGTGCATTTGACAGTTTCAGGTTTACACAATCACCGGCGTCGATCAGGAGCGACCGACGTCGGTCAGGTGCAGTTGAAGAGATGTCGGCGTCGGCAGTGGATCGGCTGACGTCAGTCACAGGCAAGCAGGCAGGAACTGGTGTCGGTTACCTATGTGTCCAGAAAGCTATTTTCAAGGATAGAATCGAGTGTTTGCATGATGAGTTTAAGTCTTAGTCTTAAGTTCGCCTCTATTATTAGTAAGATTGTTTTTAGAGCCCTTGTTCAAGAGACTTAACTATTGGTTGTAAGTGCATGCTCAAGTCTCCTAATTCTATATGTAGAATTAGATCTTCTTAGCTTATTGTAGTAGTTCATTGTATGTGAATGTTGAAGAACAGTACAGAGTTGAATCATTCCAGTTGTTGGAGTTGATTGTACTTGAGAGAGAGAGCTCTTGAGGGAAAGAGATCTAGAGAGAGATCTGTACATCTGAGAGAGGTGTGGAAGAAAGAAGTTTATTCAATTGTATTCCTTCTGTAAAGAGTTTAATACAAGTTTTTAGGGTGGTTTCTTGTATCTCTTGTTCTTTGCTATTATTTGATTCTAGTTACTTATCTATCTGATTTAATTCCACATTTATTGCTTTCATAAGTGTAATCTATTGTTGGTTGATCCCCAACAAGTGGTATAAGAGCTCAGGTTCACTAACAGGTCGTTTAGATCTGTGTAGTGTGTATTGATTATAGGTTCTCATAGGAGTTTCTGCAGGGATTTCTATTTGAGTGGGAGAAGCAATGGCAGAAGAAAGTAAACTGAGAATGGAGAAGTTCAATGGCAAAAATGATCAACATTGGAGAATGCAGATAGAGGACTATCTGTATCAGAAAGATCTATACTTACCGTTAGGTGGGATTGCAAAGAAGCCCAAAGACATGGATGATGAAGAATGGGAAGTTCTTGATAGAAAGGCTCTGGGGTCTATAAGACTGAGTCTAGCATCCACTGTGATATCTAATTTATCAAAGGCAAAGTCTACGATAGAGTTAATGACTACTTTAGCAAATTTGTATGAAAAACCCTCAGCTTCTAATAAGGTATATCTTATGAAGCAGTTATTTAATTTGCATATGAATGAAGGTGGATCTATGTCTACTCATCTGAATGATTTCAATGGAATTGTAAATCAATTAAGTTCAGTTAATATAGTGTTTGATGATGAAATAAAAGCTCTTTTAATATTATGTTCTTTGCCTGAAAGCTGTCATAGCTTAGTAATGGCAGTTAGCAATACTGCATCTACCTCAAATATTTTGAAAGTAGAGGATGTTGTTAGTGTTATCTTGAATAAGGAAATTCACAGGAAAAGCATAGAGGAAACATCAGGGAACGCTCTAAGTTTTGAGAGCAGGGGGAGTCAAAAAGATAAGAGCAAGAGGAGATCAAGATCTAAGTCTAAGGTGAGAGGTAGATCCAAATCCAGAAATGGCAGGAAGCCACAATGCTGGAATTGTGGAAAGATTGGGCATATAAGCAGAGATTGCTGGTCAAAGCCTAAGGAGGACAATCAGCACGAAGGAAAAGAAGAAGCAATGGTTGCAGGTATTGCACAAGATGCTTTAATATTCTCTTTGCATAATAATATAGAATCTTGGGTGTTAGATTCTGGTGCATCTTTTCATGCTACCCCTAATAGGGAATATTTTAGTGACTATATCCATGGAGATTTTGGAATAGTGTATCTAGGGCATGATGAGCATTATAAAATAATTGGCAAAGGTAAAGTGCAGCTGAAAATGCAGAATGGCAACACATGGGTGTTGAGAGATGTGATGCATGTTCCTAGCTTGAAGATAAATTTGATTTCTGCAGGAAAGTTAGGGGATGAGGGTTGTACAGTAACTCTCACAACAAAATCTTGGAAGGTGACCAAGGGTGCACTTGTAATGGCTAGAGGTAAGAGAGTAGGTACTCTCTATTTGTGTAATTGTGTTACTAACAATTCTCCTTCTGTATTATCTACTTCAGATGTGGATGCTAAATTATGGCACTCAAGGCTTGGCCACATGAATGAGAAGGGTATGTCAATTCTTAAGTCCAAAGGTATGCTTTCAGATTTAAAAGGCATAGATCTAGAGTTTTATGAGCACTGTGTTTTTGGGAAATAGAAGAGAGTGAGTTTCCTCAAGACTGGGTCAACTAAGAAGAAGCATAAGTTGTAGCTTGTTCACATAGACGTGTGGGGACCGGCTCAGGTTGCTTCTATTGGAGGATCACAATACTATCTTTCATTCATAGATGATGCTACAAGAAAGGTATGGGTCTATTGTATTAGAAAGAAATATGATGTATTTGAGACTTTTAAGATTTGGAAAGCTATGGTTGAGAATGAAATAGGCAAAAGATTGAAGTGCCTGAGATCTGACAATGGTGGTGAGTTCTGCAGCTATAAGTTCAGAGATTATTGGTATATGCATGGAATCCGTAGGCAAAGGACGGTTCCAAGGACACCTCAGCAAAATGGAATTGCTGAAAGGATGAATAGGACAATAATGGAGCGTGTAAGGTGTATGAGATTGCATGCTGGTTTGCCCTTAGAATTTTGGGCACAAGCTATTAACACTGTAGTGTACCTGATTAACATAGGACCCTCTATAGCTCTAGCTGGTGGAATTCTAGAAGAGGCATGGATAGGTAAAAAGGTAGATCTCTCATATCTCAAAGTTTTTGGTTGTGAAGCTTTTGTGCACATTGATAAGGAAAATAGAAAGAAGCTAGATGCTAAGTCTATGAGGTGCACATTTATTGGCTATGGCTCAGATGATTTTGGTTTCAGATTTTGGAATCTAGGAACTAATAAGGTAATTAGGAGCCGTGATGTTGTTTTCAATGAAAAAGAGATGTATAGTGATCAGCTGAGGAAGTTGAATCAATCTGGGCAGAGCAATGGAGAATTGGATGAGGTGACAGTCCAAAATGAGCTCGCAAGAAAAAGAAATAATCACTTGCAGGAAAACACAGAGACTGACGCCAGTAGGGTAAGAATCGGCGTTGGCAGGACAGAGACTGACGTCAGCCATACAGAGACTGACGTCGGCAGGACAGGCACCGACGTCAGTCAGGAAGAATCGACGTCGGCCAGTAACAGACCTAGAAGTGATCGAGGTCGGTCACTGTCAAAGAATTTGGGTGGACAGCGTGTTGTGAATGAGTCTCAGACGCCCATCAGGAGGTCAAAAAGGGTAAGTAAGCCTCCAATTAGATATTCTCCTTCATTATTCTATTTATTGCTAATTGATGGTGGAGAACCAGAGAGTTTTGAAGAAGCAATACAGGTGGAGTCCAAGAGTCAGTGAGAGCGTGGCATGGTTGAGGAGATGGAGTCCTTAAGAGAGAACCAAACATGGGATTTGGTTGAGTTGCCAGCTGGTAAGAGGACACTGAAGAATAGATGGACCTATAGGTTGAAAGAAGGTGAGAATGGACAGATGAGATATAAGGCCAGATTGGTAGTGAAAGGATTTGCACAAAAGCCAAGTATTGATTTTTGTGAGATTTTTTCTCCTGTTGTTAAAATGACTTCTATACGGATTGTATTGTCTTTGGTTGCTATTGAGGATTTGCATCTTGAGCAGCTAGATGTTAAGACAACGTTTCTTCATGGAGATTTGGATGAGAAAATTTATATGGAACAGCCAGAAGGATTTGAGGTTAAGGGTAAGGAGAAGTTAGTGTGCAGATTGAAGAAAAGCTTGTATGGCCTCAAGCAAGCTCCTAGGCAATGGTATTTAAAATTTGACAGGTTTATGACTGAGCATGGCTAAAGTAGGTGTCAGTCTGACCATTGTGTGTATTTCAAGAGATTGGATAATGGTAGATATATTATTCTATTGTTGTATGTAGATGATATGCTGGTTGCAGGATCACACATGCAAGATATCTCTGAGCTTAATGTGAAATTAGCTCAAACGTTTGCCATGATGGATTTGGGAGCAGCAAAGAAAATCCTTGGCATGAGCATTAAGAGAGACAAGAAAAATCACAGGTTGATATTGTCTCAAGAGGATTATGTGGACAAGGTGTTGAAATGGTTCAATATGCAGGATGCTAAACCGGTAAGCACACCTTTGGCTGGACATTTTAAGTTGAGTAAAGAACAATGTCCTAATTCACATGATGAGGTAGAGTACATGAGTAGAGTTCCATATTCTTCCATAGTAGGGAGTTTGATGTATGCAATGGTGTGTACTTGACCGGATATTGCCCAAGCAGTGGGAGTTGTAAGTAAGTATATGGCCAATCCAGGAAAGGAACATTGGAAAGCAGTTCAGTGGATCCTTAGATATTTGAGTGGAACCAACAGTAGGCACTTGTGCTATGGAGGTTCAGATACTTCTCTACATGGTTATGTAGATTCAGATATGGCAGGTGATTTGGATGGCAGGAGGAGCACTACATGATATGTTTTCACTGTAGGTGGAACGATGGTTAGCTGGATATCTAAGTTGCAGAAGGTTGTTGCCTTATCAACTACAGAAGCAGAGTATATTGCAGTCACAGAGGCTAGCAAAGAGATGATATGGATGACACGGTTCATGGAAGAGCTTGGAAGGGAGCATGAGAGTTACAAATTATATAGTGACAGTCAGAGTGCAATCCATTTGGCTAAGAATTCAGCCTTTCATTCAAGAACAAAGCACATACAGCTAAGGTACCACTTCATACGGTAGGTATTGGAAGTTGGTGAGTTGAAGCTGGAGAAGATCCATACAGATAGGAATCCTACTGATATGTTAACCAAGCCAGTTACAAAAGAGAAGTTGAATCTTCATTCAACTTCTGTTGGTCTTCATGATTGAGTTGAAGATGGAAGAGCTAGAAGATGTTGCTGTACAGGTACTGGTGCAACTGTTTATCTCCAAGTGGGAGATTGTTAAGGTGTGGAGCCTAAAAGCTTCACATATGAGCGCATTTGATAGTTTCAGGTTTACATAGTCATCGGCGTCGGTCAGGAGCGATTGACATTGGTCAGGTGCAGTTGAAGAGATGCCGGCGTCGGTAGTGGATCGGCCGACGTCGATCACAGGCAAGAAGGCAGGAATCGACGTCGGTTACCTGTGTGCCTAGAAAGCTATTTTTGAGGACAGAACCGAGTGTTTGCATGATGAGTTTTAATCTTAGCCTTAAGTTTGCATCTCTATTATTAGTAAGATTGTTTTTAGAGCCCTTGTTCAAGAGGCTTAACTGTTGGTTGTAAGTGCATGCTCAAGTCTCCTAATTCTATATGTAGAATTAGATCTTCTTAGCTTATTGTAGTAGTTCATTGTATGTGAATGTTGAAGAACAGTACATAGTTGAATCATTCCAGGTTGTTGGAGTTGATTGTACTTGAGAGAGAGAGCTCTTGAGGGAAAGAGATCTAGAGAGAGATCTGTACATATGAGAGAGGTGTGGAAGAAAGAAGTTTTTTCAATTGTATTCCTTCTGTAAAGAGTTTAATACAAGTTTTCAGGGTGGTTTCTTGTATCTCTTGTTCTTTGCTATTATTTGATTCTAGTTACTTATCTATCTGATTTAATTCCACGTTTATTGCTTTCATAAGTGTAATCTATTATTGGTTGATCCCCAACATAGAGTATAGGCACTCTCCATGCATATCCCACACAAACCACTAGAGTGGTTGAGTCTAATCTTTAGTGTTGTTTCATTCATGTAATGACACACAACCTATTCAAGGAGAGAAAGGCTTATACCAAGCTCATACGAGCTTGATGTAAGTATTATTATCCCCTTGATTGTCTTGGTTTGGAGATTTCTCTCATAGATGGACTAACCCCAGGGTTTATTATGATGAATGTCCTGGTGGTTGAACCCGAAGTGTTAGATGAGTCTCTCCTTCCTGCACTTGAGTGTTTTGAAGAAGGCAATGCTATGAATGTTGAAAGATCCATATATGTCAATATTGGCACTTTAGTAATGCCTAAGATCATAAAGATTAGTGTTATCCTTGCTCTCAAGGAACCAGATGTTTTGGTCACCTTATTGAATGAATTTTTATTTGTATTCACTTGGGAATATGTTGATATGAAGGGTATGGATCCTGACATAGTTATCCATAATCTCGTTATGGATAATGGGACCTAGCCTATTCACCAAAAGCAATAGCCAATGGATCTTAAAGCTCCCAGTTAGTCAAAACAAAGATTGAAAAACTCATTTGAGTTGGCTTTATCCAAGTTGTTGACTACCCTTGATGGATTTCCAACATTGTTCCCATTCTCAAGATGAATGGAGCTATTGAAATTTACATCGACTTTTAGGATCTCAATATGGCCTACTCAAAGGATAACTTTTCTACTCCTTTGATAGACTAGATTGTTGATTCCACCACTGAGTTTGAGATAATGCCCCTCATGGATGGTTTCTCTAGGTACAACCAAATCCAAATTACACCTAAAGACCAACACAAGATGATGTTCACTATCCCATAGGGTACCTTATACTATGTTGTCATGCTTTAGAGTCTAAAGAATGTTAGAGCCATGTATCAGCATGTCATGACCCATGTTTTACATGACCTTATCCATAAGATCATTAAGTGTTATGTTGATGATATCCTTGATAAATCCTGCAAGTGGGATGAGCATGTATAAGACCTCAAGATCATATTTAAGCATCTCCAAGAGTATCACATTAGTCTCAACCCAAATAAGTGCATTTTTAGTGTCTTTACTAGAAATCTTTTCATCTTCCTCATTTTTTAGAGGGGTATTGAATTAGATACCAACAAGATTAAGGTGATCTTTAAGATGCCTTCCCCACGTAACTTCATCTAGTTTCAGTCTTTCTTATGAAGACTCAACTTTCTCAAATGTTTCCTTGAGGAGTATGCTCACAAATCTATACTCCTCACACTTCTCTTGTGTAAGGACATTCCATTCTTATGGTATACTAAAGTTCAAGTGGATTTCAAAAAATTAAAGCATATGCTTCATAATCCTCCCATCCTAATGGCACCTATTAAGGGACATGAGTTCATCTTATATACCTCTATCACTGATCTTTACATCGAGGGCATGTTATGCCAAAAAAATGACACTAATAGGGAGAGAGTTGTTTACTACATTTATCACATGTTAGTTAGCCTTGAACTCAACTATTCTCTTATTGAGTGTCAGTGCCTCTCCCTCATATTTGCTATAAAGAAGTTACAACATTACATGTTGGACCAAACTACCAACGTGATTGTCCAATCTGATCCACTTTGCTACTTGTTTAGCAAGACACATCTTGTTGATAGGACTAAAAGGTAGATCATGATTCTTCAGGAGTTTTACCTTTGCATCATTAACCAAAATTCCACTAAGGGCTTGGATGTGACTGACTAACTCACTAAGTGCCTGCTACCTAACCCTAATGCAAAACTAGTTAATGATGCCTTTTTTGATGAGATGGTCTACTCAGTCAACTGTGTTGGGGTCTCTGAGTGTGATTGGTATTGGGACATTGTACATTACCTTGAGGACCAATATTATCCCATCATTACTTATTTGTAATAATGCTATCAAATCCATAAGCTCATTATCTACTATGTCATCATTGGTGGTGTCTTATTCAAGAGGGGTCTTAATGGTGTGTTGATGCAGTGCCTTGACCCTAAGGGTATCCCTCCCACACTTGAGGAGTCTCATGAGAGTGTTTATGATGGCCACCTAGGAGGGCAAGCCACCACTCAACATATTATTAAGATGGGATACTACTAGCCCACTCTTGTTAAGGATGTGGTCCAATATGCTAAGAAGTGTAAGATATGCCAAGTCACCAGAGATGTTACCAATGCCCTAAAAGACCTCTTACACTATATTTTTACCGCTTGGCCTTTCTTAGTTTGGGCTCTCAACTTTGTCGATGAGTTCAAACCTACCTCTTTTAATGGCCATCATTGGTTCATCACAACCATTGACTATTTTATGAAGTGGGTTGAGGTCATGCCTCTTAGTCACATGTGTGGGAAGACCGTCACCAAGTTTGGCCTTAACTATCTTATTTGTAGGTTTAGGTTCCCACTATGATTATGGTTGACAATGGCCCAAGCTTCCAAAGCCCCAAGATGCATGAGCTCACTGAATGCTTTTAGTTAAAGCTTCGCTTCTCCTCTACCCATTACCCCCAAGGAAATGGGCAAGCAAACTCTTCAAATAAAACTTTAAAGAAGATGATTCTTTATATCATTTCCTAATCCAAGAGGGACTGACATCTCATGCTCTATCCTACCCTTTGGGCCTATCAGACTAACTTCCAAATAACCATGGGGGTAACCCCATACTCTCTCATGTATGCATTTGAGGCTATTATTCCTTTAGATGTCTTAATCCCTTCATTGTAGGTTAAGACATTTGGGTCTATTTTTGATGAGGAATAAAACACCGCTTACCTCATTGATCTTGAGAAATTAGATGAGTGATACCTAGCCACTCTTGAGTATAACCATGCTTACTGGTACCATCAACACTACCAATTAAATAAGTTGGTGCACCCTCATTAATTCAAGGTAGGTGATATAGTCCTCATTTTTTATAAGGAACACCATAAGAAGGGTAAAATCGTACACAATTAGTTTGGCCCTTTTGTTATCACTACCTCTTTAGAGAATGGGGCTTTTCATCTCTCGACCCTTGAAGGTGAGACCCTATGGCACCTGATCAATGGGTTCCACCTCAAGACATTTCATGTATAGGGTCCACATGTCCCTTTAGGAAAGTTGACTATGGTGGTAAGGTGAGCCTTTCCTTTCTTCTATCACCACTAACCTATGCGCTGTTGGTATATGTGTGTGCACGTGGGTTTTTTATTACTAGTTCTTACTATCTATTCACATGTATCTAGTAGTCTATATCAGATGAACATACACATCATACAAAAAATCATATACACACTGTGCTAATTATGAGAAAATCATTGTATATATATTGCAAAAAATACATGTTTTTCTCTAGGTACATCACATGGCTTATTATCATCTTGGGCTCATAGTCCCCAAAAACTACCACATGCATGGCTACATATGCATACCCTAGTCAACCTATGATTGGGATCTATCTACGATAATCATGCTCTAGGTGGAGATATTGATCTATGTCTCTTAATTAGTTGAGTTACAGTCTCCTCTAGTGCAACCAACTAGTCTACCCTTGTACCAGGTGCCTCAGCTATTTTGGTCTGCTCTCAAGCTAGCTCAGCCTGTAACTGATCAATCCCAACCTCTACTCTAGCCAGTCACACCTCAACCTCCATTGTATCTACCCTATGGTTTTCCATATATGACTCATGCTATGATGACTCTACCTCTATCTTTGGTATCTAGTGTCATGCCCTCACCAACTTGAGTGAGGCTTGTGCACCCACCCATCAAAAGTGAGTATGTGAATCTACCCCCATCAGTAGATATGACAACCACTCTATCATAGGTGATACTGCCACATCACAAAATAACTCCTTTAGTAATAGGTCCACCTAGGATCTAGTCCAGCTAGGTTGGTCTCCTAAACACATAGCATATATGTTAGTCACATATTGGCTCTTGTTAAGGATATCTATAAAGATAAAGTGATATATAGAAAATACTCTTATCTTACCTGGTAATGTTGATGGCTTCTACAACCCTCCTGTAGGTTATATTCCTCCTAGTGGTGGTTGTCCTCATCATGGTGGCCTCTCTCCATCATTTCCCCCTCATTCTATCTCAGCTACCTATTGGGCTCAGCCCCAACTAGCCTGCATTGTGCTTATCTCTCCTGCCCAGCCAAGGCCTATCCCCCTAGATGATGATATGACCCTTGTGGACCTTAGAGCTCCTCCTATCCCAAGTAGGGCTCTACCCTGACATCCTCTGGCCATACTCTAGACATGTAGGGATCACATATGTATCTACCTAGTACATCTAGATCTAAGGTGGTTTGCATAAGTTCATCCATCTCTGAAAATTATGTAGCCCATGCCATGCCCTCCTTTAGTGTAAGGTATGCATCACTACCATATAGTGTCCTCGATTATGTTAGTAGGAGCCTCTCATAAGCCTAGGACATAAGTAAGCTGGGCTATGTCAATTCACCTAACCTTATACACTAGATGTGATCTAATTATTGGTATAATCCACCTAAAATATACTAGCTCAAGGCATATATCTATTCTCCCTCCGCACATTAGACAACTCATGTCCATGAGAGTTGTAGCTCTCTATACTCTAATCGATGTGGAGCCTCTTGATCATAGTCCCTACTATCATTGTCTAGAGAGTGGGTACCCCTAATGAAAACTATGTGATCTACACTCCATGCTTGTTCTACTGTAGGTGGGGTCCCTCCAAGTAGAGCTCTGTTATCACTATGTCCTATATTACTGGTAGCTCTATCTCTCTACCTATTGGCTTTACCCTATAGAGTTGGTAGACATCTTCAATGTTGAGGATGGCTCTAGCTCAGGCCCTAACTGGAACAGATGCCTTTTGGGTACCTATGTAGTCACCAATACATTCACCAGGTCCCTAGAGTAATGTAATGAGGCATGTGTACTAGCCTCTAAAGCCCTACATCTATAGGCGATCTTGATCTACCATAGGTAGAGTGTCTACCTCCTTGACCATCCATGTTGGGACTCTCTCCTAATTGGTCACCTCGCACAACCCATATCCCTATGTTGGTCTCTCTCTCACATGTGAAGGTCCTCCCTCCTCTAGTATGTTAACTCCTTCACATGTTTACACAAGTGAATAGGCAAATGGATTAGTCTATCAATTAAAAAATGAGTAAGAACAAGTAAAAAATAATGTTTTTTATTCATATAGTTTTTTTTCTTTCTCTCTTCCTATTCTAGCCCCTTTCGAGACCTCTCAAGCTCCTTTGGGCTTACTAGGGACTGTTCTGAGGCTTCCCTACCCTAGGCCATGGTTTTTTGGGTAAAACCACAGCTTGGGTAGGCTAGGCCATAGCCTATGTTGGGACGCCTTGGGGATCCATAGGGCTACCTCTCTCTTGCCCCATGAGCCATAGTTTGAGCCCCTGTTGGTCCCATTCTCTTTAGCTTATTAAGCTTAGAATTTTTACTCCTTGTTTCATCTGATTCATCCACCAAATCATCTAGAACAAGTCAAAATGCATTTAGGGCCTCCTAAACCCAAAAAAATGAATAAATTTGCAAAAATTCATTCATAGAGCTTACCCAAATCATCATGTGCATCTATAACATTCTCCCATGTCTTTATTTGCTCTATTTGGGCTTTGGTTGCTCGTGGGCTCTCCTTTGGCTCTCGTAGAGTGAAAATAAGAGTGAAAATGACATATTTTCTCTCTTTTTCCCTCTTTTTAGCCCTTTTTTCTTGCTTTTTATGGGCCCTTTTTGGGTGTTTTGCCCATTTTTTGCATTTTAGAATGGGAAACCTTCATCTTAGATGTTTTGACACATTTTGAGCACATTAGTAGCCTTTATTTTTTAATCTAAGGTTTTTTTGGGTTTGTGATGGCCCCTTTTTGGTCCCCAAGACCCCTTTCGAGTCCCCATTGGCCTCTTGGGCCCATGCCCCATCTCATGGGCACCTAGGGATAGAAGTTACTTGATGTGCTTCTTTTAGTTAGTCATTTATCTCATTTTTTTGTAGTCAATCCATTATAACTACCTCTCTCTTTTATTCATCATGGTTGCAAGTAGGGTTGTTAGCTAGCTATGATGGTTAAGGACTTGATCTAATCTTACCAACTGGTCTTCATCTTCTCTAAACTTTCCCCCACTTTTCATTGTTGCCTCTTCTTATGGCTGATGTTGGTCAACCATTGTGGTTATGGATTGGTGTCATTATTTATTTCCCTCATGCAACTTGCTTACACTATTTTATTTTCAGATCACCTATCAGCAGTTGTTAGTCTTGCATTGTTGACCCCCATCATGATGCACATCTCAATGGTGATTCACATAGATGGTGGTAGTTAAGGCAAGCCAAAATTGGTAGCTGTGGCTTTGGTTATTGATGATCTATGGGGCCATGAGTTTATTGTAAGTAGTTTCTTCCTTACTAGTGAGATGAGTAATGCCATCGAGTATCACGTAATCATTGGCACCTTGACTGACAACCATGAGTTAGGCACATGCTATGTGCAATTATTCTCTAACTCAAACTTAGCCATGTCTTAACTCACCAGTGTCTAGGTCATCCTTAGCTCTGAGTTACTCCCCCTCTTTGAGGTGGCATGTGATTTGCTCTCTTTCTTTAAGGACATCCAGTTCACCCCTATCCCTCACAGAGAGAACACTAGGGTTGATGCCCTAGTGAATGACATTTTAGATAGTATGATTTGATTTGATATCACTTGTGTTCCTTCTTTACAGGAGCTAGTGATAGAATTAGAGTTGGATTTTAGATTACACAACATTTTCACTCTCACTCGTGGATCATACTGTCGACTACTTTCACTGCTATCCTTATCTGGTAAGTGCAGGTAATGTTTGCTTTTATCTTTTTAGTTCTTGCTTTCCTTTAATTTGGTATGGCTTCTAGGTAATCACAACACTCCTTGTTCATTTGAACACTGGCTACTTGTACCTCAAGGGCATATCTAATTATACTTCTTGTGACCCTACTCCTCCCTATGATTACACATTGGTTCACATTTAGACTATTGAACCTAGTCATCCCACTTTGAGACATATTTCACTTGCTTAGACCTCTCTTGCATCATATTCTTACCCTCCATACATCTTTAGTCCATCTTGGCCCTTCCACACATAAGATAAGCCCTCTAGAGATCCCCTAGGGCCTTTCGAGAGCCTATTGACCAACCTAAGTCTTTGTTTGACCCAAGCCATGGCTTATGTGAAGGAAAATGACAACCTAGTCCATACGTTTCCTTCACAAAAGCCATGACCTAGGATATGACCTAGGTAGAATGCGAGTAAAAGTGTTAAGATGAACCCAAACAATAAAAAATGACTAATTTTAGGTCTTTTAGCATATTAGGGTTGGGATATATGCCTAATTCTCATTAATTTGAGCATGTCTCTTCTGACTCTATATTATCTCTTGATTATTATTCCTTCACTTGACTCTCATGGCTTCTTGAATCACTCTTAATTCATTCTTGGCACTCTTGAGATTGATTGGTGATAGAGGGTCCCATATGCTACTACACATTTGCTTGGAGACTCCATTGTTGCTCTTAGTTGTTCCTACTTCCTTATGGCTTGCTTCCATCTTCTACATTTGGAATTGTGCCTAATTTGTGAACTTTGTTGGAGCTCTTACACCATTTCAAGTTCTCACTTCATCTCATCCTTTGCTCTTGGCTTTTGGTTTGGACTTTAGCTTGCACATAGCCTGGTCTTCCTCTTACATTACTTCCTAGATTGGATTCTTGGTTGGTAGAACATCTGCACATCTTCTTTGATCTTTATTTGAGGGAAATTTGCTATGCAAAGTGAAACTCTATTATTTTGTGTAGTATATATGCTAGGGTTTGATTTGTTTTAGAAAAATAGTTATTTTGTGCTTTGCTTAAAGCAGTTTTTGAAGTTTCCTGCCCCTGTACATGATTAAAGAGTACTTTCATTGCTTGAAATATTCCTTTACTATATGTCATTTCTCTCTTGGAAGAATTATTCATTACATAGTAGTAATATACATGCTCAAGATAAACTAGAAAACTTGCTTAAACATTCTTTCTCTCTTGCTAAACTCGAACGTTGCATTGCTAGAAAATGGTACCATTGATTTGGAAAGATAGATCAAATCTAGAAGAGGCATGCTCTTGCTTGAAAACATATTTATTGATTAAAACATATTTTATTTGGCTTCAAAGTTACTTAGATTCTAGGTTTACATTTCAATTTTTATCTCTCTCCATTTGGTATTATTGTTTTTGCTTTGTTCATGCAATCAATAGCCTAGTCTTAACTACTTGCTTTACTATGCTTGGATCCACTAGAAGTGCCTACATATTTTGTGCACTTATTTTTACTATCCCAAACTTGGTTTATAAGTATGTCTATATCCTAGTGCAAGCTGACAAACTGGATAGTCACTATAGACCTCCTATTGCCCATAGAAGCCCTGAGCTCTCTAGCCTCTTAGTGGTTTGCTTTAGTACCCTACCAAACACTAGTGATTCCATTCATATTCTTGGAGCTACAATATGTACATCATAAATATATTAAGTGGATGGTACTTTTATATCAAATTGAAAATGATTCATTATCATATACAAAACCAATCACTGTTAGATTACCTAATGAGTCCATCTTGAAACTTGATGAGTCAAAATAATGGAAGCTCTACTTTCATGGTTCCTTGATTATGGGCAAGCATATTTTTTATGAAACCATGGAGGTATCTCATCCCTAAGGCATTTTACATTGGATTTTCATGTACCAACAACATAACAAAATATGAGGCTCTCACTGTATGACTTTGCATCATATTCCAATGGAACATCTAACAGTAAGTAGTAAATGGTGATTCCCAACTCATCATTAATCAAGTCAATGATCAATATCAAATAAAATATTATAATCTCACCCCTTACAAACACATGATGGATAAACTCAAACAAAATTTTGAATATATATAATTTGAGAAAGTTTCAAGAGCTAATATCAAATCAGATGGCACCATGGCCATTATTGGGTCATTTTTAGAAATGTCTTCAAGTGTCTAAAAATATTAGTTCTTTATTGAACACCTCATTGTTTTATCTTAAGATCATTTAGAATTATAAATGGTATGTGAAATTATTGGTCCTAGCTCACTGTGGTACCATGACATCTACACTTATCTTCATAACCATACCCTTTATAGGGACTTATCCGATGCCCAACAAAAATCACTCATCCATAACACTTCCCTTTACACCTCACTTGGTAGTACACTCTATCATAGAGGTTATAATGGGATGCTACTTTGTTTTTTAAATTTGGGAGAAGCAAAAATAGCTATAAAAGATGTACATAACAGGATTTGTGGGGCCCATATTAGTGGAATAGTCCTCATAAATAAACTCCTTTGTACAGGGTATTACTGGCCGATAATGAAATTTGATGAATATGAACATGTTAAGAAGTGTGTTCCATACCAAAATCATGGTGATTTGATACACACTCCATCTTAGGTATTATTTCTAATTAAATATCCTTAGTCATTTTCAACATGGGAACTCCATCTTCTATGGAAGATAAACCCCACATCATCTAATGGCCACAAACACATCCTAACTGCTACTGAGTATTTCACTAAATGGGTTGAATCCATTCCTCTCACTTATGTGACTAGGAAGTAGATTTACAAATTCATTCTTAATCATATCATTTGTCATTATGTCATCCCATCCACCATCATTTTTGATAATGGTAAGTCCTTTAAGAATAAGGATGTTAACTCCCTCTATACCTAATTCCATATCAAGCATAGATGATCAACTCCTTATTATCCCCAAGGCAACAATTAAGCTAATGAATCAAATAAGACCATTATGAAGATCCTCAAAAATATTATCAAGGACACTAGCTGTGATTGGAATTTGAAACTATTTCTTACCTATAAGCTTATCATACCAAAATACACACATCCACAAGTACCACACCATATTCCCTAATCTTTAGATCAAATTCTATCCTCCCTATCAATATCAAGTTACCCTCCATGTGCATTTCATTATAGGATCTTATTGATGATAAGGATTATAAAATAGCTCGGATACAAGAGCTAGAACTCTTGGATGAAAAATAACTAGTTGCCTTAAACCATATAAAAGTGTATGAAAATTTGCTACATTACAACTATAATAAATGCATTATTTTTAGAGAGATTAAAGTTAGTGATCTTATGGTTAAATAAAATCAAAGAACTACTAACGTAGGTCGAGAAAAAAAGGCAAGTTTGAGCCTAATTGGTTGTGTATGTATAACATCATAACTAAGTATGGTTTTAAAGAATACATATTGGAAATATAAAATGGGAAAGAGTTAAATGATCCCATGAGCATAATGCATCTCAAGTGCTTTTATGTTTGAGAAAAAGAGCATTGTTTATGATCACCCATGCTTGGGGACATCTTTCCACATCTTTTAAACTTCCTTTCCATCCCTTTTCCATCTATGAGCCAATCCACATGACATCCTAAATTCCTTTTTATAATGTTTACCTTGATGAATATCTACATATATTGTAGGGTACAACAACTTTGGCATGGTTAAAACATGATAACACC
This sequence comes from Torreya grandis, assembly GCA_037957365.1. Lineage (NCBI taxonomy): Eukaryota > Viridiplantae > Streptophyta > Pinopsida > Cupressales > Taxaceae > Torreya > Torreya grandis. The sequence continues at coordinate 1,406,498 of JARHVA010000262.1, read as the reverse complement.
ATCACAATAGGACATCATAAGGTCGTATGGATGGTTTCCCCATCTTTTATTCTTTAAAAAAGCTTCTTTGAACTATGTCCTCTTTTCCCCATCATGTTTCCTTCCTTTCATCCCATCTCATATCTAATTGGTTTCTATATCATTCCTATCCTGCATCGCTTTTCATGTCTGCTGCTCGAGCTGATTTCCCTTTGCTAGTGGCTCATTATATATCCATCCTAATCTTATCTTGTATATATGTTCTAGTTTTCCCTTGTCTTTATGTTTTGTTTCCTTTTCACATATGTCCATTTCCCCCTGTATATCCTTCTAAAAAATACTGTTGTATATACTTATTCTCAAAATCCAAAAACATTAGATAATCCAAAAATTCCTAAAAATAAATTTTTTTCCAAAATCTCAAAAATTTGAAAATTTAAAAAGACCAAAAAGAGAGATAAAGCCACAAAATCTTTGTCCATTTTTCATCTTGTCTAACTTTGGATTCCACTCTTTGTTTTGGTTTGGGTAAAATCATTGAGTATCTTGGCCTTCATCCCACTCCCATGCATTTTCACACATTTTTTTTGTGGGGAGGGGGTTATCTTTCATCTCATCATTATCATCCTAATCAACATCATCACTTTTCATTCCCTCCCTTTTGGAGAATTACATCTCTTAAGGTTCACACAGACTATATAGACAAGTCTCAGTTACATGGGGTATCTAGGGTTAGCTCAACCACCATCACACCATCTCTCATCTTCCCATTTTCCCATTTTATTCTAAGTCCACTACCAAAGTCAAGTTTTTAACATTGATCCACCTAACACCTCAGATTTAGGGGTAAAACATGTACATCGATGTATTTTTATTATTTATTATTTTTGACTATTGTGTATGTGTGTGATTGTTTTTTTTTATGCAATAATTTATCATTGCACATGCATTAACAATATCATCATAATCATTTTATATCATGATCTATGTAGTCATGTGCTCACATTTGAGATCGTCTCTATGCAATTAGCAAATATTGTTATCATGATTTCTTTCATAATTCTGGTGCATCATGTCAACTGTTCAATTAAAAATTAGGTTACAAAGGCTACATACAAGTGTGCTAAAATAAAACATCCCCTTGCTACATAAATCATCATAATGGCTACATATACTAACATGATATGATCTTACAAATGAACATATAATTAATTGTCATTTATCATCAAACATTCTACATCATGATCCATATCAATAAATAAATCACATCATATGAGAAATAAATGAAAACAAAAACACCGTATTTGGTATCCACATTAATTATAAATGTCATCATATACATCAAAGCAAGAGTACCACATCATAATCATAATCAACCATATACATCATATATTAGTGACCAAAACCAAAAGAGCATCATATAAAGTAAATGTCCATAGATACTTGTTGGGTGAATATTTTGTCATCAACTAATTAACGGCAAAATGGGTATATCAACCACAACACAATGAGATTTATATAGTAAAATAGGTGTGGTTACCACAACATAATGAGATAAATCTCTCCTCTCAGCAAGGGGGGGTTCCCTATAAATTATAATATACTAATATAAACTGAAAATAAACTCAGGGGTGAAATCATACCATCCATCTCTCTTTTTTTAGAGATGATGTTCACAAAATAAAGGAGAATTCTTATGTAATTATTGAAGGCATTGCTCTTCTTTCAAAAATGATGTTCAACAAACAACATGAATTCTTCTTGGGTAGTAATTGGATCCGCAAGAAACCCACGAAAGCATAAAGTCTTTCATTGTTTCTTCTACTAAATTAGGACAAAGTAACATAGTAGTATGAAGTGTAACACAAAGTCTCCATCGAAAACTACAACAGAGTAAAAAATTACAAAGGATAAGGGGAGCTCAAAGTCTCTCCAATATCCTGAAACATAAAACACACAGACTAAAGACAATTATGGTAGCACAAAGTCTCCCATAGTCGACTTTAGGACATATTTCAGATAATTTCCACTTGTTTTGCTTATTTTATTAAATGGACAAGACTGTATTTAGTAAAAAGACATAAGAATGATTTTCTAGATAACACAAGCTATTTCGACACAAAGTTTGAAAGGTCACTTGCTTTCTCATTCACTTGATAAAATATGATTAACAGTCTAAGCTTAAAGTCTTAGGAATGCCTTTCAATTTGGGTAGAGTTTCAATTCTAATAACAGAGAGATCTCTCTTCTACAAATTGAGAGATTACAATATATAGCCTCCAAAGAAAGACTTTGGTCCTTATTTTCACAAAATGGCCCATGCTACATTAAATGCATTGGAAAGAGGAAGTTCTGTGCAGGGGCCATGCTAGAGCCATTCAAATCATATCAAATGTCCTCTCTAAAGCATGGGTCGCCTGATATTTTGAAAGGTAAGGCCGTTCCTCTTTATGATACTTACACGACTGTCCACTCATCTTTACTCAAACAAAGAAAAATAGGCCACGCCATTGAATGCTTACACTCTTTGATATCCACCTGGTGGACTAATCCACCTACTGGAATAATTCTTCTATAGATATTTTGGATTTCTCTATAACTTTCCCTTTTTCCTTGCTACCTTTTGTCTTCCTGGTGATCCGAGCTCTCGAGGCTATCTTCTCACCTTCTACTGGCTTCTTCGGCTCCTTTCTCAGCAGTTACCTGAGTTTGTCTTCAGGCCTACGTTATTTGAAAATCAATAGTTATTCTATTACCTTAAATTTGATGTCCACAGAGACATCACCGGTCACTTGAATCATTTTAAACCTTGAACCCTTTGAACCTTTTGGATTTTAGTGGTTCAAGGTTCAATAGTTCGACAGTTCAGTGGTTCAATGTTTTGTAAAGAGCCGCGTTCACTTAGTCTTCTTTATGAGTTCAAGGTGTCATTGTACTAATCATTTGAACCATTCAATTGAACAATTTGGTTGAACCTTTTTTTGGAATCTTTTTTTTGAACCATTTGCTCAAACTTTGAACTTTGAATCTTTAAACCCTTTGAAATCGTTAAACCTTTGAACTCTTTGAACCTTTTAGAGGTGGAGTTCAATGGTTCAATAGTTGAATGGTTCATTCCATATTATTGAACCCTATCATTGAACTTTGATTAAACCTTGGTGTTGAACCATCCTTACAATTTTTTAGGAAATACCGTAAGTGTTTTGAGATTTTTCCTTGCGAAAGCCTGCCTTTTAAACCTGCGATTTCCTTAGCTGAAAGGGCTTGTGTGATTAAATAACTTGACTACTCAGAATAATTTGAGAAATAAAGAGACCATTTTGACCTGTAGGACTAAAATGGTCGACATGTTGTCCACAAAAACAAGTAATGGATTTTGGGAACAACAGATGGCTCCAGTTGGAGAACTTCCATCGATTATATTTTGAAATAATCGAAGGGAGTAGAATCCAAACTCTAAGTGCCTTCACCTATGCCATTGGGCTACAGATTCATGCCATCCAAAAAGAGAAAGATGCAAACAATGAAATGAACAACACAAAACAAATAAAGACTATACAAATATACAACTGGACTTATCTGATACTTCAAAGATTGAAGTGCTTCAGATGCTGCTCACTGTGAGGCAGTAAAAATAGCATTCTATCTTGATATTTTAGCAAAAAACTATTTTCACCATTTAATCAATGAATGAAAAATGAACCTCTCCATAAGGAATCTAATTTTCCATGCATTATTTTTGGTTCTCTCCTCTTATCCCACAACAAGACTTGATCTCTAATCTAAAAATCATGAATCCTTGCTTTCTGGTTGAAGAGTTTCTTTACCAGACTTTGATGTGTAGCAATACGGTCCACCACCATAGTTCATTACTCATTTAGTTATGTCAAGCACATTATCCTCTTGTTGATGGAATATTTAAATGTTTGATCTTTGACTACCTTTGCCAACTTCAGTGCTAGTAGTTCAGGGGTGATTGGTATCTTTTCATTTAAACTATACAAAAGTTGAAATGGTGACATACCTATCACCCTTTTGAGTGTAATCCTATCTACCCATAAAGTGTCAACCAATGCTTTATGCCAGGTTATCTGATTGTCATCTACCAACTTCTTGATAATGGTCACTAGAATCTTGTTGCTTGATTTTGTTTGACCATTTCCTTGCAGATAATAGTCAGAAGAGTGGGAGATGATAATCCCATAATAATAGCAGAACTGGGTAACCTCATGAGAAGAGAAACATGCTGCATTGTCTGTTACAATCTTGGTTGGGACTCCAAACTAGGAAATCATAGTTTCCTTAAGGAAATTACATACCACTTCTGAAGTAGCATGCTTGACTGGAATGGCTTCCACCCACTTAGTAAAATAGTCTGTGGCTGTGAGAACATAGTCATGTCTAGCACTCAAAGATGGGTTTATAGCACTAATGAAATCAATACCCCATTATTGAAATGGCTCTTCGATCACCACTGACTTGAGAGGTAACGTGGCCAACTTGGGTTTCTCAATGAACTGTTGACATATCTCGCATCTACGCACCCTAGTGTATGAATCTCAAAATAGAGTAGGCCAATAGTACCTAACTCATATAATCTTATGGGTAGTCACATGTGCAAAAAAATTTCCTCTACAAGCCAAATTATGGAAAGACTCCAAAAGTTTGCTCTGTTACACTTTATCAACACAATGAAAAAATACTCCATAAAGGCTCCTCTTGTACAAACTATTATCCCACAGAATAAAGTTAACAACTTTCAACTTAACAGTCCTCTTTTCTTTACGAGATAGGTGAGTAGGACACTCACCATAAGTAATAAAATGAGCGATATTAGAATACCACTCATTCATAGTAGTGACAAAGAGAACTGTAGGCATGTCTTCAACCTCTATTTCTTCATGCCCTACTTCCTCTAGTATGTTATCAACAATTGATTGATAAAGACCTCTTCCCCACACAAGCTTCATGGGTTTTATAACAAGATCAAACTCTTATATTTTAGCAATCCAATTGCTCCTTTTAGTTCCAAACTCCTATTGAGTTAGAATGGACTTTACTATTGTACCAAGAACCAGAGCAATAGTGTGTGAGTTCAGTATGTAAAAATGGAAGTGTTTTACCATCTTAACCACAACATAAGCATGCTTATCCATGTTTGAATATTTCAGCTCATGAGCTTTGAGAGGATAACTCATGAAAGATATGGGGGACTCTACACCTTCTTTGTTTTGCTAAACCAAAATGGCTGAAAGCATGTGTTTAGAAGCATAGCTATATATTACAAAGTCTTTGGTATAATCTGGACAAACTAGGATTAGGGCATGGGTGATAACTTCCTTGATCTCTTGAAATACTGACTTGCCTTCTTTAGTCTAGTGGAAAGTAGCTTTACCCTTCATCATGTTGACAATGTGGCAAGTCTTCTCTATGAATTTAGGAATGAACCTTTGTAGAAAATTCACCTTTCTAAAGAAAGAATGGACTGCAGTCTTACTAACGGGAAGAGCAAGCTCTTAGATGGATTTGACTCTTTCTGGGTCAATGTTTATGCCTTCTTGAGATACATTGTGATTGAGAAGTTTCCCTTCTATAACCCCAAAAAATGATTTCTTAGGATTGAGAGGAATACCATTTTATCGACATCGTTCCAACACTTGTTGTAAATGATGCACATGATCAGGACGATGTTTGGAAAAAATCATCAAGTCATCAATATATACCATAATAAACTTCCCCATTTCATTTCTAAAGGCAAGATCCATCTCTCTTTAGAAGGTGGTACCATCATTGATCAAACCTAAAGGCATTCTACGATATGCAAAGGTGCCCCAAGGTGTCATGAAAATGGTCTTATGTTGGTCTGCTTCACCAAATTCCACTTGATTATATCCTAAAAAACCATCTAACATTGAAAAAATCTCTGAGCCAGTCACTATCTATAGTAGTTGATTTATGATGGACAGGGGGTAGTTGTCTTTTAAATAGGATTGATTTAGATTTCTGAAATCAACACAGAGGTGAATTTATCTATTCTTTTTTTCACAGGGACTATGTTCACAATTCAGGTGGAATGATGGATTGGAAAAATTATCCTTGTATTTAACATTTTTTAGATCTCAGAAATAATAGTACCTAATATCTTGGGGTTGTACTACCTTTATCTCTGCTTGTGAGGCAATGACCCAATCTTGAGATGAATTTCATGCTAAATTTCTTCAAGCCTGAGAGATTTTAGATCATCATAAGAGTACACCAAAACTCAATGTAATGGTGAAGTAAAATAATGAATTTGAGTTTTTTAATCAAGAGTGCAACAATTCACGATGTTGACCATTTTGGGATTATCTTCTGTAGTCATATTTATTTGATCAAAATTTTTGGAGAAACTTGAATCCATTGGTCGCTTCTTGATAAACCTATCATGCTTATTGAATATATTTTTAAGAGAAACTAACCCTTTGGGAATTTTATTCCCTTTGAGTTGAAGGAACTCTTCATCAGTTTTTAAATTTGTTTTAGGAGCTGATTCTCATGACAGAGATTCACTGTCTTCAAAATAAATCTCCTCAAAGCTATCTATCTATTTTAGAAAAGCAATGATTTGGTTGTACTCATTAAAAACTTACCAATGGTTGGCATTATTAGGTACACTTGGTCAAAAGACTAGTTCAATAGTGTACTTATACCCTTTAAAATCTTGGTGAGGAACCATGAGAGTTGTAAAGAGGGCCAAGGAATCTGCTCGATCGTTGAATTCTTTGGGCACCACTGAAATACTGAAAGCCTAAAAACTTTCAAGGTAGTCCCACCCCAGATTATGATAATGTTGCAATCTTTTATTCTTGATTTGATATAGGTTCTTCACTTGACAAACCACCAGTTCAACATCTCCTCAGGTGTGAAGAAGCTTAACATCTTTAGCTTGAGCAAATTTTAATCTGAGCAACAAAGATTCATACTCAGTGGTGTTGTTGGTATTGTTGAACTACAACTTATACGAATAGAGGAAAATATCTCCTTACAGAGATATCAAAACAATTCTAGCTCCAGAATTAGTAGAAGAATTGCTGCCATCAAATTCTAGATTCTAGACATCATTAGAATCTGATTTTCTTTCAGACTTCTCTTCATTAGAGAGGGAAGATCTTTTTTTATCTAAACTATGCTCCACCAATTCTTCTAACATCTTGTCTAAATTTTTTGGATTGTCACTTATAGAACTTTCATTTGATGAAATAAAAATATCTTCTGTGGACAAAAAATAGTTACCCATTCCTGAGGATTCAAACATAATTTGAGCTTCAGGGGATGATGTTTGGGTGACAATGTATTTTAACTCCTTCTCAGGAAGCAGCCTTTACATGATGCCCTTGATAGGTATCCTCACCTTAGACAAGTCCATGTTCAATTCTCCACCAACATCCTTACAAAAATTTCATCCAAGCAGAATGCCATAGAACACTGGAACATCAGCCACTAAGACTATCATTTTAATCTTCTTTTCTAGGAAGGTCGCGAATGCAAATTGGGAATCTTTGATATGTCCCAAAAGTGGCACTTGATTATTTTCGATGGAGAAACATCTCCCAAAATTTTTAGTCAGAGTGAGACAGAGATTCTGCCACCTTAGCGGGCATCACATTGTCAGAGGCACCAGAGTCTATTATGCAGTTGCTCAACTTATGACCATTTATCAATAGGGAAACATAGAAAAGTTTTATCTTCCTAGGGGCAATAAGAGGAGTAATGACAAGATTGTTTTGGGTGGATGTGTTCTTTGGGGGATCATGAGTCACCTTGGAAACATTTTGTCCTATAGGAATGGTTTTGTTCTTGATGCATTCAACTAGCCTATCTAACTGCTCAGGGTTGGCTCGTAAGTATTCAAACTTACACATTTGGATCTTAGTTTTCTTAGTATGGTCAATTATATCAAATGACTAAAAAGAACTAGGAATAGAGGAAGGAAGTCCATCATTTTGGGTTTGGATGGGTGTGGTACTAGTTTGAGAAATTGAAGTAGAAGGTGCAGGGTTGTTTGAGGTACTTACTTTTTTATTGATCACCGAGTCCTTTGATTAGAAAGGCAGTGAAGTCCCTCATTTAGCAATTGAAATTACTAGTTGAGATTCTTCCCCTATTTTCCTTTATTAGCTTGTTGAGTTGACTAGTTCTGGGACCTAGTAAAAATAGTGTATGATCCATCAAACACTTCTCCCTTTCTTCTAGCTTCATCTTGGTAATTCAAAAAACCAATGTTGGAGTCGCCAACTAATTCTTCTTCACCTTCTACAAAGAGATCAGCATAATCTTCTTGGTCCAACTCAGGTTGGAAAGAGAAATCATATTCAGCTTTATGATAACCAACTACCGAGTTAGTCGATGTTGCTTCAATGGCAAGCTTCCCTTATGGGAGAGAAAGATGATTTGGTTGCCCTTGATTTCTGGTAGCATTACCTTGATATGACTGGTTGGGAAATGTCTTCCTTTGTATATCCTGATAAGAAGGAGGGGTAAACATCCCTTTTGCCATTTACTTTTTAAGAGCTAACAATTTATTTTCTAGCTTTTACACCATAGGATTAGTGGTGCTTGTAGAGAAATTTTTAGAAGATGAAGAAGTTTTATTTCTATTAAGATCTCTTCTTATCTTTCTTGCCAAGATAAGATCATCTTCAACCTTAGTGGCCAAAATTTGAGTTGTAGCAAGATCTATGTGGCCAACCCACCTCAATAGGAAACTCACTTCAGGAAGTTGAGAATTGATGCAAAAGCACTTAAAATTTTTTGGCATTTGCTGAGAAATTATAGGAATCCTGTTCCTCAACTTATCAAATTTAGCAATGAAGTCTCGCATGGGTTCATGAGGCTCCTTCTTCATTTGTGTAAGTTGGGATAATAGGGCATGTGCATCTTCTGCGAGTTTGAACCTAGCCTCAAATTTGGCCTTGAGAGTGTTTCAGTCAATTACTGTTTGTGCTTGCAGATGATAAAACCAATTTGTAGTAGTGCCTTGCAACATTTCTACAAATAACCTGACTGCTATATCTTCAAATTCAACACCTATCACACCATAGGATATGCATAAAGCTGAAATATGCTCATTAGGATGAACTATCCCATCACCATAGAACTTAGGAAAATTCTTTCTTGAACTATGGGGTAGTTCATGTAAAGGTGGGGTTAGATTTAGAGGCCAAAAGTGTTACCCCAAGGGCTTTGGACTGCCATGATATGATGATTAAAAGGAGGGATAATGAACCTCCGTAGGGTATGTATAGACAAAGCTCTACTAGTAGAGGAAAGAGAAGCTTTGATTGGTATTAGGGACCTGACGTCTGTAGGAGAAAAACTCTTGGTTCACTGAAGGCGAGATTGTGGAGGAGAAAGGCTAAAATTATTTTGCTGTACAAACTCGAACATAGGATCAACAATACCTTGAGCTCTCTAGCTTTGTGTATATCATGGATCTGTGAGAGTTCAGAATAGAAAAGAACTAGAAATATTTCAATTTGAAGCTTGAGGCTTCAAATTACGTGTTCTTCCCTAACGGAGTCACTAAAAACTATTGGGTGAAATATTTGTTATCAACTAACTGATGGTAAAATGGGTATATCAACCACAATACAATGAGATTTATATGGAAAAATGGGTGTGGTTACCATAGCATAATGAGATAAATCTCTCCTCTCAGCAAGGGGAGGTTTCTTATAAACTATAATATATTGATATAAACTAAAAATAGACTTAGGGGTGAAATCATATCATCCATATCTCTTTTTTCATAGATGATGTTCACAAAATAAAGGAGAATTCTTATGTAATTACTGAAGGCGTTTCTCTTTTTTCAAAAATGATGTTTAACAAACAATAGATTTCTTCCTGGGTAGTAACTGGATCCACAAGAAACCCATGAAAGCATAAAGTCTTTCGTTGTTTCTCCTACTGATTTAGGATAAAGTAACACAGTAGTATGAAGTGTAGCATAAAGTCTCCACTGAAAACTATAGCAGAGTAAAAGATTACAAAGGATAAGGGGAGCTCAAAGTCTCTCCAATATCCTGAAACATAAAACACACAGACTAAAGACAATTATGGCAGCACAAAGTCTCCCACAATCGAGTTCAGGACATCTTTCAGATTATTTCCACTTGTTCTACTTATTTGATTAAATGGACAAGACTGTATTTAGGAAAAAGACATAAGAATAATTTCTTAGATAACACAAGCTATTTCAACACAAAGCCTGAAAGGTCACTTGCTTTCTCATTCACTTGATAAAATATGATTAACAATTTGAGCTTAAAGTCTCACGAATGCCTTTCAATTTGGACAGAGTTTCATTTCTAATAACAAAGAGATCTCTCTTCTACAAACTAAGAGATTACAATGCATAGCCTCCAAAGAAAGACTTTGGCACTTATTTTCACAAAATGGCCCATGCTGCATTAAATGCATTGGAAAGAGGAAGTTATATGCAGGGGCCATGCTGGAGCTATTCAAATGTTCTCTCTAAAGCATGGGTCATCTGATCTTCTGAAAGGTAAGGCCGCTCCTCTTTATGATACACAACTGTCCACTCATTTTTATTCAATTGAATGCTTGCACTCTCTAATATCCACCTGATGGACTACTCCACCTACTGGAATAACTCTCCTACAAATATTTTGGATTTCTCTGTAACTTTCCCTCTTTCCTTGCTACCTTTTGTCTCTTCCTAGTGATCCAAGCTCTCAGGGCTATCTTCTCACCTTTTGCTGGCTTCTTCAGCTCCTTTATCAATGGATAGCTAAGTTTGTCTTCAAGTCTGCATTATTTAAAAATCAATGGTTATTCCATTACCCTAAATTTGACGTCTGTGGGGACGTCACCGATCACTTAAATCATTTTGAACCTTGAACCCTTTGAACCTTTTGGAGTTTAATGGTTCAATGTTTAATGGTTCAAAGTTTAATGGTTTGGCAGTTTAGCGGTTCAATGTTTTATAAAGAGATGCATTCACTTAGTCTTTTTTATGAGTTCAAAGTATCGTTGAACCAATTGTTTGAACCATTCGATTGAACCTTTTTCTAGAATCTTCCATTTGAACCATTCACTCGAACTTTGAACTTTGAATATTTAAACCCTTTGAACCTTTGAACTCTTTGAACCTTGGAACTCTTTGAACCTTTTGGAGGCGGAGTTCAATGGTTCAATGGTTCATTCCATATTATTGAACCCCATTGTTTAACCTTTGATTGAATCTTGGCGTTGAACCATCCTTACATTTTTTTAGAAATGCCTTAAGTGTTTTGAGTTTTTTTCTTATGAAAGCCCACCTTTTGAACCTACAATTTCCTTAGCTGAAAAGGCTTGTGTGATTGAATAACTTGACTGCTTAGATCATTTTGAGAAATAAAGAGACCATTTTGCCCTCTAAGACCGAAATAGTCGACATGTTGTCCACAAAAACAAGTGATAAATTTTGGGAACAACAATATTGTTAGTACTCCAGGTAGCACCCTTGCTGAAAGGAGTGTTCAAGTCTTTCTATCAAACTTGGACTAACATGGGAATGGTCTAAGGCTGTGGGTTACCTATATTTAGACTAGACCTCTAAGATTTTTTATGAGGTTAGCTCCTCAGATTCTATGGTTTGGACCTTTACTTCTAAATCTAAGACTGGTTGGGATGAAAAAGGGGGAAGAAATGCATAAAATGAGAACCTACTTTAAGATGTGGTGATGTACCAAGAATTTAATAGATCCACTCTTAAGCTTGGATTCTTTAACACACTAATGGACCATGGTAGAAACTAATGCAATGCTTACTATAGTTTATATACAACAATATTTCATATATAGGTTTGTTTGATAGATTCAGACTAGGGGAAAATGAAAATAAGGTCTATTTAAAGACACTTTAAATTTAGTTGTCCACTACATCCTTGAAAGATCAACATTGAGACACACTATAAGACCTACAAAGAAACCCTTTCACACTTAGGTTGAGTCTAAACATGCAAAAGGAAGATGACATCCACAATTACACATTAGACAAACACAAAACACTAAATATAGATTAGCAAATGACTAAAAAATATTTTACTCACTACTCCAAGAGGTGTCGAAGGAAATTCTGGCAGAGTCTAATCATACCAACCTAAGGGGTATAAATTAATAGTTTAAAGGCTATAATTATAGCATAAGGGAAGCAAGAGAGAGGGGTTTTAATGCTCAAAAGGGTATCAAACAAATTCAAATCCATTTGAAAAGCTGTTACAATTGCCTCTATGAATCAAGCTCACTCACACCCTTCCTAATTGATCCAGGGCACTCTAGTTTATTGCATTAATATAATATCTTCTATGTGACTCTTCATGGTAGCTATAATGGTTGGATCAAGTTAATTTCATCTTGTCCTAATGTGAAATTGATCATGACTGGTTCATTAATACATGCTCAAGTGGGGAGGGAGGTCATTTTTATGCAGTTGGATTTGGTGATTGTCATTGAAGTTTATGTGTACATCTTTGCAGGTTCTCAATGGCATCATTTGATCCTAAAATATACACTCTTGGCCTAAATTGAAACATGCTCGAGCTTGGATCCATTCATGTTTGCTTCCCTTCATCCTATTTTATCGATAAGATGTCAACCTTTGATTTGTGTTAAGTTTGAAAGACCTAAACATATCCTTGTAGAGCCCAAATGGTAATGCTTAATCCTTATGTTTATTCATCTTGGTCCAACTCAGATCAAGTTTGAGTTCGATTCCATGCATGCTACCAGCTCATGTCATATTTCTTACTTTGCTTAATTCAAGTTGCTCCATTGACCCTAGTCAAAAATATGTCCCAACTTGGTCTTTTTTTCATTGGTTATCAGCAACTTGACTCAAATAATTGACAATTTAACTCAGCTCAATCTATTGAATTTTCTAGGCATAAACAAACACGAACCCTCAAATCTACTTTTGAATTATAAACTCTATCTCTGCTTATGCAATATGTCAATCTTGCATTAATCCTTCATATCCTACTATCAGTCTATAACCTCTCTCTCTTTTAACACTTTTCCTCAATTCATTATCTCATTAGATTCCCTGACCAGTTTGACTCATGCTTGCTATCCAATCAAGATGTATGAGTTTATGCACACCATAGATCTCTCTGGCCCCACTTTTCTTTTAGTTCTTGTGCTCCATTGGATCACTAGTATGATTGAATGTGAACCCTTATATCTACTTGGGACCCACTATTTGAAACCCAATGGCTACTTCATGATCTTAAAATTGATGGTTTGTAGGACGTTACTTGACGTTTGTATGACCATCAAATTTAAGCTCAATAGGATTGTCTCACTCTATCTTTAAATTTGACATTTATATGATTATCATTCATCATTATCCAAAATGTGATTGACATCTTTTATAATTTAAAATTTAATCATAGGTAGATTTTTACCTGAGCTTTAACTTGACGTTCGTGTGAACATCTTATACTTTTTGACCAATTTTGAAAGCTTGGATCTTGAAGCACGAGAATCATAGAGGCATCAAAATTTTAGAAGATGTTTTTAAGTCAAAAGGGACAAATGCATTTGATCCACTACTCTTGGGAGCTTCCAAATCAAAGATATTTAATGTTTAAGATGGCTGGTCCAAACTGCTTCTGCGTGATGTCTTAGTGATGATCAAGATTGAATGACTAAGTATGGGGAACTTAGAAAAAATTCCTAGAAGCCCATATTTTCACATGGATAACTCTATTTGTGCTTTGGTAGAGGAACTTGGACATGAAACATAACATCTTGAGACCAAGGTGAACAGACCCATGTGACTACTTTCTCTTACAACTATCGCACATGTGGGATATAACTTTGCGAAAATGCCCACTCAAATCTATTAGAGCTTATTAAAAATGGATAAGTATGGGAAATCATGCAAAAAGTGACTAAGGAGCCAAATTTTAACATGCATAACTCCATGCTTGAGTCTTTGGAGGACCCAAAACTTAATGCATATATTCTAGGATCAAAACTAAACAGACCTATTTGATCAAGTCTCTATAACTCGTCCACATGCAGTAATGGTGGCATCAACAAAGTGCCTACTCAGAGTTCTTGTTATTAGGCCCAAGTGTCTCAATCAATAAAATGAAGAATGAAATGGATTCCATACACTTCTTAGCCATTCTAAGCATTCTTCACATCCCATAGGGTCTTGGCCTTTTTGAAATAGCCCCCCTTGCCCTTTGAAAAGTGTCATTTAAAATTTTGACTTAGTCCACCTCATTGTAGAAAGATCCTTTAGATAAAGTGTGTAGGACACTTTACCAAGAAAATGCCCTTTGAAACCTTGAAGTGTACTATTTCCCCAAGAAACATACCCTTCAGGGAAATAGTTTGGGACACTTTGCTTTAGGAGGAGCTCTTCGGAGAAATTATTTGGGGGTACTTACTTACAAAAATGACCTTTCGGGTAAAGTGCATAGGACACTTTGCATGGAAATACATCTTTCAAGATTTCTTTTTTGGAACAATTTCTCCAAAAGATATCCCTTGGAACTTTGAAAGGGGCCCTTTCTTGTAGAAGAATTCTTTCAAGAAAATTATTTGGATAATTTTCTTGAAAGATCTTTATGTTGCCTCTTGCCTCAGACATTTTTTTAAAGGAATTAGTATTTTACCTTTAGAAAAGTGCTCCTCAAAAATCTTGGAAAGTGTACTTCAAAAAGAAAAGAACCCTTTAGGGAAATTGTTTCAAATAGAAAGTCCAAAATAATTCCTCGATACTTGAACAAAAAACCTAAAGAGAGGACAGTTAGCCAAAAGATCAAAACAAAAGCTCTCAAAGGGACTAAGCCTTGTACATTTCCTCTGAAGGAAATATAAATGTTCTAACTTAGCCAAAGGTTGGAAAAGTACAAACGTAGGCCTTTTTATAGATCCATTCCTATGACTACTCAGCACCATGAAAACCTTACCTAGACCCCTTCACTTGAGACATTAAGCCTACTTCAAAACCACCTGATCCATTCATCAATTATTTGGACCCTAATAAACTATTTAATCTAGGTAGAAGCTTGACATGTGGGCCAAAATGGCCAATAATTTTGATGACTAAGCTGGCTTGACCAATCTGCTGGTCATGGAACCTAGACATTGATCAAGCTTGCTTAAATGAAAATTACTTACAAATAGACTCTACTTAACTTCTAGAAATATTTCTTGGAGTAATGGGGAGGGAAAACAATGATGAATCAATAAAAGACAAGACAACAATCTAAACTATGAATAGAATGACTAACAATAGCAATGTGCAAAAGCACTTGGAGGAAAAAAAATAGATCTATCTACTTATGTATAAGAAGTGAGATATAGTACTAGCAGTAGAACTTGAGATACCTCTCATTGATAGGGATAGGGAAATTCTCTTCATTTAATTTGGTAAGATCAAAAGCATTGCTCTCTTTGCAGCCTACGATGATAGAGGGTCTACTCTAGAGACTATCAAACTTGGAGTGTTTTCCTAGTTTTGCATGGTCCTCTTCCTATTTGAGGATTATGTTACCTTGATGGATGCCTTTGATGAAGCTCTTTTATCAATGGTCATCTTGACCTGTTGCTAGTTAGACCACATGGTATGCATGGTGTCATCCCTTATTTTCTCTAGCTTTCTTAGTTCATTCAACCTAACTTCCATTGCATCACTTTTTAGAAGCTCTAGTTGGTGTACAAGTTTCAAAGATGGAAGATCCAAGGAATTGGGTGGCCTTAATTCTCTTCCATAGACTAAGAGATAAGGGAAGTTACCAATGGCCTTCTTGGGGGTGACTATGTCAGCCCATAAGATAGTCTTCAGTTTTATGTGTTAGGATCTTTCATTATCTTCCATCATTCTCTTAATGATCAGAATCAGGTTCTTATTAGTATAATTGGCTAATACATTGCCCTATGGATAATAATTAGATGAAGATGCTAGATAAATACCTTACTCAAGGACCCACTCACATACCTTAATCATGCTAAAGGCTAAAGCATTGTCTGCTATTATGGTGGATGGTGCTCCAAAATGGGTGACTAGGCTTTCATAGAACTCAATAATAGAGTTCTCATTTGCTTCCTTCAAGGGGATTGTTTCCACCCACCTGGTGAAGTGGTCTATGGCTATCAAGACCCACTTATGGCCAACACTGGATGGAAGATTAATCATGCTAATGAAGTCTAAGCCTCGTTGCATGAAAGGCTACTCAATTTGAATAGGCTTCAGTGGCATAGCGGCTAGCTTCTGTTTAACTATAAACATGACACATTTTGAACACTTCCTCACCCATGCATGTGCATCTCTAAATAAATTGGGCCAAAAGTAACTAGCATTAATTATTTTTTTAGTTGTGGTCCTAGTTACAAAATGGCCTCCTTGAGTACTACCATGGAATTTTTGGAGAAGCTTATCAAATCGGTTAGTTTCAACACATCTTAAGAGCATACCTCCAATGTCCTATTTGAACAACACTCCATCAATCAGAATGTATGACATTGATTGTAGCTTGAAGTGTCTTCTTTGTGATGCATTGAAACCCATTGGACACTCTCCTATTTGGAGAAATCTTTCAATATTCCATGTCTAGTTGGATAGAAGAGTGTCCTCATCTTATTATTGGGTGTCTTGGATTATCAGGATTGTCTCTTTTTCTTCTCTCACATCTTTAGCAAGATGTTCACATAATCCCTTTCCTCAGAATAGCTTCATGACCCTAACTTCAATGTCATATTTCATACACTTGGTGACCCATCTCACTCTATTTTCATTCAAATCTATATTGAGGATAACATCCTTCACACTTGGGTGAGCCACCACTAGTATGGTCATATGGTTTGAAATTAGATGCACAATTTTTTTTAAATTTCTAACAACAACAAGCACATGCTTTTAAACAAAGCTATATATTTCTTCATAACTCTCCAAAGCTTGGCTGAAGAAAGCAATGGGTTGATTCAGACCTTGATTATTTTGTTGCATGAGCATGGTAAAAATTGCATCTAATGTGCAAAAGGCATATAGATAGAAGTCCTTGTTGAAATTTGGATTTAATAGAGTTGGGGAATGAGATATGGCCTCCTTGATAACCTCAAATCTCTTCTTTCCTTCTCTTATCCATGCGAACTCTTTCCCTTTTCTCAGCATATGAGTGAGTGGCTAGAACATCTTTGCAAAGCCTAGTATGAACCTCCTGATGAAGTTGATCTTGCCCAAGAAGCTCTACAACCCTTTCTTGTGTTTGGCTAGTGATAGAGCAAGGATTGCCTCTATCTTTTTTGGATCAATGCACAAACTAGATTCAAACACCAAATATCCTAAAATTTTTCCCTCATGCACCAAAAAAATGTATTTCTTTGGATTTGAAGAAACCCTAAACTGTCTACATCTATCAAAAATATATCTCAAATGTGTTAGACGATCATTAGGGTCTTTTGAGAAAATTATTATATTATCAAGATAAACTAAAATCATATCATTCAAAAAACCATGAAAAACAACATCCATTATTGTTTAGAAGGTGGTTCCAATATTGGAGAGTCCAAAAGGTATTTTCCAATATGCATAGGTACCCCATTTTTTAGTGAAAGTAGTCTTATGCCTATTTTATTCTTTTACTATGATCTGATTATAGCCAGAATAACCATCAAGCAATGAGAACCTTTGAGAACTTGCCACCTTTTGTAGAATTTTATCCATGGAGGCCAGTGGGTAATGATCCTTTAGGGACACCTTATTTAGGTCCCTAAAGTCAACACATAATTGAATATCTCCATTCTTTTTACTCACTGGTACAAGGTTTGCCAACCAAGAGGAATGTTTAATTGGAAATATCATCCTAGATTCGATCAATTTATAGAGTTCTCTTCTCATGAGATCCTCCACTCTTGGGTTGTCAGGTCTCTACTTCTACCTAACTAGTTTGGCATTGCTTTCTAATTCAATGGTGTGTTATTCAACCTTGGGGTCAAATCCTTTCAATTCTTTGTAATCACAAGTAAAAATATCAAAAAATTCTTGGCCTAATGTTGGCCTAATGCAACAAATATAGCTCTTTCTTCTATTGTATTGACCTTTCCCAGGTTCAACAACTTGCCTTTAAAGATATCTACCTTTTTATAGTGTTCTTCTTTAGCTAAGATTCATGCCTTCCATTTTATGACTAGGTCATATTCATTGAATCTGCTCTCCAATGTCACAAGTCTTTTGGGAAGCTTGTTTGATCTCAGCTGTACTATTTTATCATCATATTAATTTTGGAACTTGTCTTGGTTCCTATGGTAAAAATTTGACTCTTGCATTATAAAACATATGATTTGATCATCATTTTCAAAGTCTTTCTAATTCACCTCATTATTAAGGACAATTGGTCTACATATAATCTTAACCTTATCTTGGCCTTGGCTACCTTTGACTCCTGCTATCTCATACTAGGCACCAATAGCAACAAGCCTATCTGCATGCTGGTTTGCTTTTCTTGGTATGGATTGGTTATAAAATGCCAAGAAATTTTCCATGAGGTCCCATACTTAGGGCTTATAGGCTTTCAGATGGTAACTCTTGACTGCACTTAGGCCTCTTACTTGTTACACTACAAGTTCATTATCACCCTTGACTGACTTTAAGGAGCTAGATACCTCTCTTCCTTACTTCTTGCAAACCATTAAAAAAAGCTTCATATTCAACTATATTTGAGGTGAAACTAAATTGGAGTCTTGTGGTAGAATGGTAATTTTAACCTTAGGGTGAAACCAACATGGCTCCCACTTTACTTCCATTCTCTAACCTTGAGCCATCAAAGAACAAAGTCCATATACCATCTTCTTCTTGAGTAGTGTTAGTTAAGGAAGGCATTGCAATACTTTCCTCATGCATACATTACACTACTAAGTCTATCTCTTCAATGATGCTATATAGACCAAATCCATGGTTATCATATTCCCACTCATCTAAATATAGGTTTGATATGCCTTCTAGATGACTATAAGGTTCCTGTTCAATAACCTCTTCAACCTCTTTATATATGGCAAAATTAGTATTTACAAGATTGGGCATATACAGCTCTAGGTGAAACTTAGCTATAGGCTTATGCCTTATGGTGGCTTTAGTTCCATACCTAGTTATAAAAACCATGTATGACCAATCAGATACTAGATTTTCCCCAATCTTAGTAGTGAAGTCTCTAGACAAGCATAGGGCAAAATAGGGGGGTAGGTCTACCACCATCACATCCTGACTAATGAAACAATTTAGACATGAAACCAAGGTGATCTAAAGATCTTTTAAGGTGCCTACTTTCTTAGTAGGGGAACCATCCAATTGAATAACACCTTTCTTGTTAGGTACATATTTGACCCCAAGCTTGTCTACTATGGCTTTAGACATCACTGAGGTTGAAACACCTAAGTCAATCATGCAGTTGTGTAACAAACAATCCCCTATGATGATTGATAGATAAAATGGGAGAGGATTTACAACCTTAGGAGGATGAACAACATTTTGAGGTTGGTTTATGCTTGAAATTTGATTGGGAACTTGGCCAGGGGCTCAGTTAGGTTGAGTATTATTGATGAAAATAACGTTCACTTTATCAACCATTTTTTCCATCTAAGAAAGTTTAGAGAGATCTTGATGGAGAATCTCCTTTTTCCTAGGGATGGACAGAGCATCATACATAAACATAGTTACATTAGCCTTCTTTAAATGATACACAATACTAAAAAGATACTAGTACCTTTGGACTACCCCTTAGAGGTAGAAGCATCACTCGACATTTGAGTAACATGAGGAATGAAAGGGGACCTCTACTATTATCCATGAGATTGGGGAAATTTTTGATTTATAAGAGCTTTGATAGCTACATCTGAAGAAGTGGGTTGCTAACTAGTCTAAAGAGGTGACGTAGAAGCCTTAGGATACCCCAAGTTGTCCTCTAGTATTCTTTTCTTAGCTCTTATTTGAGATACAACTAATTCATTTGTCCTCTGGGATTGTCCCATATTGGATGCTACATGCTCAAACACATATTCCCCTTCTTGGAAATTCATGCATGTGGTATCGGTAGGTGCTCCACTCATGCTCCCTTGTTGCTAGCCTTGAGCTTCTAACTATGACATGGTAGACATGTTGTCTTGACTCACTTTGGGGGCTTGTGGTGGAGGAGGCATCATGTCATCACTTTGAAATGAAGGAACATGTTTCTAATTAGGTTCTTGATACATATTTTTAGTAGTGTCCATTATCATCTCATTGGACTGTCTCTCTGATTGCCATGAACCTTCTTGGGCATAGTTGTTCTAAGTTAGCATAATAGCTCTAGAATTACTTGGATCATTGGGATTGTATTACCTTGACTGAGGCTTTTAACCTTATCCTTGCTAATTGGTTTGATAAGATGGCCTATTATACTAATTTTTTTTATTATTATTCTAGTATAGCCTGTATGGTGGAGCTTATTACCTCTCCATTACAACCAGCTTGTTGTTCTGGGCTTTGAGGAGACTATTTATCTTCCCCAGTTTGCTAGTTTACTCACCTTATATTTGATAAAAATCTTTTGATTCTGGAATTAAAGTGATAATTGGAGTAGGAGGATGTATTTTTGGAAAGAGAGGCATTTGTGGCCTTGGAGCCAACTTGCCTACTTGTATGACGCAATTTTGAACCTTAATTGCTACTTTAAAAGCTCTAGGTAGGGTATTCCCTCCCTTGGATTGAATCATTATAGCTACATCTAAGTTGAGAGCTTTAAATAGTATAGATAATCATAGTTGGGCATAGGCTTGATTACCATAGGAATTTTGTCCAAGTCTTCTAGAATCTATAGTTGAAATCCACCATGAACTCAATAGGGAATCTCTTGATTATTGTGAGCTGCTCCACAAGTGAAAGATGATCACTCTTTTCTTTAAATTTATTGTATAGGACCTCTCCAAACTCATCCTAGATATTGATTCATGTGGGGGCAAACCTCTATACCACTAGAGTGATTTCCCTTTAAGAGAGGTTGTTAACAACCTCATTGCTACATTTGATTGAGTTATATGATGCACTGAACAAAGGTTAGTAATATCAACAATATGGTCTACAAGAGTAACTAGATTTTCTCCTTTACAACAAGTAAGAGCCTTTAAAGCTAACACTAGAATATCATCCCATTGAGTGAGATTCAGAGGGCTACCACCATTGAATGAGATAAAGGTTTTCCTCCAAGGAATGGCCATCTGAGGTATGGGGTTTATAACAATGTTTGGCTGAATAATATTGGCTTGAACAAGAGGATTTTAGGCAATAATAGGGGGAACAGGAGGGGTAGGTGTAGGATTTGGCTGAAGGGCCTTATTTTTCTTTGTTGATTATCAAGGTAGCTCAAACAAATATGTTCCCTTCCCTTTTATGGAGGATCTTATGATAACCCTAGGGGGCATAAAAGATTATGAAATATTAATGGTCCCAAGAGGTGTGCTAGAACTATTAGCACTCCAAGTAACACCCTTGCTGAAAGGAGGAGGGTTCAAGTCCTTCTATCAACCTGGACTAACATGGGAATGATCTAAGGCTGTGGGTTACCTATATTTAGACTAGACCTCTAGGATTTTTTATGAGGATAGATCCTCAAATTCTATGATTTGGACCTTTACTTATAAATCTAAGATTGGTTGGGGTGAAAAAGGGGAAGAAATGCATAAAATGGGAACTTATTCTAAGTTGTGGTGATACACCAAGAATTTAACAGATCCACTCCTAAGCTTAGACTCCTTAACACACTAATGGACCATGATAGAAACTAATGCAATGCTTATTATAGTTTCTATGCAATAGTATTTTGTATAGAGATTTTTTTGATAGACTCAGACTAGGGAATAAGGAAAATAAGGTCTGATTAAAGACACTTTAAATTCATCTATCCACTATATCCTTGAAAGATCAACACTGAGACACACTATAAGACCTACAAAAAAACCCTTTAACACTTAGGTTGGGTCTGGACATGCAAAATTAAGATGAAATCCACATTCACACATTAAACAAACATAAAACACTAAATATAGATTAGCAAATGACTACAAAATATTATATTCACTATTCCAAGAGGTGTTGGAGACAATTATGATAGAGTCTAGTAGTACAAGTTTGAGGGATACAAAATAATAGTTCAAAGTCTATACTTATAGTAGAAGGGAATCAAGAGAGAGGGGGTTTCAACACTTAGAATGGGATCAAATGAAGTCAAATCCATTTGAAAAGTTGTTACAACTGCCTCTATAAATCAAGCTCACTCACACCCTTCCTGATTGATCTAGGTCACTCTAGTTTGTTGCATTATTACAATATCTTCTTTATGATGCTTCATGGTGGCTGAAATAGTGGGATCAAGTCATTTTCATCTTGTCTTGATGTGAAACTGATCATGATTGGTTTGTTGATACGTGCTCAAGAAGGGAGGGAGGTCATTTTTATGTAGCTGGCTTTAGTAATCACCATTGAAGTCTATGTGTTTGTCTCTATAGGTTCTCAATGACACCATCTGATCCTAAAATATCTACTCCTAACTTAAATTGAAATGTGCTCAAGCTTAGATCCATTCATGCTTACTTTCCTTGGTCCTATTTTATAGACAAAACATCAACCTTTGATTTGTGTTAAGTCTAAAAGATCCAAACATATCTCTGTAGAGCCTAGATGACAATGCTTAGTCCTTATGTTTATGCATCTTGGTCTAATTTGGATTGAGTTTGAGCTCATTTCTATGCATACTACTAGCTCCATTGGATCAAGAACAAGATCAGATGGGTTGAAAACTGCTAATTTTTTCTTTCTTCAAGTTGAGTTACTCCATCGACCCTAGTAAAAAATGTGTCCCAACTTGGTCCTTTGTTCATTAGTTGTCGGTAATCTAACTTAGATAATTGAAAATTTGATCAACTCACTCTATTGGATTTGCTAGGTATGAACAAACATGAACCCTTAGATCTAATTTTGAATTATCAACTCTGTCTTTGCTTATACCATGTATCAATCTTGTGTTAATCCTCAAGATCTTGCTGTCACTCTACTAACTCTCACACTTTTGACACTTATCCTCAATTCATTAGCTCATTGGATTCACTGACCAATTTGACTCATGCTCACCATCTAATCACGATGTATGAGTTCACATACATCATATATCTCCCTAGCCCCACTTTCCTATTAGTTCTTGCACTCCATTAGATCATTGGTATTATTAAATGTGAGCCCTTAGATCTACCTGGGACCTACTATTTGAAACCTAATGGCTACTTCATGATCTTAAAATTGATGGTCTATAAGATGTCATTTGATGTTCATGCAACCGTAATTAACATTTATGTGACCATCAAAGTTAATATTAATATGATTGTCTCACTCTATTTTTAAATTTAATGTTCACATGACCGTCATTCATCATTCCATAGAATGTGATTGATGTGCCATATAACATCAAATTTAATCATAGGTAGATTTTTTCTTCAGCTTTAACTTGATGTTACTGTGAACATCTTATGCTTTTTGACCAACTTTGAAAGTTTGAATCTTGAAGCATGAGAATCATGGAGGCATCAAACTTTCAAAAGATGTTCTTGGGGTCAAAAGGGAAAAACCCATTTGATCTATTGGTTCCAAGATCTTTCAAAGCAAAGATATTCAAAGTTCAAGATGGCTAGTCCATAACTACTTTGGCATGACATCTTAGTGACAACTAAGCTCAAATGACTATGGGGAACTTAGCAAAAATACCTAGAAGCCCATATTTGCACATGGATAACTCTAGTTGTACTTCAATAAAGGACCTCAAATGTGGAACATAGCATCTTGGGACCAAGGTGAACAAACCCATGTGACTATTTTCTCTTGCAACTATCACATGTGCAAGATATAGCTTTGTGAAGATGCCCACTCAACTCTGTTCGAACTTCTTGAAAATGGCTAAGTATTGGAAAACATGCAAAAAGTGACTAATGAGCCAAATTTGCACATGCATAACTCCATGCTTGAGTCATCAAAGGACCCAAAACTTAATGCATACATTTTAGGCTCAAAATTGAACATACCCATTTGATTTAAGTCTCTCTAACTCATCCACATGTGGTAATGGTGACATCAGTGAAGTGCCTACTCAGAGTTCTTGTTATTAGGCCCAAGTGTCTCAATCAATAAAATGAAGAACCAAATGGATCCCATGTACTTCTAAGCCATTCCAAGCATTCTTGGCATCCCATAGGGTCTAGGATTTTTCAAAATAGCCCCTCTTTGCCCTTTAAAAAGTGTCCTTCAAAATTTTTGACTTGGTGCAGCTCACTGCGGAAAGATCCTTTGGAGAAAGTGTGTAGGAAAATTTGCTGAGAAAATGCCCTTTGGAATCTTAAGGTGGACTATTTACCTGAGGAACATACCCTTTGGGGAAATAGTTTGGGACACTTTACTTGGGGAGGAGCCCTTTGGATAAATTATTCGGGGGCACTTGCTTACAAAAAGGACCTTTCAGGGAAAGTGCATAGGACACTTTTCATGGAAATACATCCTTTGAGATTTTTGTTTTGGAACAATTTCTCTGAAAGATATCCCTTGGAACTTTGAAAGGGGCCCTTTCCTATATAAGAATTCTTTCGAGAAAAGTATTCAGATAATTTTCCCAAAAGATCTTTGTGTTAACTTTTGTCTTAGACATTTTTTTTAAGGAATTAGTCCTTTGCCTTTTGAAAATCACCCCTCAAAAATCCTAAAAAGTGTACTTTAGAAATAAAATACCCCTTAAGGGAAATTATTTTAGATAAAAACTCTAGAACAATTCCCCGATACTTGAACAAAAATTCTAAAGAGAGGACACTTAGCTAAAAGACCAAAACAAAAGCTCTCGAAGGGATTAAGCCTTGTACATTTCCTCTAAAGGAAATCTAAATGTTCCAACTTAGCCAAAGGTTGGAAAAGTATGAACTTAGGTCTTTTCTGGATCTATTCCTATGACTACTTGACACCATGAAAACCTTGCATGGACCCCTTCACTTGTGACATTGAGCCTGCTTCAAAACCACTTGATCCATTCATCAACTATTTGGACCTTGCTCAAATATTTGAACTAGGTATAAGCTTGATATGTGGGCCAAAAAGGCCAACAAATATAACAATGAATTGACATATATCCAAAAAAATGTCTATATATATAGTACATATATGTATAACTCATACATAAAAATGTGGAGATATAATCAAAATGCCTAACCAATTCTCGTTGTGTCCCTCAAAAGGTGTACAACTCTTAGGAGAACTTTGCCTTGTATTATGTGGTGGTGTCACATGTGGAGACCCCATCAAAAATATATGCAGTGTTATTTGAACCACTGATATTTGAGAGACAGATGTCTGATGTGTCTTAGAAGACTAACTAGATCTCTAACTATTGTAATCCTAAAATGATGGTGCTCTAAGACCCTATGGCATTATACTCTCATATAGTCATCTGTATTAACCTACCTCATCCTTTTCCCACATTTTATATGATAAGGCCTTGGCCAAGTCTTGCTCTATAATAATTTGGCAAGTTACATCTCACTCTCTATGTATTATTTGGCTCTTCACATGGTTTAAATCCTGCTCTATGGTCAATGTAACCACCTCTACATCTCATGTTTCTAGTTGTGCTTGAATGGCAACCATTTGAGCCACATAAACCCCCAGTGTCTCAATTTTTATATCCCAAGCTATGATCATGGCCTATAGTCTATCAATTATCCCATCCTCTTAACCTGTTAACTAGGCATGTAAGGCATCTACTAACTCTTGTATCCCAAATATCTCAGACACCTTAGTTATGATCTTTGAAATTAATCTATCAATAGTGGCATGATCCTTTGTTGACCTTATAAATCCTAGTGGCCCTACCATATCATCCATCCCCACCCCCTCTCTATTGTGGTCACTACAAGCACTAAATAATATACAATGATAATATGGTCTGTAAGCATTATTTTTTACTTGGGGACCAATCTTGTGTAATATAGAGTGTCTAGGACCAAACACACCTATGGCCTCCCCTATCCATCATCAGCATGTACTTAGAATCACCTCATCTGAGATCCCTCTTGTCCTCCATACTGGCCCCTATGCTAGCCCCTATTATGTCACCCACCCTATCCTCTATCCTATCCCTTATCTCCTCTTGCATTAAAGATCATATTTATAGGTTATTAGACATGTATTGGTACTTGTACATGTGCCTATACCTATTCATATCCTCCATCTCTATACCTATCTCCATCTTCATCTCTTATCATTCACACTAGTGTCTTTCATGTGTGTATATGTCATCACCATCGAGGGTAGTCTTATGACACTACTCGTACATGTTACCTAAAGGCCTCAACTCCTACTATATGTAGTCTAATAAATTTAATAGGTATGTTTTATACCCACCATATACTATATGCACCTATAACACCTACATCTACAACCTCACCTGCATAATCCCATAGGACTACTGGTACCACCATGTAGCTAACGATTGCCTCTACCCTAGGTGCTAGTGGCACCCACTTGCTAATCTCCCAAGCGACATGAGAAAAATAGTGAGGTCCATTAGGCATATCCTACTAAATGCTGAATTATTAATGTACTTGATTTGGGTGATATCTCTCAATTGTAAACTCATGTCAGTTAGTAATATAGAAACCATGGTCATAAATCTAGTATAATTGGCATCCTCAATCCAACCAAACTATATCTAAAGGTAGGACCTCCAAATCAAGTTTTGATCTATTAACTTATCAATAGCTTAGAAATAAAAACTAAGGTCTCCTCAGTGCCCTCACCAGCCTCTTGCAATGATGTACTAATCATAAAAAATGATGAATCTTATAAAAATAATGAAAATAAAAAAGTAAGCTAAGAGCAAGTATAAGATATTGATATGTTTTGACACCATATTTGGAAAAATATAGGCAATATTGATGAGATACTAAGAACCATATTAGAAACTAAAAAATGAAAATGTGAAGATGAACAACTAGGTTTATCTATTGATCATGTTATTATAACTATGAGTTATCCCCATATACCAGTGACCCTCTCCTTGAGCACATCACCACTTCATACTTCTAATGGGGGCATGCAATATGTGTTTACACCATTGTTCCCCAAAAAAATCCTACTATTGTTACATCTTACATGGGAAACATAAATAATTCAACCTAATTATGGATTCAATGCCCATATCCACAAAAACTATGGGTATACCTCATTTGGTGACTTCTCAAACTTCAAACCTTAGTAATCATGATGTAGAAGATCTTGTCCAAACTATTAAACTTTTTCAAGCTAAGGTTATAAATATTGAAAACAATTCTATGAAATTACCTTATGTTATTGATTCACAAGAGGTGTTACATAACCCTCTTGCACCTAAAATATCTTTGCACCCCTTACCAACTAGTTTTGTTGCAGCTAAGTTTAAATTTTATGATGGCAAGGGTGATCTTGAACAACATCTTCGATATTTATATATGGCATGCCTTGATTATGCCTCCAATAATAAACTATTTCCAATGAGCCTCGAGGACTATGCTCTAAGGTGGTTCTATTTATTATCAATCCAATTAGTAAAAGCATTCAAACCTCTTACATATTAGTTTTTGGCACACTTCTCTATCAATAGTACCAAAAATGTTTACTGTGCCCAAATTCCAAAACTCAAACAAGGAACCAATGAACCTATCAATGAATATGTCTTAAGATACAAGATAATGTTGGTAAAAATTACCAATCCAATGGTAGATAAAGAGCTTCAAGACATCTTCAAGCAACATTTGCTTTCCCCATTAC
Source organism: Torreya grandis (assembly GCA_037957365.1). NCBI lineage: Eukaryota > Viridiplantae > Streptophyta > Pinopsida > Cupressales > Taxaceae > Torreya > Torreya grandis. The sequence goes on along the minus strand of JARHVA010000262.1, from coordinate 1,378,658 downwards.
ATGATTCCATTATTTTCAAAAAGTTCAATTTTTTTGACAACTTATACCATATTATTCATGATCATAAGATGAAACTTATTTCATTAAAAAAAATTAATTATGTAGCAAACACACCGACTACATCAAATACCAAGTTCATTATCAAATAAAGTTATAAGGTGAAACCTCCATAACCTAAAAAAATAAACAAATACTATGGTTAATGCAGTCTTAGAATAGCCTAATTGACTTGTCTTATCCAACACACTAAGGAGATAATTTTCATGCTTAACTAAGTCTCCAACTTCATTACTTCTAAATCTTGTGGAGTGTCACATCATATCTCTCACTCATCCTATAACGGTTTATATGAGTTAACCTCTATGCAAATGATATGATGCCAATGCTTATTGTTAATATCACCAAGGCCCTAAGCATTATATGAACTGATGTTTTACCTTGAAACATAAGATCCAAGACCTTATCGATGACCAAAAAATTAAATTCTATGATCCTCTAAAGGAATCAGGTTCATAATTTGGTGATTACCAGAATCATAAGATATTTAACAATGCTTTGCAAGACCACTCTAAGAAGGAACCAGAAGTACAAGTGGCATATATGTGGTTCAATTTCATTATTAACATATTCATTAGGTATAGCATTGGTTAATTCATTGGTTTTGCCCTCTTAATTGGATAATGATGAAACTCTAAGTGTTTAAAAAAAACACCAGCTAATCTAGGGCTACACCTAGGTTATATATAAATGATAGAGTACATCTAGAAGAATACAATAATGAAAAACTTCAAAAGGATAAAAACCCTAGGATAAACTAGGGTTTGCATAAAGAGATAGTTTCACCAAATTTTTAACCCTAAATTGAATCTCTATACAAGGGTACTATATGGTTAAGAATATATAAATGAGTAAGCACAAGGGTGATAAATAGATCCATAACAAGTTAATCAATTTTCAAACATAGATAAGTCATATTTTGAATTTATAATACTACTATATGATAAAAATAGAAAGTAAAACTATTGATTAATATTTTAATACATTGGAAACAAGAATACTTAGCTGGTTTACTATGCATATGCAAATCTAGGCTAAAATTAGACTAGATCAAAATTTTGGAATAGTTGTCAAATTCTATAATTTTTCACTCTGTGGCATTAGATGTTTACATTAGATTTATATATCTATGTTGATGTTGGTGTCTAAGTTTGATGTAAGTAGCAAGTGTTGAATAGTTACTAGATCTAGATGTGACCACCTAGAGCCTTCTAGGTTTTCTGTCACCTTTCTTTTGATGTGTATAGGTCATGTGCATAGGTTATCTCTCTTTGTCAAAAGATCAAACCCTAACTTCCTCACCTTTGAAGTGGCTATGATAAAATTGGATTAGTAGGGACATGTTATTAAGTTTCCCTAAGGACCCCTTTGTCAATGGGTGCTACCTACATAGTCAATGCTCTGAAGAGGGCCTCAAACTTATGTATTTATCCCATATGTGTTAGATTGTGTGTGCATGAGGATGCGATGTGTGATAATAAAACACATAAAGTTACCTAGCTTGTAACTTAGAAAATATGTCTCATGGGATGTTCCTTTAGTATTTTAGACCCGCAGGGATACTCCTCATATGTTTAATATGTAAATAGGGACAAATAGGGAAAGTTTGCTTACTTGAAAGCTTGATTGAGTTATTTTGGTAAGTTACCTTGTGAGTTCCCAGTATTTTATAGGTAAATGATGAATGAGAGTTGATGTTGTAAATATACCAATCCTTTTTGATAATATATCTTACTAAAGCACCTAGGTCAACCTTTAGGATAAATTTTATTTGAAATTTTGATGAATTTTGGGCACTGGACACTTAGTTTGAAAAGGGACAATAGCATCAACATAAGCATATGAATAGGATGTAAGTGTCCAAGAAGTTATAAATTATGTATAAGTCTAAAACTTTTAGATAATGGTGATGATCAGGTTTATAACATTTTGCACAGTATAGAAGGTTTGATATTCAGATTAATAGTGGTCAGACTAAGAGATGAGAAATTTGGCACAAATATATAGTTAATGTGAGCCTTTCAATAGTGGGAAGGTCTTAGAACTAAAGGGTACAACAACCATGATATGTATTTTCTAAGTGTACAAGACTGAGGTGTTATATAATTAAGATTTAGTTCTATAGGTTTTTCATAATTAATTTTAATAAAAAGAGATCTCTATTATGAATGAGACAAATTTTCATCACATCCCTTCCAAAAATGTAATGAGAATATCTAAAATGTATCTACTATGAATGAAACAAATTTTCTTTAGGTAGATGATGAGAAGTAAAAAAACACCTCATATATAGAGCAAGGGATTTGGTGATAATCTTGTAAGGCACATTTAAGATTGTGATATGGTGCCACTTAACAATGATCTTCCAATCCCTAACCTTGGGAATGAATGTGATTTTGCCTTGGCCTTTAAATTGACTAAGATAATTGGTTTAAATGACTTCTAGATAGACCTTATACACAATATCCCAAATAATTTGGTAAAACTTGTAAGGGAAACCATCAATCCCAATGGCTTTGTTAACAACCATTTGGTATGTTACTCATGGAGATCTTCACCAGATAGTAAATGATAATAAGTGACACATTGACCCTTAGAGAGTTTGAAAAAAACCACTTGTAAACATTTTTTAAGAGCATCTTCATGGGTTAGGGAAGTTTGCTGGGTGGAAAAAACTCCATGATAATGATCTACAAAATATTGTCGAATATCACATAGTTTATTGAATCATTGATCGACATCAAAAAAGGCCCACACTTTATCAACCACTTGTATAAAATGTATGAGGAACAAAAACTCTTTCAAAAATTAGTCCCCAACTTTTACCCTATGTATAGGTATCAAATATAGGCACCACGAGCTCGAGAGGCCTCTTTAACCTTGAACTTGTGTCTTTACTTGGAAATTTATTTTTTAGGCCCCCATTAAAAGGGGATAGCTCCAAATCCTATGAGGAACGAATGAATTCATAGTAAAGAGGGATTTATTTTAAAATGCATGTCTTCTAAAAATTTAATGTGCATATATTCTCAAGTCTTATAAAAAATTATAGAATATCTTAAAATCAACATTATCCTCTCATGACATGTATTTATAATAAATTTTGTCTAAAACACATCAAATAAATAAGTTATCTTATTCCTTGAAAGAACAATAAAATTTAAAAACTACACCTTGATAATTGTTTGGCCTTGCCTACTTCAAACTCTTCGAAATTTACAATCACTTCCTCCATTGTTGGAAATTTATAACAATAGTTTGTGCCTTTATAAAAAAAATATTTGCTACATGTATATGGATAATTAATCTTTCTTCAACCAACATTATAAAATGTACATCTTCTTCCTTCATCTTCTAACTTCCTCACCTTTGAAGTGGCTATGATAAAATTGGGTTAGTAGGGACATGTTATTAAGTTTCCCTAAAGACCGCTTTGTCAATGGGTGCTACCTACATAGCCAATGCTCTGAAGAGGGCCTCAAAATTATGTATTTATCCCATATGTGTTAGATTGTGTGTGCATGAGGATGTGATGTGTGATAATAAAACACATAAAGTTACCTAGCTTGTAACTTAGAAAATATGTCTCATGGGATGTTCCTTTAGTATTTTAGACCCACAGGGATACTCCTCATATGTTTAATATGTAAATAGGGACAAATAGGGAAAGTTTGCTTACTTGAAAGCTTGATTGAGTTATTTTGGTGAGTTACCTTGTGAGTTCCCAATATTTTATAGGTAAATGATGAATGAGGGTTGATATTGTAAATATACCAATCCTTTTTGATAATATATCTCACTAAAGCACCTAGGTCAACCTTTAGGATAAGTTTTATTTGAAATTTCGATGAATTTTGGGCACTGGACACTTAGTTTGAAAAGGGACAATAGCATCAACATAAGCATATGACTAGGATGTAAGTGTCCAAGAAGTTATAAATTATGTATAAGTCCAAAACTTTTAGATAATGATGATGATCAGGTTTATAACATTTTGCACAATATAGAAGGTTTGATATTCAGATTAATAGTGGTCAGACTAAGAGATGAGAAATTTGGCACAAATATATAGTTAATGTGAGCCTTTCAATAGTGGGAAGGTCTTAGAACTAAAGGGTACAACAACCATGATATGTATTTTCTAAGTGTACAAGACTGAGGTGTTATATAATTAAGATTTAGTTTTATAGGTTTTTTAAAATTAATTTTAATAAAAAGAGATCTCTATTATGAATGAAACAAATTTTCATCGCATCCCTTCCAAAAATGTAATGAGAATGTCTAAAATGTATCTACTATGAATGAAACAAATTTTCTTTAGGTAGATGATGAGAAGTAAAAAAACACCTCATATATAGAGCAAGGGATTTGGTGATAATCTTGTAAGGCACATTTAAGAGTGTGATATGGTGCCACTTAACAATGATCTTCGAGTCCCTAACCTTGGGAATGAATGTGATTTTGCCTTGGCCTTTAAATTGACTACGATAATTGGTCTAAATGACTTCTAGATAGACCTTATACACAATATCCCAAATAATTTGGTAAAACTTGTAAGGGAAACCATCAATCCCAATGGCTTTGTTAACAACCATTTGGTATGTTACTCATGGAGATCTTCACCAAATAGTAAATGATAATAAGTGACACATTGACCCTTAGAGAGTTTGAAAAAAACCACTTGTAAACATTTTTTAAGAGCATCTTCATGGGTTAGGGAAGTTTGTTGGGTGGAAAAAACTCCATGATAATGATCTACAAAATATTGTCAAATATCACATAGTTTATTGAATAATTGATCGACATCACAAAAGGCCCACACTTTATCAACCACTTGTATAAAATGTATGAGGAATAAAAACTCTTTCAAAAATTAGTCCCCAACTTTTACCCTATGTACAGGTATCAAATATAGGCACCACGAGCTCGAGAGGCCTCTTTAACCTTGAACTTGTGTCTTTACTTGGAAATTTATTTTTTAGGCCCCCATTGAAAGGGGATAGCTCCAAATCCTATGAGGAACGAATGAATTCATAGTAAAGAGGGATTTATTCTAAAATGCATGTCTTCTAAAAATTTAATGTGCATATATTCTTAAGTCTTATAAAAAATTATAGAATATCTTAAAATCAACATTATCCTCTCATGACATGTATTTATAATAAATTTTGTCTAAAACACATCAAATAAATAAGTTATCTTATTCCTTGAAAGAACAATAAAATTTAAAAACTACACCTTAATAATTGTTTGGCCTTGCCTACTTCAAACTCTTCGAATTTTACAATCACTTCCTCCATTGTTGGAAATTTATAACAATAGTTTGTGCCTTTATAAAAAAAATATTTACTACATGTATATGAATAATTATTATTTCTTCAACCAACATTATAAAATGTACATCTTCTTCCTTCATCTTCTTCAGATGTCTTCTTCATCCTTTCAACTTCCAATCGCTCTTAACTACTCCATCTTCATCTTCTTCATAGATTAGATCATACAAGGACCTGTTTCCACATGTTTAAAATGTGGGATGCAAAATATAATTAAAATGGACTCTTTATTGATGTAAAAAAGTTTATACATAGAAAAAAGGCTAGGGCATAAAAGCACCAAAATGTATCCAATACAAAAGGTGGGCCATAAATATCCTTTGTGAGGAATAACCTCCAAAACAACCTACATACATAATCATTTAACCACCTCATATAAGATACTTTATTTTATTTCTAAAATAATTACTAATGGAGGCTGATATGAATGACCCATACACTTTTTAATTCTAACTTTATTACTAACCTAAATAAACTTTAAAATAAATATTGCTAACATATATGGAGACACTTTCCTTTCCACTTGTTGTCTCCTCCATGAAAAAAATATTAAGAAAAAATTCCTCTAGGGTTGATCCTTTCAACCTGAAAATTACAACTTCTATATCCTACTCCATGAGAATATATACTTCTATTATTGGTTGATCACAACCTTCCATCTCCTCTCTTCTCCTTGAGCATATTTTGGTTATCCACATGGAAACTCCACAAAAAAATTCTCCAACTTCCTTAACCTCATCTCATGTAGTCTATTTAGCCATTAATTGCTCTCTTGGGTGTACAACAACATCCATCATCTTATACACCATCACATCCCAACTCTTCAATTTATTTTTTCCTTTGTCTTATTTCCTCTTATCTCCTCATCAACTCTTCATGGCTCTCTCTACCTAATAATAAAAGGATGACATGAAATGGAAAAAACCATAATAGGACAAACATACATACAAAGGTACATGAAACAATGCATCACAAAGGCTATAAGCAAGAGCTATTTTAAAGGGGGGTATCAAGGATATAATAAGGAGACTGCATGTAAGGAATTTATGAACAAGGATAACCTATATCCAAGATGATAAGAATATAAACTAAAAATATATAAATTATAATTAGTTATAAGGGTTATAACTACATACAAAGTTAGTAAAAACTAACCTAAGCATGGATAAAGGAAATCTAACTATGGTTGTATTTTCAAGCCTAGATTACCTATAATAGTATAAGAATAAAGATAATCTAGGTGAAAAGAGAAGTGATAAAAAAAATACTCTAACAATATGTAGTGTGTGTGTGTGTGTGTGTGTACTATACATATATAAATTAAAGTAAATAAAATACAGAGATTATGGATAGTGAGACTTACCTTGAGTAGACTTGTCGACACATCAATATCCCCCTTGACTCTAGCAACATTTTGCAAGAGATGTTGTAGGTGAAGACCTCATATGAAAATGATAAAGACCCAAGTGTCCTTAATTGGGGACTCCAAAGACTAGGGGGCGCCTCCTTGGTTTGAATTCATTATATTAAGCTTCAAAGATCTTGAAGAAGGTTAAACCTCCACAAGAATAAGTTCCTATCTCTTAATTCCTCTTATATATATATAAATAACACTTTTTGTGCACAAACAAATGAGATGAGTATTTTTATCCTATAAAAATGATATTTATTAACCCTATAGATATAGATCAATTCCTTAAAGTGACCTAACTCAAAATGCTGATGGAATTGATATGGATTGATTCAGTATAACGAATCAAGATCAATATAGTATTGGGTCAATCACATCGATCTAGTAAAAATAGGAAAAAAACTGAATCGATCAAGATAAATTTATTGATAGGAAAACAAATAAATTAACCCTATTGATTTAATAAGAAAATGACATGGACAAGAAATGTACTATATTGACCATGTTGATTTAGTAGTAAATACAAGGAATGGTGGACATAACTAGATTGATTAGGATCAATTTAGTGAAAAAAAGTCAAGATGATGAGAAGAATATGAGGAATGAAGGGGAAAGAGACCCAAAAGAGGCTAAATAGAGTTAAGACATGATGGTGATGATAAGTAGGTATAATGGGATAATATAGACATCTCTCACACAGCACCATGAACCAACCCCACCCATTTACTAGTGCACTCCTTAAGACATGCACTTCAAGAGATTGATGCATTAATGAGTCTTGAAAAAGATATCATTAGTAACTAAACAAATATAAGTGTATACATTCTACACCAACTTATCGAGATGGAGAACAAATTCCTCTTCTCTTTCATGTGTAAGCTAACTCACATTTGACTTTTTTTTGCACATGTTATTCTTAACAACTCTTCATTAGTACCAACTTCCTTTCTTTTTAGCCTCTTACTATTCTTAGATTTGATACCAAATTACATAGTTAAGGATAGGAGAAACATTAATGGATACTTTCTATATGCAACAGGTTAACATAGATCTAAAACTTATCTTACTTATTAAATCTAAGCTTGGAGAAGGTAATCAACTAACATCTACCATGATACTTTTTATATCAAGGGCATGATCAAATTGGATCCACTAAGCCTAACCAAGGGATACATTATCACAAAAAATGAAAGGATAGGGTTACAAAGCCTCTAGTCAAATAACACTATGAAATAACCCTAGCTAGGCCTTATAATACATAAAATTAAACTAATATAGTGCTTATCAAAATTTGTGGTGGAAAGGGGGATGGTTTAACATTAAAAACAATCAAGTGATCATGGTAGGAAAATGAGGGCCTAAATCACCTAAGGTGGAATATGGTGAGCAAAGAATACCCTATAACTATCTAAGTTTAAGTATAGAGGTAATATAAGAAGGAGTTATACATCCAAAACATATTACTTTGTGCAATATCTATCTATCAAATGAAGTAGCAAAATTTAGAGATACTTACCTTTGGGTGACCCTATTGAGTCTCAATCTCTCCCTTGGCTAATGGTGATTTATAAGAGGTTATTATGTCTTTGTAAAGATCATACTATAGAAATTAGATATAAGATAAAAGACTCTTATTTTACATCCAAGACTTACCACAAGCCAAGTTATCTTCCCTTCAAGGCAAACCCTAAGCAATGACTTCTTCAAATATAGATGTAGAATTGTGAGTTGTCATAATGAAAAATAAATGTTCCTCTCTATTATATTGAAATGATCCTTGTATTTATAGTAATGGATAAGTCATAACCCTTCTATAATTTTAGCCGAAAATGTCAACCAACATGACCCAATTTTAATAAAAAGTTACCATTATGCCTCAAACTAGGTCAGCCTGGTTGACTTAGTTTTGTAATGCGTGTTTCAACTTTTATAATAGGGTCAACCTAGTTGGCTTATTAGGAAAAGAGGGTGTTTGATTAGTTAGGAGATATTTGAAAGGAGAATTTCTTGGTAAAATTTATAAATAAGGTTTGTTTATGTGGGGATTTGGATAAATAAAATTTGTAATGGGTTTAGGTAATGATAGAGTTGACCAACAATCTTATAAAGCACCAATGGTCTACCCACCTATTTCTTGGTGCACCCTTTAAGGTGTGTACTTAGATAAATCTAAACTCGATAGGTTATTGCAAGAGATAAAGTTTCCGTAAATGATAAAGTTTAAAAATATTATGTATATACATATGCCCCACTCGAATCTCATCACGTGTCATGTACATGTAACATGGGATGGTGCTTTGAGAAATAACATAGAAACACCTAATGGTGAGATAAGAAATTATAGTATAAAGTAGAAAATAAATGAAATTAAATAATTTGTAAATACATACCTTCACTTACCTTGTTATTGTGGAATAGGAACTATGTGAGAAGTAGATGGAAGAGGCATCTAGTGTGCAAAACAAGAGACGAACCTAAAAAATAAGATAAAATTTGAAACATTTGTAAAAATATGTGGTTAGCACTAAAAAAATCTCTACTTTGTCAGGAGTTTAGAACTTCTTGAAGTTTGTTAAAATAGTTTACATAAACAAAGTTATGAGTAAAATATAGATTTTTTCAATAAATAACTGTAAGGTTAAAAATTTCAAAATTCTATTATAAAAGGGTAATTAACTAGTCATTTGTAAATTTTCTAATATTGGAAGCTAGAGCTCTGTGTGACCAAAATTAGTGATGAGAGAGATGATGGCCCAGATGCAATGAGGAGGATGAGTCAGAGGACATATCAAAACTACTGCTAGGATAGTTAAGGTATGGATTAAATTTAATATGAATTTATATCATTTTGGTATTAAAATAAAATAGGTTAATAAAAGTAGGTGCTAGGACAAATCTATGTAACTAAATTTGTCCCAAAAAATATTAATAGAGTAAAAATTATGAGGAATAGAGGGTATGAGTCAAGGGTGAAAAATTAGGTCTAGAGTATTAATGATGAGCTAGTAAAAAATCATCATGTAAATTAAATGGGGTCAGCCTGGTTGACTTAGTTGAATTAGGCAAGTTTGGCTAGGTGCCCAACTATGTATCAGTTGGCCAACCTAGTTATAGATTATAGTGGCTGAAATTGTTGAAGGTGGCCAATCTAGTTTAAAGAGCAAGGGTGGATAATGATGTACATCATGGCTAACTATGTTATTTTTTGGGGTGGTCGAATTAGTTGGTGAGGTGAAAGGGTTGCTAATGGCATACACTATGGTCGACTTATTTATTTTTAGTATGGCTAACTTGGTAAGGTGGATGACCTAGTAGGGATGAGGTAGGGTGGCCAATGGTGTGTACCATGGCCAACTTCATTATTTTTAAGGTGGTTAATTTCATTGGTAAGGTAGCTGACCTAGTAGGAATGAGGAAGGGTGGATGACAATATACCATGCTTGACTTAATAAAAAATAGGGTAGCCAACTTAGTATCGAAGCTGGCTGACATAGTAAATCAAGTAGAAGTGGCCAATGTAGTAGAGTACATGGCCAACATAGTTAAAAATGGTGAATAAAAGGCAAATCATTTGATGAAGTAGTTGCATATAGTAATTATTTGTATTTTTAAGTTGTTAAAGTATGTTGAATTATTATTTAGGATAGAGAGTTGATACGTGATTTATTGTTTGATATTTTATAGAGGTGATAGAGACTCTAGAGATTATTAGATGTGGTTTGGTTACTTGATCCACTTGAGAGATTATTTGTGATAGATAGAGTGTAGTTAACTCATTGAGTTTTGATGGTATTATGGAGATGCAACAAATTCCACTTAGTGTGGAGTTAGTTTCCATGTTCTTAGAAACATGAGAGGAACTAACTAACACTTTTATGTGGGTTGTGGATGGGGATAACATTAAGGGGGTATCACCCTAGAGGATGTCCATGAATTGTTGGGACTTTCAATTATAGGCATGCATGTGGTATGTGATACACTAGAGCAAGATGAAATGAGGCAAGCCGGGGTTATAAGTGGATATATTTGATGCATATGTGTTGACCATTACAAATATCTAGACAACCATTATTGGACTTCTGACAACTCATGTGATCTATGACAAGTCAGATGGGAAGGTCCTATTGTATATTGTTGTATTATGTCAGTCTATATTGGATCATGACATGATGTATGAATTTCTATCTATGATTTGGGTGTAATTAATGCATGATTTTTATGGTATTCTATTGCAAGGGTAGATAATGATGGGCCCTATTATTTTATTGACTAGTTAGATTTATGAGAGATTTCTAATGTATCAACCTTCAAGATTATCACATGTAGTAGATAGATGTTTCCCTACTGCATGTGCAGT